>JAWNLY010000176.1:4737500-4847500 GCA_035042045.1 Drosophila melanosoma
TGGCATTTATTAAAATGGTGGAACAGCTGCCAGGTACAGCGGTGCCATCAATTTCCGGCTATATGTTGTCTGCATTTATTGCCAACTATTACAAGGACATTTATGGATATGGCTGTTTGTGTATGTATATGTGCTGTGTGTGTGTGTGCTGTGTGTTGTGTGTGTGTGTGTGTGTTTGATATGTCATGCTTGTTGATATTACATTTGCCGCTGTTCGTGCCTCATGTGTTATTGTATTCGCTACGTGCTGCAAACTGCAATTGCATATTTGTCAATAGCCGTCGAGTCGAGCTTCGAGTCAAAAGCTCGCCTTAAGGACAATAAGTGGCCAGGCAGCCAGACATGTACACAGTACAGCTGTCGCTGTATTAGTGTACAGCATGTGTGTTTGCTGCTGTATCCTGCATCCTGCATCCTGTGTTGCCACCACCCTCCCTCCCATGCCTCCTATGCCTCCCACTAGTTAACAAGTTGCACATCGACAAGCGTAAATATGACAAGCAGATTAGCTTGAATATGATTTGCCAACAACAATTCGCAAATTGTGTTGCATACTAATGAATGGCTGCAAACCAAAATGGTTGTAAATTACCAGCAAAAAAAAAAATAAATATATATATATATATATATATATCTGCTCAAAATTAACATGGCTGTAAACTAAAAAGAAAATAAGCCATATTTTAATTAAAACGTTCGTCAAATAAATGTGCAAATATCATAATCCATATAACAATAAATAAATTGAATATATCAAAACTATTCAAAAAAACAAAAAAAAAAAAAAAACAACATTTAGAGTTAAGACAATTTCATTTAATTTCAATTTAAATTTAAACACTTTTTCTTTTTTCAGACATTTAAAATTTATAATATTTGGTTTATTTTTGATCGACAATAGTTTTTTTTAGATGCATTTTGACTACTTTCGTTAAAGTCACAACAACTGATTAAATGTAATTTTTTATATTTTTTTATACTACAAATGTTCGCATTGCTGCACAAGTTTTGCACCTTTAAATTCCCGTTGGACTCAATGTGCTACGTAATTCTCATCCTGTTCCGCTGAGTCGCTCAGTCAACGGTGCTCTGAGGGCTTAAAGACCAAAGCGGAAATGGCAATGGCAGACGGATATACAAGAGACATACAAACGGACATACAAACGGACATACAAACGGACATACAAGCAGACATACAAACGGACATACAAACAGACATACAGACAGACATACAGACATACAAGCAGACATACAAGCAGACATACAGACAGACATACAAGCAGACATACAGACAGACATACAGACAGACATACAGACATACAAGCAGACATACAAGCAGACATACAGACAGACATACAAGCAGACATACAAGCAGACATACAGACATACAGACAGACATACATACAGACATACAAACGGACATACAGACATACAAACAGACATGCAGACAGACATACAAGCAGACATACAAACAGACATACAGCCAGACATACAGACATACATACAGACATACAAACAGACATACAAGCAGACATGCAGACAGACATACAGACATACAAACAGACTTACAAACAGACATACAAACAGACATGCAGACAGACATACAGACATACAAACAGATATGCATATGTAAATGGTTTCGAGACCCCTTTTCTAAGCCAGCAGCAAGTCATCTTCTAGAGTTGAATCTCCCCCTCTCCCTCTCTCTCTCTTACTCTCTCTCTGTCTGTCTGTCTGTCAGTCTGTCTGCTCCTCTTGCAATTGTCTCTCCCAATCGGTTTCCCGCTTTTGCTGCCTATTCTTTTATGGTTTGGCATGTGTTTTGTTTTAAACATGGCCAGCCAAACACTTCTGCCGTGGAGCAGTAACCTTTCTCGCTTTCTCAACACACTCTCTCTCTCTCGCTCTCTCGAGATCTAACTGACTCTATCTCTTTTTTTTTTTGTCTTTCTCTCGTATCCAAGAATAATGGCTCTTGATATTGTTGCTCTAAGTGGTTGTGTCAATTTCGAGTGAAATGAATAATATGTCAGGGAAGTCGCCAATGTTGACGGCTTTTATCTTCCGTATTTACACTCGCTCTCTGTGTGTCTATCCAAGTGTGGCCAAGTGTCTACACACAATACACTCCTGCACCTACACACACACACCTACACCCAGACGGGCTACATCAGATTTTCGCTACACATACATATACATAGGTATGTATGTATGTATGTATGTATGTATGTATGAGCTTGAGTGTGTCATATATCATAAGACAACACTTGGCTAAATTGCAGATGCTACAGTGAGCACTCGCTTAAGACTACCCGACCACAATCACAACAGCACACATCCAACACAGTGATATACACAGAGTGGGTAAGGGAATGGGGGGGGGGGGTGGCATAATTTAATTAATTGGCATTCTGCTTCACTTGTTATTTCTTCAATAAAGTCTTATACGCGTTGCCGGATGATTAATTGCTGCCTTTGACCCATCCAGCCGGTCACATCCTTTTCTCGCCTAGGCGCTTCTGTCCACGACCTGGTAACACTCTGATAAAGAACACCTCGTTAACGCCGGCCGTCCATTGGCCACGTTGCACAGCTTGTTGGGAACTCTCCGCTGCATCCTTTCCTTTATGTGCCTTGGCATCCAAAGCACTTCTCGACTTTTATCAATTAAGTCAGAATATGCATCGCCTTCAAATCCATGATGCATTGTGATCGCAATCATAATCCTTTCTCAAATTTATTGATTTTGTGTGTGTGTGACCCAGTTTTATTCTTGACGTGCATACAAATCCTATTCAAGGTAGACCTGATCCTTTGCCCAGCTATGTTTCATTTTCAGAGTTCTTTTTTCTACTCGAAATAATAATAATGATAATAATCACTACTAATTTTGATCTATCATATTTATTTACATACATACATAAATACATGCTTACACGCCATACATCAAACATACATCAAACGCATACATCATAAGTACAATCGACAATAAATCAGTTTTAATTTGAATTATCCAATTTTTAAAATTTACCACTTGCAAAATGTTGACAATAACAAAAACATTCGAATTTTTTTTCTCCGACTGGCTTTGCCAGTGGGTGGCTTTTGGAGGAGTGGTTGGACTGCAAGCGGAACTAGAAATTGGATGATCGGGTAACTGGAGCATTGAAATGCAACGAATTGTTGCATCGAAAAAGTCTCTGTCTCTGTCTCTGTCTAACACTCTTCTCTTCCCTGTCTCTATGGTCCTCTGTCTGCCTCTGTTTCTTCCCCTGTCTCTTTCTCTGTCTCTATCTCTATCTCTGTCTCTGTCTCGTTGGTTTATGTATGGCCATTTATTGCTGGTGCTGCTGATGTTGTTGTGGCTGTTATTGCTTGTATGCGGTGCTGATTAATGCAGCCAAGAAGAGCGTAAGAGTGCCAAAGTGGTTGGGTGTGTTGGTTGGGTGTGTTGGTTGTGTGGGTGCTGTTGGGAATGGGGCAGGTTACAGATTTATAGCATTCAATATTTTCAATACTTCCGCGAAATGTCAAAGACAGCAGCCAACGCAAAATAACATCCGAAAGGACTCGGGGAAGCGGTATAGACAGGGGTTTGGTGTTGGGAAGAGGGTGAGTAGGGTTGTGGGGAGGGGTGGGGGGGGGAGGGGTGTGGAAGGGGTGTGAACGGTTGTGTCGGTAAGGTGGCGCCTAATATATTTCTAAGCAACTACAATTCGCTGAGAAATAAAATGTTGCCATTGGCAATGACGCCACAAGATCCGGATGTGTGGAAGAGCTTGAACGGATGCGGATCCGACACATGTGCTTACATGTTAGGTATGTGCGGCCGGTTATGCGTTGCAGTGATGAGTGTAAGTGTGAGTGTGAGTGTGAGTGTGGATGTGGATGTGCATATGGGTGGGGACTCCATGCAAGCTCCATCGGATTCACTGTTCGATGCACATGAATGCATCTTCCACAAAATTTAACTTTCCATAGTGAAGACAGGATGAGCACGAGCCAAGCCCTTACTTACTGCCTCACAGCCAGGACCTGACCACACACACAGTCTCCGGCTTTGTTCCATTCGACGCTGTTGTCGTCGTCGTCGCCATCGTTCCGTCGTCATCGTTGCTGCATTTTTCCTTTGTACCCTCTTCTCAAACGAGACAAAAAAAAAAAAAGAAAAAAAAAACAAAAAGTGTATATTGGCCGCATGGCTGGCTATCCTCCACTTGTGTACACTGTCGCAAATTAAAGCGCCAAATCAAATATTTGAAAGGTATTCCTTTAAGACGAAGAAGACCTTACGGAACACACATCAATTTTAATATCTATGCAAAAATCCCTTTAACTTTGACATCTCAATCAAAAGGCTTATTTCTAAGTTGGGTTGAAATTATTCTCCATTCACTTTAGTTTGGTTGAAGCACCTGGTTTTAATTGGCGATTGGAAGTCCAGTGGCAATTCCTGCAATTGTAGCCATAATTTCCGTATAAAGTTGATGCTAGAAGAGATTTGTATAATGTATACCGGATAAACCAGGTCAATTTGCGTATTATCATAATTGTCTATCTATCCACCAAAGATTGTTGTACCTTATTTGTGGTTAAAAGTACTCCATTTGGATTGGCAAAATTGGAGTGAAAATGTCTGAATTACAATTGTCTAACTTTTTGGGTAATTTCGTTTTGAGAATTCTTGAGATGTTATACCACAAGCCGTTCGCCTATTAAGTACAGATACTTTGGCATACATTTGAGTTGCATATTATAATGGCAAAAAAACGAGGCGTATTTAAGCTAATTTCTAATTAACAAGAAACTGAAAATGCGTCGAGAGTGAAATCCACTTAAGGCATTCGAGCAGGAATCATATACCGGCTCCGACGAGATAGCTTCTTGCTGTTACCAAACTGAAACTACTTGTAAAGTACTAGAGGCAATTTGAAACGGGATTCTCGTATATGCAACATTCGGGTTTGAGTTCGGTTTTTGTGTTGCAAACGATGTGTTAACAAGCATAAAATCTAAATGAAACCGCAAAACACTCAACACACTCGCTCAACGAAATATGTCAGCTTCTTCTATTGCACCTCATGATGTCGGGTCGGGTCGGGTCGGGTCGGATCAGGCCGGGCCGGGCCGTGGCGGGGCGGTGCGGTGCGGTACGGTGCGGTGCGGACTGGGATCAGGTTTGAGCCGGCGCTGGCAATGCAAAATGCTACAATTCATGATTGAAATTTAAATTGAATCTGTAATCTGAAACAAAATCTAATCGAATTGTAGCAACAACAGTGCCGGCAGCTACCAGACAAAGGGGGGGGGGGGGAAGGGAAGAGAGTTGAGTTAGTGGCAACAAATTTCCCACATGCAGCACGGCCAATTTGGAAGGACTCACGCTTGGACTCACATTGATAGCAAAAGCAGCGCCAAAACTTTCCAAATCAATGCCAAAAATAGCACTGAAATCACACAAATATCACAATTCAAATAACTTTTCGGGAACAATTTAATCAGTCGCAGAGAAAAGTGCAAATATAAAGATAAATTATAAGAAAATTGAATAATCGCTTTTATCGGCCAAGTAATAAAAATGATGCCTGGAGAAATTACCAGTTGTGGAGCAGCATGTTGACCAAAAGTTAATTTAAGATCTTACCAAACATTTTCGTCTAACGGCCCCACACATTTAAGCCAACAAATATTATGGCAACTCTTTGTTTCGGTTAGAGCAAACAGGACCAGTCTGACTCGAAATTTAAAACATATTTTTGGAAAGAGCGAAAAATGCTTATGGACTCTGGCTGTGGCTGGAGGAGATTCACTCTAAGCTGAGAATAGATGCGTACGTTTGTCTTTTAAATGAATATGGCAAAAACAACAATAACAACAACAACAATAGGAAAAACACTAAAATATAAACACACACACACACACACGCACACACAAAAATACCAACAACGACAATGTCTGTGACCCGTTTTTCCAACAAACATGCCCCAAAAATGGCAACATCATCAGTGGCATCTACGAGCAGATAAAAACTCTTGTCCCTGTGAACTACTACGAATGTATGTGTGCGTGTGTATGCGTGTGTGTGTGTGCGTGTGTGTGTGCGTGTGTATGCGTGTGTGTGTGTGTGCGTGAGTGTGGCCCTAGTCATATTTAAGTCAATTTACATGCAACAATCAATATTTTTTGTGCAAATAGTCAACGTTTGGCCCTAGCCAAAAGCCTCGAAATTTGTACAAAAATTTTCAATCTCAGCAGAGGAAACGCATTAGGGAAACAAGGAAGGCAGCAACGGACTGAGGGAACGGCAATGCGAACACATTTGATGGCCTAGACACATGCTGCCTCCCCGGCTGCTCGGATGCCCGGCTGCTCGGATGCTCGGATGCCTGTCTGTGTTCAGCTCGAAAAACTTAACTAATAACTTCTCGGTGTCTTGGCTGGTATTTTAGAGCGGAGGACTGCCGGCAGTGGAGTACTCCGGTATATACTCGAATATGGATGGCAAGTATTTTGGGTATTTTTTGGTTTATGCCCCATGCCTGGTTTAGTTTGGCAAATTTGAGGTGTTGCCTTACCCAAAGCCGAGAGCCGGTGACGCAATAAAAAAACCTCTGTTAATACTATTTTTGGGTATTGGTCACGGAGTATTTGGGAAGCTTAAGTGTTGCTAACAAAGCCATAGTCTTTTAACCAAATCAAAAACTGTTCATTACATTGTTTGACCAGAGTCCTTTGGACGAGGTTGCCCGGACTAGCAAACATCACAAACAGATCAGTCGTCAAAAATAAATTTTGTTTTACTTAGATGAAATCTAGTTTAAGGCATGTTTATACCTTATCAAAAACACAATTTATTTAGAATTTCTTCAAATTGAAATTTAATGTAAAAAAACTCATAAATACTTCAAACTCCCTTTGAATAATTAATTTTTATTTTAGTTACTCAACTATATAATAAAGTGCACATTTTTGAGGTTTTTCTTCTTTATTACGAAATAATTAAAATGTGTTGGATGAACAAATTCACAAAAATTTTCAAAGCGAGTTTAATGAATTAAGTTTCTCTTAACTACTCTTGATTGATAAAATTATAGTTTAATTTGCTGGCTAAAAAATAAAGTTTAACGAACAATTAACATTTTTTATGTATGTAAGATTTTGAGAACCTTTGTCGTCCAAAATGAGATACGCACGTATTTTATGAACTATTTGCAATTAGGAATGAGTTGGTTGGAAGACACATTGCTCAAAGGATACTAAAGTGGGTTAAATGAGCCCGCCCACCCCTTTTCCCCCCCTCTGCGGACCACATTCGGCAATTAAGTGCAACAACGTGACCAGCAAGCACAAAATTTACGAAAAAGCGATCCGATGCCGTTCGGCAACAATGCATTCCTAACTTCTGTTCTTGTTGTTGTTGTTGTTGTTTTTCTAACTGTTGTTGTTGTTGTTGTTGTTGTTATTAAAAGTGGCAGCGATTTTATGCCTATGACTGAGGCTGAATTTTGGGGGCGGTAACACGCGTGAAACTAGCCACATCAAAATTACGTACACTCCAAACAAATAGTGAAAATAAGTAATTTAATTTTATAAATAATTCGATTAGCGTATTGATAAAATAAATAACAATTGCATTTGCCGTCACTGTTTACCATTCAAATCATATTTTGAAAAATACAAATTTTGTTTTTTTCTTTTTCTTTGTAAAACATTTAAAATATTTTTTTAATTTAATGTTATTGATATCTGTAATTAAGCGAATAAAATATATGTATAATAAAAGCCTAACTCACTTTGCATGTTTTTTTTTCCCTGTGTGTCTATGAAATGTTCATAAAAACTTGTCAGTAAATTTTGGCTAAGGTTGCTTTGGCATCATATTTGCAGCTCGGCTAACTTTTTGGTCTAATTAGTTTCGCAGCAAGAAAGAACATTTATTGTCAAACAGTAAGTATGTATATATATATATATGTATATGTATATATATATATATATATATATGTATATACGTATGCACTGAAAGATTTAAGTGACTGGTGACTTTAAATACATTTAATAGATAATCTCATTGCATTATTTAATAATACAGTCTTTGTTTTAGATACTCTTAAAAAGTGACTTGAGCGTCAGAAAAATGTCGTTATTCCAATGTTCTCTTTGGTATTGACAGCAAATCTGTTGTCCCTTCAATGACAACGTTATTTTCTACATAGAAACCCTCTTTTATCCCTTTATGTTGTTTTGCATTCTTTGAGCTGGCCACCTCTCGACCCACCTGGAACAGCTTAGCTTCAATCCGTTTGTCATTTTCTGTGAGTTTTTCACATTTGTGTAGCTATTTTAATGCCGGGCTCACACAATATCCGTGACCGTGACCGTCCCCCGTAACCCAACCAAATACATATTTAATATGTTTATACTCTGGCATACCCTGTTGCCACAGGAAAGCTTTAAGGGGTGCCATAGATCCTGGCAAATATGTTTGCATGTGTAACTTGGCCGGTTGAGAAACCTTAAGAAATACATCCTTCTCGTATATCGAAGAAACATATATGATATATTTATTTTGGGGTACAAAGTGAAGCGAGTGTTTCCTTCTTGGGAAATAATTTTGCGTTAGACTCGTTTGTTGCGTTAACGGGATTTGTTTTTCACATGGCTCCGTCGTCACATTCTCGACAGTCAAATTCCGATGCTAATTCTAATTAAGCGTATTTTATGAAGTAAACGTGCTCCGAGTTTTTACTTCATAAAGAAATGCGAAGGGCTGGCTCGGGTGTTTTTTTTTGGGAGGGGAACTGTCGACGAGCGTCGACATGGCTCAACGCTCAGATAAAATTTCAACGCGGGCCCATTAAAAACTTTTGCAGCAGCAATAAAGCTACAAAAAACGACGAAAATAATAGTTAATTTCTGTTTGCCGAAGATTAAAATACCCTTTTAGATGACGAAATATGTATATTATAGAAATGATATGCTAAAGCTGAAAGAGGTTGCTCTAATATTTCACTTGTTTGCTAATATTTTGAGCAACAGACTAACTTATTGCCCCAGTTAGATCTTTAAGATATTGTTCTTTAAAGCTTGGTTTGGCCAATATAAAAAACAGATAAAAAAAAAAACAGTACTTCAAATAAGACGATTGACTAATTTTAACAACGAGGCTGAAATATTTGGCTGTGTTTGTGTTGACTCCTTTATTGAGGCAATTGAAATACCCTCGGCAAGGGTATGCATATAAATATTCACATAAACAACAACAACACTAATACAGGCGCAGGAGAGATGAATAAATAAAATAAAATGTGTTGGCTGCGGGGGAGGGCTAAAAAAAATTCATTGTCATTGTCAAAATAAATATTCCTTTTGAAATCCATTAAAGATTTCATTTGAAGCGAAGTTGTTAGAAAAGTGCAAACGGCAACCAAAAAAAAAACGAGAAAAAAAAAATAATACAACAACAATAAAAAAAAAAGTATGAATAAAGACACAAAAAGGAAAGTAGAAGAATAGCTGAACAGAAGCAGAACAGAGGGCGGGGGAGGGGGACAAAAAAAATGAAAATATTACAAAACTTTTGCGATTATCCCGTTTTCTTTCATTGTTGCCGCTTCTGTTCTGCACTCATCTGTTCCAAAATGACCTGTTCCTCTCTTCCCTCTGTTTCCTCTGTTCTCGTCCACCCCCTACACACTGTGTCCGTCCGAACAGTTGCTAACTCTCCAATCGCCAATTATTACAAGGCAGCAAAAAAAAAAGTTGAGTCTTCACCATTCGACATTTATCGATACGAGAAACGCTGGGTCGTCAACATCCAAGCAAATACTTGACAACTTGGACAATTGTTGCGCCAACAACAAACACTTGAGCATTGGCCAAAACCAAGTGTAAGCCATCGAAGTCATCGAAGATTTTCACATGTGTGTTTCTCGACACATCAATGAGTCGAGCACTTGTGGAAAGGACTTTCCCATAAATATTTGTTTGTACTTTCAAAAACATTATTATTTCGTTAAATTATTTGTTGTTTTACGCAACAAACTAAGATTTTATACATTTTATTTTATTGCGACTTAAAAAATGTTTGTTTTGTAGTGTTTTTGTTTCTTTCTATCTTGGAGTTTCACAATAATTGATTTTTTGACTCACAAATTTACATATAATAAAAAATGTAATTAAAATGGGTCTCTGTTGGAAACAAAATTAAACTTCGACCATCTTAAGTCGGAGCTGGCCCTTGAGGGCTACACCAAGCGAATGGGGAATACTCTGATAACTGATATAAGTGTTATGCTGGCTAAAAGCAGTTCCGCTCCCCTCTACTCAGCTAATTTATTTGTTTTTTTTTTCCATTTGCAGATGTATTTTTAAATATCTTATAAAACCACATTGATTTAAATGAGTGGCAATATAAAAAAAAAGGTTAATCATAATTAATAGTTTGCAGTTATGGGATTTAATGTTATCTGGATAGATTTACAAAACTGGTCATGTCCGGCAGTGACCAAAGCCAATTAATATTGTAATTTGCATATGCTAATCAAACCAAAAGTATTTGGCAGCGTTAAAGGGGTTTCTCGGCCATAAAGTGGCTGCCAAATTGGCAGTATTAAATGAAAGTAAAAATTCGTATATAATATGCTGATATTTTCTGGCGCGCCTTGAAATTTGAATTTAAATCTGTTTGGATTACGAAAGACCTTTTTGTTTTTTTTTTTTTTTTTTGACATTTTTGTGCATATGATTTTCAAATGTGAAAGCAAAGAAGAAGCTCTTACATCACTCCAACTATTGTTGTTGTCTTTAGTATTTCAGAAATTCCATTGACTATGCAAAAACTAGTTCGATTTGTTTTCATTTCTGCGTACTAAATTGAAAAGTTTAGGTTTATCGGCTTATCAAACTCGATTAAATTATTTATAATCGCAGCTCGCATAAATGAATAGCAAAAAAATACACCAAAATAACAAAGTTCTTAAATGTGTTTTTTTATTTTTATTTTTTAAATAATCATGTAATAAATTATTAGTTGAACAATAAATTAAACCCCAATCAATTTGCTGGCTAATAGGGATTGTTGCAGCAGCAGTTCGTGATCAGGGAGTGTTCGTAGCAAGATTTGGCATACAGAAGCGAGCAGTCGTAGTAAGCGCATTGCGACGGGCGAAGCTGTGGCACTGCAGCGGCATGTTGCAAGGACCATTTGCAAATTAGTTGAAAGTGTCGTGTAATGATCAAATATGTTCAGTAATTAGAAGTTTGGCATAAATGTGGAATCGTTGTAATTATTACCTGGAAAATTGCAGCAGCAAGCATCGTGCACCATCTTGTGGGAGCAGTAACTGTAAACGGAAGAGTCGCACAGTGGACAGACCTGTCCTGCTCCTGACGATGGGTAACCAACGCCGAATCCTGGATTCGATGGAACGCCCAGACCATTGCCAAAGCTCGGACTCCCAAATTGACGAGCTTCAAATAAATTGCGAACATTAAATCAGAATATCGCTAATATGGCGAAAACTACTACAAACAGGTACAAATAATTCGTTGAAAAATTATTGATTACTTTGGATTAAAGGTGACACACAACGAGCTGCTTCACAATATAAGAAAGCTTCAAATTTGTAACTAAAATTTAAATTTATATAAGTTAGATGCAACATTTGAGACATGGTCAAATTAAGGGATTTACATGGCTCATTATCAGCTTAGAGTCAAAATGATTTTAGCTTTTGCTTTTCCCATTAAGTATCAGTTTATTAATAAACCAGCTGTGCACTGAACAGAGATTATATGTAAATTTAAAATCGAATAATCGAATAAACTTTCCACTTACCCGAGCTGGATTGCTGCTTGGCTGAAGTAGCCGAGTAGCTCAGCCAAAGTAATAAAATGATGCCAACTGTGCGGCTGCGCAATAGTTCTGGTCCTTGTAGGCGTGGCATGGCTTAAAGGGGGTCTCTCTGCTGAATGCGGCTCTTGCTGCTGTTATTGCCGGCTGCTGTGCGTCGACTGCAGCAGTCACAATTCAATTTTGACGGTGACTGTGACGGTGTGTTGGCGGCGCTGGCGATGTCGAAATCGTCTACGATTTTTGTATTAATCTCGAGCCGTTAGCTTTCGCTCTTAAGTGACTGGGGATTGGGACCAATTTGAAGCGACGCGTCGCAGTGTGACGATGTCAAACAAATGCTTTTCAACAAATGCTTACAAGTGTGTGTCGCAAAACTAACAGACAATCAATTGGCGAAATTTATGATGTATGCATTCGGGTCTCCCACACTTTTATTTAAATAGAAATTGTGTGTTAGTTCGTTCGTTGAAATGTTGCACCTGTTAATGAAGACGTGGTATTTATTGATATTGGAGCGGGAGCAGCAGATGACTGCCACTCAACTCAATGGTGATGCGGGGAAACCTCATTAACTTTTACTTTTGTTATTTATTGTTTTATCGTTTAACATGTCGATTCGGAATTTAACCCAATGCTGCGTCATAAAAATCGGACGTTCATTTCACACAAATTACAAATACAAATATGTTTCCCACACTCGCGGAAACGCGGAGTGTGTAACAGCAACAACAACAGCAACAACAACAGCAACAACAACAGCAACAACAACAACAATGCTGGACGCTTATGTAAAATTAATAAGACATAAAATAAAATTTCAGCTGATGCGCATTAGACAAACGAACAAGAAATCATTTTATGTTTATCATTAAAGCGAAACTCGAAATTCTCCACGACCAAAAAGACCCAACAACAACAACAGCAACAACAACAACAACAAAGTAAAAGTATTTTAATTTTATCTCGGCTGGCTTCGCTGCCAACCAGCTCAGATTTACATACATTGATGAATGAATGCCTCGAGTGCTCTATGGGCTGGGCTTGGTACAGTTAATTATCTTAAAGCACAGATCTGAAGTAATAAAAGAAGAGACAAAAAGAGAGCGAGAGAGAGAGAGAGAGCGAGGTGAAAAAGTAATGAATAAATGGTTACTTGATTACATTTCTATTGTTACTTGTCGACAGCAGCCACTGACCAATATTAATGTGCGTATGTATGTGTGTGTGCGTGTGTGCTTATGCGTGTGTGCATTCATAGTTTGCATGTTATGCATTCTGATTTGTTTTGAGCGCTGTGCTTATTGTGTCTGCTCTCTTGACAAATCAGTCCACGTCCAACAAAATTATGTGATGCATGTATGTATGTATGTACGTACGTATGTATGTATGGAGATAAGTTTGTCGTAATGTTGTACACGCACACATAATGAGACCCTTTCGTTGTGATGCATCTTTCTATACAACTCTCTCTCTCTCTCTCTTTCTCTCTCGCTCTACTCTATATAGTATTCATACACCTTACAAATATCTACCTTGGCACGCACAATGTCATCATTTCAGATGTGTTCGTGTGCTCCCAGCGTGAAATTACCCTGTGAAATCAGCTGTGAGTTGATAGTTGATGTGCCACTCTGCAAAATCCGATATGTTTCGATAAATTTAATTAACAAAATGGCATAAATACATATTAAAACAAAGTTCAATTTATTTTTATATTTCGTTTAATCAAAAATCGAAACTCTCGAAAGTTATGAAAAATTTGCCAATATATATATATATATATATAGTCGTAAAGCTTTCTTAGCTCTCTTTGGGATTAGATAATTATATAACAAAATAAAAAATATGATGTGCTTATTTATAAAGCAACGCTTTGGATTTGGATGCATAACCCTAAATAACTGTACATATTTTGACATCTTCTTGTCCAGACTAAGAATTAGAAATATCTACTGCTCATTTCATACCTCTAAATAACAATATGATACCGTTTTACCACGTTTGTGTGGTTCCTGTGTATTCAATGTGAATTTAGGACGGCGTTGATCGCAACGTGGAAGGGTATTTTGATGCAACAACGAGTGGCGCAACCATACGTTGCACTCATTTTACTATGAGCTGTCCTCGCTTGTACTTTTCCTACTCCTTTTGCTTTTATGCTATTCAGCCCTTCTGCTCTGTCAGAGGAAGCCTTCTCGCCGAATGTGTTCCAACATTAAAGCAAATCCAAGTTCTACCATAAAATCTACATCAGAACGAAGAGTTGTCCTACAAAGGTGTTTTTGGATTTTGTGTATACATACATTGTTTTGGTTACATACCAAGTCATCTCTTAGTCTATCACTCTCCACTTCGAAAGCACTTTTACTTGATTTCCATGGACTGCCCCGTTAATCTCTCCGCACTGCGTCCTCCAATATTGTTTACGACTCTGACACTCATGTAAATAGGTCACTCGTATCATCCGCTGGCGCAGCCACATTCAACACAGGAGGCAGCAGCATTATGTATTCCACGGAGCATCATCGTTGTCTCCGGCTGAGCCCACACACACACACATACACACACATACACAGATACACACACATACACAGATACACACTCGCACAATCATAGGTGGCAGTCTGAGTGTCTGTCGCATCCCATCGCATTCCTTCGTTTCACATTTCAAAAGATAAGAAGCAGGAGAGATCAGTCAAGTGGATTCCATACCCTTGCAAAAGGTTTCATAATTTTGTCACGAAATGAGTAATGCACTTGAGCAACTTATTCGACTGACGACTGCCAGTTTTGATGCAAATTTGCCTTTTACAAAGGTTAAATTTGTGGGACGAGTTTTTAGTGACAACAACAAGCAAATCCTTTCGTCCACTAAGACATCTCGTCCATTAGCAGCTTCCTCAGAATCCTTAAAACGTGATCAATAATTAATCAGCACTGAATTGATATATGGACAGACATGTAACGAGTGATGTTTAAGCCTTATTTGATTGGATATGTCTCCGGCTATCTGAATTTATTATACGCAAAGCTCTTTAATGGATACACAATATGCAAATGGCCTTTGTTTTTTACTGTTTCTATGAAGCAAAAAAAAAAAACACAAAAAAAAAAACAAAAAACTACAAGCCAAAAGACAAGAGACAACAAAACTCAGCCTGAAACTTCATCAACGTCGAACAAAACTTGTCGTACATTTCGCTAAGGTTTTGTTGTTATTGTTGTTGTTATTGTTGTTGTTGTTGTTGTTGTTGTTGTTGATGTTGTGATGAGGCGTCTGAGGGATGTCATGGATTATGAAGTTCTGTGGGACCGTAAACTTGTCCATTTCGTAAGTTTATAACGAAGTGGCACAAACAATGTATGTG
Organism: Drosophila melanosoma; assembly: GCA_035042045.1. NCBI lineage: Eukaryota > Metazoa > Arthropoda > Insecta > Diptera > Drosophilidae > Drosophila > Drosophila melanosoma. The sequence goes on from JAWNLY010000176.1 coordinate 4,752,723, forward strand.
TGTGTGTGTGTGTGTGTGTTTGTTTGCCAAGCTGAGGTGCAATAAACAAGTTGGCAACGTTGACAATTTTGATAAGAGAAACATGTTAAATGCGCAAAATTATATGACGAGTCACGAAACAACGACTCGACGACCGGCAGAAAAAACGCTCAGGATTATGAAGAACCAAAAGAAAATAGAAAATAGCAAAGACTATAGACAAGAAGAAATGTAATGGCACAAGGAATACAGAAGGAGCCTGCAAATGCAAATGCCCGAGAGATGGCCAAAGATGCGCAGTCCCAACTACTTGCAATCACTCCACTTCCCTCAGATAGCAAAATAATTTAGCCAGACGCACTCGGCTTAATTGCTTATACGACATGCACACGGAATGACGCAAAAAAAAGAAGAAGAAACAAAAAAATGGGGAAAAAATTGTAAAATGGTAAAATGGGAAAAGGCAGGAGGGGGGAGGGGGGGGGGCTGTGCAAGCTGGCGGGTAAAAGGTTCAGTAAAATCTCCAAATGGCCAAACGGCAAATGTCAAATAGAAACTGGATAACACTCAACCGGAGGTCTTTCAGTGTTCCATTTATCTGTGTGCAGATGCTGTGGTGCGAAACTATAAAAAAGTATGCAGAAACTCGAGAAAAGCATTCAACAAGTTTTTTTTTGGTTTTGTTTTTTTTTTTCCTTTTTAATTCAGCAAATGTACAACTCATTTGATTGCTGTGATGGCTATCTAAATTTCAACAGGACCAGGCAATGTGACCAATTTTAGACGTCCGATTGCGGTATTTTTGATATATGTTAAAGTAATTGGAAATTGCCAACACACAACCAAGATGGTGATGACGATTGGCACCTATTTAAAAATGATCAAGTCTATGGAATGTTGAATGTACAACAAATTTTAAGGAGTATCTCAGTTGTGTGTGTGTTTTGGCAAGAGTCTTTCATATTCTGCATTTTTGAATTACCATACAGATTTTCAAATCCAAATACACATACATATATAGAGTTGCTTGTCTGCTGATTGCGCTCAACTTGTGCCTCACACAACAGCAGCCGCAATCTATGATGTGTGTGCGTGTGTGTGTGTGCGTGTGTGTGTGTGTGTGTGTGTGCAGTATGAGCACACGCTTGGTTCTCTTTGAGCATTTGCACATCACTTGGGTGTTTTTACTGTCACCGATAACAAAGAAGTTTTGGATTTGTTACAGCTTTGTGTGGGTGTTGCTTATGCAGCAGGAGCAGCAGCAGGAGCAGCAGGAGCAGCAGGAGCAGCAGGAGCAGCAGGAGCAGCAGCAGGAGCAGCAGCAGGAACAGAAACAGAAACAGGAACAGGAGCAACAGCAGCATCAGCCTTTGGTTTTTATCAGTCTACTACATAGGTTGCCTCTGGCACTATGCCAAAAATATTTATTTGCAACTTGGGTAAAATTGATTTGCAAATTTACGAGCCATGTCGCCCATTCTACCAGATAGTTGCTTTAATGAGCAACAGCATCCACTGTGCGTACCTCAACTCTCAAAAAAAACAATTCGTAATCTCCCTTCCAGAGTGACAACAACAACAACAACAAGACCAACTCAAAACCTTTTGTTTCTTGATAACGCCAGATGCCAACTTCCCCACATGGAGATGTCCTGAAAGGCCAAACAAAGGTGCACATAAACCTTCAAATTAATTGCGTTGAACAAAAAGCGGAAGTTAAATATATAATTTGGCACCGAGAAGCCAAAAAAAAAAAAAAAAACAATTTACTCGAAAAACTACGATGCCAATTAAATTGTCGTTTCCAGCACATTTGCTTGTGTTAAATATTTTTGCTTGCCACTCAACAAATAACGAAAACAAATTTTGCCAGCTTCGAATTTTTTTGCCTCTCGATATTTTTTTTGGAGGCCAACGAAATTTAATTGGAGCTTTGAGAAATACGTCGGATAATGGCAAATAATTTGACCAATGCAGTGAAACTTTTATAAGGGCCAAACAAGATAAATTTTAGCATTCGAATTTCGAATTATTGGGTGTTGAACAATGCTTTGGAAGTACTAATTGAATCGGCACGCTGGCTTCCATGGTGAGAGGGGGCATATGTGGGATATGGGGCAGGTGGATCTGGACTGATTGATATTAACCCAATTCGACAATACCAATTGACATGCAGGTTACAATACAATTCGGAGTATGTATTTGGATAATGTGTTTACATGCCAGCAATCAATTAAAATTGTTTTCAATCGAGACTGGGGGCAGCTTGAGGCGTTGGCTGGATTAGAGAAAGTTAATTAAGCACAATAAACACACAGAGCGAAACTCCAAGATTAGATTGAGAGATCATTTCGACCTGGCCCTGGGAAGACCTCGACTACTGAGCCAGAGCATTTGAAGTGATTAACGATTGTAATTTACTTAAATGCCGCTGCGGGTTTTGGGGGGGTACGATGACATAAGGTGGATCGTGCAACAAGTGCGAGTCGCAACAAAGTTTTTGCCATTCCTTTTTGTGTGTTTTATTTTGTTTTCTTACTTTACGCGCCTTTATTTGGTTTTGTTCGATTTGAAGCGTCACTTCTAAGCTGATTTTTGCGCAATGAGTGAAAGTTGAGGTGCTTAAAAAAAAAAAACTTGTTGCTGACTGCTGAACAAATCGTTTATCTTGCCACACGGTTAAGCAGGCGCGAAAATATTATGAAGATGGTCTTTGCTAGATGAAACGCGGAAGATGCCAAATGGCTGGCTGAATGCTCTGGGCAGCGGGAGGCAGAGAGACAGAGAGAGAGAGAGAGGGAGAGGGTGCCAAATAGAGTCAGAAGTGCTGGCAGCGAGTGCCAGAGGCAGTGCATAATTTGGAGAAGGCATCGTTGGACGATTCGCTTCCGACTCGCGCTGAGAAGCAGAGTTTAACACCTTTTAACGATTAATATGATAATTTATAGCCGCCCGCAACGCATCATAAATTTGCTGCAGCTCCATCGCTGTTGTCTTCTTCTTCTTCTTCTTCTTCTACTTCTTCTTCTTCTTCTTTTGGTGCCAAAATTGTTCACGCAACGTAAGCATGAACAATTTTTGGCAGCTTTTGGTATGGAATGCTGCTTGCCTCGCATTCTATGTGGCACGTAGGTGGCATTGGATGCGAACCCTAAACCAAATACAGATTCTCACGCATTTGACAATGCAAATGAGATTGCTGGCTCCCAAATTGAAATGGCAAATGTTGAATGACTTTCAGGCAGAAGTAAGTCTTGGAAATTCAGAGTTAATCAGCATAATATTTATGTGGAAATCCTTGCAAAATACCCATATACATTTATATGCGAATATTTCGAGTATTAACTTTGACTGCCGCAGACACAGATCACTTGCTTGTGCTACTGGCTGAGGGTGTCTGCCCCATTCGGTGTCTCGTGGTTAACCTGCTTAATGCTTACGCATTTTCAATTGTATGCAAATAGATGCCACATTTGCCGCATTTGCCGCATTTGTTATTGCCATCGAATTGATCAAATCGATTAGAAAATGGGAGACTTATAAATATACAATTAATGCATAAAAGATTTTAATAAGATTATCTCAGTTGATTACGATTTTTATAAAATATATTAAATTGAAAGCTTATTTTGTAATCGACTTTTAAGTTTTTCAGTCAAAATTTTAAGACAACCAAAAAACTAATAAGTACATACTATATATTCATTAGGATATTTAAATAAAAATGTTGTAGTTATATATTAGAATATTGTTTTTTACTTTAAAGTTTGTTATTAACAGTGGCTGAGAACATATTCAATTTTTATTATAAGAAATCGCCTATAAGCTGCAAATCGGTTTGGTTATAAGTTTCCTAAAAAATATTACATATTAAGTTTATGGCTCTTTAGTAAAATAATAATTTTCTTTTTTAAATATATATACAATTTTTAGTGCACTAATTAAAAAATAATTTAAATAAATTATAAAATGGAAATTGAAGTCAGATGTTCAAAGATATAAGTTAGAATTGAAAGTGTAAGATATAAGATAACTGAAGTTATTTAAATTGTTAATTAACAACATTTGTCTGGGCTGATAAGGTTCACTGATTAGTTGAGAGAGAGAGAGAGAGAGAGAGAGAGAGAGAGGAAAGATGGGAATGCAGGGCAAGCCTGCATTTAATTAACATTAATTAAAGTGACCTGGCAACAATAACAATACACAAAAGTCTTCATCCGACTCCGGTCCGAACTGGCCATTGTGAAAGTGAGGCAATGCGTATTGAGGCAATTGTGCTCGAAATCAATGTTTTCTGGAGCATTTCGGCATGACAAATTGCAAATCGCTTTTGGGCTTGTCGAAAGACGGACCCAGAAGCGGATGCAGAGCCACCGTTAAAACCGAAACTGAAGCTGAAGCTGAAGCCGAAACCATTGCCTAAAGCAACAGTAACAGCAACAGTAACAACAACAACAACAGTAACAACAACAACAACAGTAACAACAACAGTAACAACAACAACAACAACAACAACAGTAACAACAACAACAATTGCCATAGAAACGATGGGCAGAGAATGAAAGACGGCAAGAAGAAAGCGGATTGCGCAATATTTGCGTCATCGCATTAAGAGAGACGCAGGCAGCGTTGGCTGAGTGGGGCGACTGGGTGGGGCGAGTGCGAAAGCGAGAGGGGCAGACACACAGTTTGCGTTGTGGCAGCAGCAGCAGCAGCAGCAGCGGCAGCAGCACATGAGACGGTTGCTGGACCCGCATAATTGTGGCTACACCTGAAATTTGTGGCCCTGCAACCGAAATCAACTGAAATGTGGGCGAGGCCTACGCGCAGCAGCCAGCGACGAAAGCGAACACAACAACAACAACAACAACAACAAAAGCAACACCAACAAGAGCAGCAGCAACAACAATGGCAACAACAACAACAGCATCAGCAACACCTTCGACAACAATGTCTCACAGCATTGGAATGCAATTTCACTTCTTTAAATATTTTCTCAATAATTGTACGTTTCGCGTTGACATTGGCTAAAGTATTATCTCTATTTATGCCAAATATGCACACACATACACACCAACATACACCAACACACACACAAATAGATACAGATGTGGCACAAATACAAATGTTATGGCTTTAATGTTGCTTCAAGTTGACTAAGAAAATACAATTGGTTTCATTAAAAAGTTTTCGTTAATTAAAATAAATTACAAACAGATTGATAATGTAAATTTGTAATACTATTTTTTTTTTTACTTATGTTGCTTATGCATAATAATATATTTAACAACAAATAAAACGCTTTACTTCAGATAATTAGTGTGTGCAATTTTTTGGGGTTCTATATAAGGTATGGAATATTATATCATTCCATTCTCGGATTTCTGTTAAGGAATGCATACTTTTTATATATATATATAAAACCTTTTTTCTTGTTAACATATATATATAATAAATGAAAGTTTCCTCAACTTTAAACTCGACAAAGTAAAAGCGCAAAAAATTGCAAAGCAATCCTACAGCAACCATGACAGCCCAAAGGGAACAGATGGGGACAAAATGTTTACAGATACTTAAGTTGATGCTGTTGTTAAGTTTTTGGTTGCTTTTGTTATTGTTGTTGTTGTTGTTGTTGTTGTTGTCGCTGCATTTGCTGTTATTGGTTAGGTGGCTGATGCTGGTCAACCAGTGACGCCGACCCGATCCGATCCAACCCGACCCGATCCGACCCGACACCAACACTGACACCGACCACAGCCCAAGGCCCAAGGCCCAGTCGCAGTCGCATTCACAGCCCCAGTCCAAATGCTGAATTCCGAATTCCGACCCCAAAAACCAAACCGTAAATGTTATAACTTCAGCAGTAGCAGGAAGTCGAAAAATGCCTGAGGCAGCCGCAGCAGCAGCCGCAGCAGCAGCAGTCGCAGCAGCAGCAGCAACACTTGATGCAAGTACAACTACAATTCACATAAATACTTTTATGTAATATGTGTTATATGTGTGTGTGTGTGCGTGCGTGTGCGTGTGTGTGTGTGTGTGTGTGTGAAAAGAGTCAGCTGCTTACAAAACTGGATAAATATCAGCGATGAAGCCGAAGTCATCACCTGAAAAACCAAGACTGCAATGTTAAATGTGGGTTTATTTTATTTATTTATTTTATTTTTTTTTTTTGTGTATTTATTTTTCGTATTTCGTTTTTTTTTTTTTTTTTTTTTTTGGCAATTGTGTGTGAGAAAATTGCTTATGAGATGAAAACAAATTTGACCATTCATATGCATGCAATATTTACTCGCATTAAAAGCTAATTTTGAAATCATATTGGGATTACACTTCAACTCAAACTCTAACCAAGATTTGCATCCAAGGGTGAAAGCCAAAGTAAACGTGTTTCAATGGGCATCATTTCAAAAAATGCAGAAAACAAAATCTTTAAAGCCACCAAAGGTTGAGGCTTATGCCAAAAACTCTGTCTGCTTTATGTATTTATGTGTGTGTGTGTGTGTGTTTAAGTGTGTGTTATATGTGTGTGTGTGTGTGTGTATAGGCAGCAAAAGATAACGAAGATGATGACAACCATAAATCTGTTGCCAAAGGCAAAAGGCAAAGCCAAAATCATTGCTTGCCTTCTTCGTTGGCAACGTTGATGGGAAGAGTGGCGACCTCCAACCTCCAGACACACCAACCATCCAACCACCCACCGCCCAATATGGAAATGAAAGCGAAATCGAATCGAAGCACGCAATTTGTGTCTACGCCTGCCACACCTCCAATTTACAAAACCCGGACAAAACAGAAGGCGAAACTTGCTCTTTGCTACTTGTTGGTTGGTGCTCGGTGCGACAAGATGATGAAGTCATATGACTTAACCAGCAGATGCCACGGGCAACTTAAGTGGATGACATTAATTCAAAGAATTTAACACGACACCAGTATTTACACACGCACACACTCATACACACACACACATAAAGTATTAGTTGCAACCGGTTAACGTGAAAGGTTTTCCCATTTAACCACAAATTTTGACCATCTTGTTATTATGTCATTTCATATTGACGTTTACAATTTTGATACTTTCGCCTTACTTACGTGCAGAGTATGTTTTAGATAATTAATTAATAATTTAAATTTATTTAAATTATAGTTAGATTAGCGCATTCTTAATATGCATCGAGTAAATGCTTGAAACTTGATCTAAATATAAAATACAAACTTTTTTTTTAGCCTTTAGATTGTCAGGTTAAAAGAAAATTGAAAATAAATCGAATGACTAACAGAAAGATGATGAACAATGAAAGATTAATAATTAATCGGATATTGATGTTGAGCTCGTTTTTTTTTTTTTCTCATTTTGTTCAACTTACTAAACAACACACATAATTCCATGTAATCCCAAAAGTGGACAATCGCACGCTTTAACACTCTACACAATGAATAAGCGGATATGCAACTGGGCTTTCCCCCACATACATGCCACACACACACACACACACACACACACACACACACATATATAGAGCAGTGTGTGGCACATGCAACCCATCTTCCGATAGAATTATACTTTAAGCTTATGGTAAGCCTCAAAGTGAGTGCAAGGTAAAAATACCTGTATATAAACAATAGATTCTTCTTTTTTTTTTTTTTTCTCCTAATCATGGTGACAATGTAAGTTATTGGTATTTATAGGTGAGTGTGCAGCAAGCATGTTGCACCTTTGCCAATTAACTTTAATATGTTGGTGTGTGTCTGTCTGCCGGAGTCGAGTTGAGTCTTTAAATCAAAAAAAGGAAAAACGTCTTAATTTATTTGCTGAATGGGTCTTTAGAATCTGGTACTCTGTTACTATGTGGCACAAACATATTTATGACTGTCATGGCACAGCTCTCTCTCTCTCTCTCTCTCTCTCTCTCACACTGACTGGTAAAGTTGCAGTTGCGGCTGCGGCTGCAGCCAATTTGCATTCAGCATGTGGCAAAAGCCACAAAGTCTGTGTGAAATTGTTGCAAAACTGGTCGCGTACAAAAAAGACTATTTCCCTTTCCCTTCACTCCCTCAACCTTTTTCTCTCTCTCTCCCTTATATCTCTCTCTCTCTCTCTCTGTCTGTCTTTCTCGCTTGCGCTGCCCCTGGCCCAGAGACGTTTGCCTGTCCCTTCAGCGTGCACCTTGTGCCGACTCCAAAGCCGTCGGTTGGTGTTTTTTTTTATTATTTATTTATTTTAGTGTCTTCTGTGTGTGTGTTGTTGTTGTTGTTTGTTGTTTTTTTTGTTAATTTTTGTTGTACGCTTACAAAATTTCTTCACTTTCGGTTTCGAGTTTTCGACTCTACTGCGGCGGCTGCGGCGTCGTCGTCGTCGTCGGCGTCGTCGGCGTCGTTGGCGTCGTCGCCGCAGTTGGCTATTACCTCTATATGAGCCGGGGTTATCATCTGAGCGGCAGCATTTTCAATTCGAGAGTGACAAGTGGCGGACGATCCGTTGCCGAAACCTTGTCGATTCGCGTTCCGTGCAGTATCGTGCAGTCTCGAGGCGCCTCCAAACGCATTTCTTTTCTTCCTACATAAATACATATATATATAAATCTTTATATATATATACGTCGCGTCCTCGTGCAGTGAACAGCCGGCAAAGTATCTGCAAATTGTTTGTTTCTTGGCTTTTGGATTTGTTTTTGTTTTTTGTTATTTTTTTGTTGTTGCTGTTTGAAAAGTGGCAAGACGAAACTCAACCAAAAATAAGCGGAATAAGTAACGAAAAAGGTTGCGAATCGACAGCGACGAAGCAGCATAAAGTTTGTTCTAACGGCTTTTTTGGCGTTGCAACAATGGTAAAGATATTATTCTAAGTTCCTAAGTGGCAATAAACATGTCTTGCTTAATTTTAATTAATTATCAAGATTACCAAAATGGCTGCTAATACAAAAGTTAAACACTGCTTTCGATGAGCCAGCCAGCCAGCCAGCTGCTGCAAATGAAAATTTTAAGAATCATCACTAATTGGGATCGGAGAAATAATATGCAAAGGGGTTGGTTGGCTGGATATGCTCACAACTAAGCCAAATTAAAGAAAGTGGCTAAGTGAAGCTGTCACTGTCACTGTCACAGTCACTGTCACAGTCACTGTCACAGTCACTGTCACAGCCTACCATCACTAATTGTCATGGTGATGACGAATCGCTTAGCAGTGACAGAAATAAAATAAAAATAAAAAGAAAAATAAAATAATAAAAATTGAAGGAGAAAAAAAATACGCAAAACAATTGAAGAAATTAAAAAAGTTTGTGTCAATCGGTAAATGATGGCGATATGATTTCGAACTGGCCGACCTCTGCAATCAATTAATAAGGGTTTTTATCGGATTTTTGGGTTATTCGTGTACACAAATGAAAATTGATGCTGAATTGTGAAACATGCTTTGCCGGTGGCAGATTACTCATTTTGGCAACACGATGCCTGAATGCTTCTGCCATTTATGGGTCCACATAATTAATTTATGATCAAAATTGATTCATAAATATTTCGAATTTGGTATTCAATGAGTTTGCTGTTGTTGTTGTTGTTGTTGTTGCCACCTCTGCTGCTGCTTGTGCTGCTGCTGCTTTTGTTGCGGCGGCTGCTGCGGTGGCTGCGGCGGCTGGTGCTGCTAGCAGGGAATTAACACAGATTACGAGCCTTACTTTTGAGCAAATGCCTCAAGGACAACAAGGACGAAGGACAGCAGCAGCTGTGTCCAGGCAATCCAAAACGAAAATATGAATTGTAATTGGAAATGAAAATCAAAATGGGTGGTGGGATGAACTGAATGATGGATGTGGGTGTGGGTGTGGGTGTGGGTATGGGTGGGTGGATGGACCAATGGGAGCGTTTCTGGAGATAAGCAATCCTTTCGGGATGCTGCTGCTGCTGCTGTTGCTTCCTTTTCAAGTTTTACTCGGCATCCGTCTTCATTTACATTTAATATATGTAAATGTTGTTGTAGGTTAAGTTTGTTGTTGTTGTTGTTGTTGTTTGTTGTTGTTATTGTTCGTTTGGTTTGTTTGTTCATCTTCGAACTAAATTATCGTTTTCTCAACGAGAGTGAAAGTTCGCAGCTTGTTTTTTTTTTTTGTTGTATTTTATTTATTTTTATTTTTATTTTTTTTTTGCTTGTTTTGTTTTATGAGTGTTTTGTTGTTACTGCTGCGACTGCTCGTTTGTTGTGTGTCTGCTGTTGCTGTTGCTGTTGTTTTGTCAATTGTTTAGCATCAATAACAAATATTTGTGGGCTATGCTAATGAACAGAAATCGAACGAAAGCTGCTCAAAGTAATGGCCAAGTAAACAGCAGGCAGCAATATCCGAAGTAATAGCAAAATTAGTGAATTGAAGTCAGGTGTGTGCCCAATTCGAATTTGCTGATTTAATCATTTAATCAATGTGAGCAACAACTGACTGATTGATTGACTGACTGACTGACTGAATGACTGACTGAGTGACTGAATGACTGACTGAGTGACTGACTGTCTGACTGATGGAATGATTGACTCACTGAGTGACTGACTGACTGCCTGACTAACTGACTGACTGACTGACTGACTGACTGACTGACTGCCTGACTAACTGACTGACTGACTGACTGACTGACTGACTGACTGACTGACTGACTGTCTGACTGATTGACTGACTGACTGACTGAGTGACTAACTGACTGATTGACTGACTGACTGACTGACTGACTAACTGACTGACTAACTGACTGACTGAGTGACTAACTGACTGACTGACTGACTGACAAACTGACTGACTGACAAACTGACTAACTGACTGACTGACTGACTGAATGACTGACTGATTGACTGACTGTCTGACTGACGGAATGATTGACTAACTGACTGACTGACTGATTGACTGACTGACTGACTGACTTACTAGCAATAGATAACTACATAAGCAATTGGGTTAGTTACTTTTCATTATTATTAACTATCTGCTGGCAGCATGCGGGTCACTTCACACGCTTCACAGAGACAATGGGTGGCTCTACAGGTTAATTCCTCACCCTGCCACCTGCCACCTGCCGCCTGCCACCAGACAGCAGCCACCAGTCACCTGTCACCTGTCACCTGCCGCTTACCCCTCTCCAGCCATGTCATGATTTTAATGCTTAATTGTTTGCTATTTCTTGTAAAATGTATTTTCATTATGAGCTGCGTAATTTCACTGCCTGCATTTGTGACACCTACTCATGGATCGTGGGTGCGCGGGAGGTAGGGATGTACGACAAAGAGAGAGAGAGAGAGAGGCCCATTGATGTATGCACAGATGTACATACATGCATACATACACATACACATACATATTTGCAAGTGAATTCAGTTTGTTTGTTGGTATTGTGGCCAACGGGAAGTGAAAGTTTTTCGGCTTCTTCGCTTTTTAGCCACTTGGGCGCCTATAAAATTTAAATGCTGGCCAAATTGTTGTACGCTTTGCTCATTGTTATTGCTTTTGGCTTTTCGTTGGCATCATCTTTTGATATTCAATGCGCAGTTGCGGAGACACCATCAAGCTGCACTCCAAGTAGATTTGTTGTTGTCCATAGTGCGTCGTCTTACGTAATTGGAGAAAGGGGCATCATCACTTCAAGCAAGTTTATCAATACCTGCCTCTCTCTGTGTGTGTGTGTGTGTGTTTTTTTTAGTTACACAATTGTGCAGATGACCTCATAGATAGATGACATACTGACTGATTTGGCCAATGGAGTTATAGTTTGGAGTTATAGTTTGGAGCTTGGACCTGTTTAGTTCATCAGCTTCACTTGTTAAATTTACTCAATTTGTGGATTTCTCGTGTTATTTGCTCAACTCATTTGCATTCGATCATAATTAGCAGCCTAAAATCCATCAGAAATAGCCGAAATGCATTGTCGTCCACATGTAGTCACATCCAATTAGTTTCATATGCGAAATAAAATCCAAATACAGATCTATATATCCACAACATGTTTCTGCAACATGTACGTGCAGCTGAAAATCGTGATTTTTGAGTCCGGCGGTTAATTCACACGCCGTGTTTCGAATGTGGAATAAGTAATCACATTTTGCTTATTGCCAGCTACATTTTTCAACTTAAAAATCAATGTTTGGCATGATGACAATGAAATACCCTTGTCCTCCTCACATACTCATATAGGAAAAACACAATCAAAACAATAATTTCCAAATTTATAATCAAATTATATAAACAAATAATTAAATATTCCTGTCAGCTTTCATTAATTTGGAATTAAACCAATCGCAAATATTGTTTACTGTTTCAAAATGTATATATAAAATGGTTTTACGTGCATAAAATTAATTTTTAGCAAATTTCAAATTTATATACACAAATAAAATATAGAAAAAAAAATATGCAATAAATTTAATTAGTTTTTAAGGGAGCAACGAAAACAAACTTAATTTACTACAAATTTTATTTGTACCAAAATAATACTTTTTTTTTTAAGTGTTTATCCAACTTTCAGGGTATAAGCCAAGTCGGTTGCTCGGCTCATTATAGATAATTTGTTTGTTGGTCGTCTTGTTAAGTTTGTGGCATGCTCAGCGGTTGTTCAGTTATTGACGATGATGCGTGGGGCATGCCAAACGTGGCCATTACGATGTGTGTGTCATGGGGACTTTAACGATGAAGACAGTGCCACAATTATGTTTTAATTGAAGCGTAAGATTTAGCTGGGAGCTGTGTGATTGGCCAATCGCTGGCTAATTACAGCTAAGAGAGAAGGTGTCCAAGATGCCGACTCTAATTAGACCAAGTAATGGTTACACCACAGCCATGTTTCCAATTATGCAAAATGTGTAGGTGGATCTGGTCGGATGGCTTCACAATAATAATAATAATACCAAATTCCGCTGCTTTATAATTAAAAATTAAAATTAAAGATCAGATCCAAGAGGAATAAAATATATATATATATATTGGTTGGAAGTATGCCATAAAATATATATATAATTGTTATCCGTCAGGAAAATCATTTATGAGCAAATCATTGCGTGTATTTAAAATTATAATTATTATTATTAAATAATTAAAAAAGTAATTATTTTTTTTTTAATAATTAAAAAAGTAATCATTATTCATTACCAATTGAAATTTGATCTGTCCTCTTCAATTGTCTCATTCGTTGCTTGTCTTTCTTTTGGTTTCGTTCTTCGCAGATGCTGCTCCGGCTCACATTGCTGATGACATTGGGCTTTGGCCTTGCTCAAGCTGTGCTCAGCGGCAAGGAGTTGAAGCGACGGGAGGCCGGATTTGAGAGCTATGGACCGCCACCAAGGCCAGCACCACAGTATGGGCCACCGCCACCACACCATACACCACATCGGGAGTATGGCGTGCCACAGCAGATTCCCTTCCGCGAATATGGCCCACCAGCCTTAAAGTATGGCCCACCCAAACTCAACTTTTTGGGTGGTGGAGGTGGTGGTGGTGCTGGTGGTGGTGTTGGGGGTGGCTCATCGTTCTCGAGTGGCTTGTATGATCAGATCAAGACACACTTTGGAGTTCCGAAGCCATTCTATGGACCACCTCATATACACCACAATCCTGCACCGGAATATGGCCCCCCACCACCGAAGCCCGTCTATGGCCCACCTGCACCACAATATGGACCACCGCCACAGCCTGCTCCGCACTATGGTCCACCACCTCAAAAGTATGGACCGCCGCCACCACTGAAGCTGCAGCATCGTCCATCATCCCAGTACGGACCGCCGCCACAGAAACCACATTTTCCTCAGCCACTGCCTGCACCACATCCAGCGCAACTATTTAGGCCAGCTCACCAGCCAGCCACTTCCTACGGCCCACCCGCCTCGGGACCCTTGAACCTGCCACCTAAGCCTGTCTACGAAACCCCACCCAACTATGGTCCACCACCTCTGCCCGTCAATCTGCCCGGCCCGCATCCGGCGAACTTCAATCGGGCGCCCGAAACGACCATCATATTGTCTGGTCCCGGTGGCCAGCAACTACCAAGTGGGCCGGGCGGACCACCACCCTTCAAGCAAGTGCAAATCCAGATCGATGCCTCCGGACACACACACAGCGTGAGTGGCTCCCAGGCACCGTTCCACACAGCCTGCGATGGTTGGAAGCCGATTCCAGCTCCGATTGGTGCCTACATCGAACAGAACCACATCGAGACCCAGGGAGGCTACAGCAACGTCAATCAGGGACAGGCCCACAGTCAGAGTCATGGTCAGGTCCTTGGCACTCAGTACAATGTGGTTGGAGGCAGCTCGGGCGGTGGCAGCATTGTTGATGGACTCACCGACGAACAGCTGGTTGCCGTTGCTCTCCAAGGTGAGGGTGGAACCCTGATCACTGGCCCCGGCGGCGATGCACATTTCAACAACAACAACAACAACAACAACAATCATATTGACTCCGACGCTTTGCAGGTGCGTATTCAATGCCACACTCAAAAATAAACAAGCAAGAGTGCTGTAGTCGGGTAAGCTCGACCACGATGTACCCTGAACTCAGCTGTTAAATATATTCCAGTCCTTTTTTGGTCCATTTTCCATTTGCACCGAAATATGGGAACCATTTTCAACCATTTTGAATGGGTTCAGGAAAAGCCCTAAATTTAGATAATCACATTTCTTCAAATTTAAATAATCAAGAAAATCTAACTTTAAGAAATGTAATTCCTCAGTTGAAAAATATAAAAAATGTATCATTAATTTCCACCAACAGATCTCCGTCGGCGCCATTGATGACAGTTATTCAAAGCCGCCAGCTGATTCGTTTGCGCCTGGTTCGGTGCATGACCAAAAATACCAGACTATTGGTGGTGCTGGCATGCCAACAGTGCAGGCACCACCTGGACCCAATTATGGCCCACCACCACCGCCGCCACACTTTGCCGCACTGACCAGTAGCCACGGCCAGTCGCAGTCGCAGTCGCATTCTCAGTCGCATTCGCAGTCGCATTCGCAGTCGCAGTCGCATTCTCAGTCGCATTCGCAGTCGCATTCCAACGTTAACATTCAATATGGACCACCCTCTGGAAATCCACCGCCGTTCGCACGTCCTGGCGCTGGACATCCCAACAAGCCCGTTGCTTATCGGCCGCCCGTGCCAAGTGGTCTGTTGGAGTCGATTGGCGCCACCGTTCAGCATCTGGATCAATTTGGCGTTAAGCCAGCGCAGCAGCCACCCACTTATATTCCGCCCGCCGCTAATGAAATTGCCTTGAGTGGTCCACCCACAGCCCCGCAGGCTATCTACGGAACACCCCTAAATCGTCCAGGTCCGCCGCCGCCACAGATCATTGTCCAGCAGCAGCTGCCGCAGCCGCAGCACGGACCAGCCTTCATTCACCAGAAGCCTGGCCAAGTGCAGCAGTACGGTCCTCCTGGCCCCGGTCCACAGCCCAACTTCTTACCACCACCACCCCAACAGCCGCAATATCTCCCACCTCGACCACCTCCAAGCCAAATTCATCTGCAGCAGCAGCAGCAGGAGCACCATCAACAACACTTGGAGAACAGCTTCAGTTCGTCGCAGTACACGCAGCAGTTTGTCCACTCGCAGGGACTTCCATTGGCACAACAGGCACCGAGATTTAATCAACAGCAATCTCTGGCACCACCACCACATCCCCAACAGCAGCCACAGACGATTGTTGTGCACGATTGCGGTCATGGTCCCAACCTAGTGAGCAGCACTGGCTACCAAGTGCAACACCAACACCAACAACAACAGCAACACCAACAACAACAACAACAACAACAGTTGCAATTTGGCAGCATCTCGGCGACATCACCGGGTGCATACAATGCCATCGCACAGAGCATTCCAGTTGCTGAGCAGCACACACAGTTTGTGACCGGACCCGCCGACAGCTACGGTCCACCACCCTCGGGCAATGAAATTGACTTCGATCACTCCGGCTACGCCTCACAGAAGTCGTCGGTGGCAGCGCTGCCCGACGGAACCGATCCGCAACAGCTGCCCGGACTGGATGGCTTGGATGTGATCTCGGCACAAAAGTCTCAGAGCATTCAGTTGGGAGCAACCGATGGCCAGCCGATGCAAAACTTCCAGGTGCAATTTGGTAGCTCGCTAAACAATGTGGCTGCTGGCGGTGCTGGTGGCAATCCACACAGTGGAGCAGCCAACGGTGAACAAGTTGCCAACCACGAGGAGATCTTGTCACAGGGTCTGTTGCAATCCATATTAACGGCCATTGAGCAGCCGCAGCAGTCATCGTCATCATCTTTGCCACATAATCACAAGGCGCAGAGTCGTTCCGATGTCTCGCAACATGATGACTTGAAGGATGACCAGCAGCAGCTGCACGATGTAGATGGGCATGAGGAGCATCATGAACAGCAGCATGGCGCCTCCAACCGAGTGGAAGTGCGCGTCTTACCCGATGCGGATGGCAAGGCAAGGGAGGAGCAGTCCGAACAGCAGCTGGAACCCATTGTCGCCGCCGATGTCGAGGAGGAGCAAGCCAAGCATTAAGTTCAGTCACTACACATTTAAGTAGCCATCCATCGCATGCAATTTAAATCTATTTAGTCCATTTAACCATCATCCGCGAATGCGTTGCTTCTCCTTATTTATTGCTACTTCACTTTCATCGTAGACACTCTTCTGTATTTAACATTAAACTACATTAATTGCCATTCAAATCAAGAAAAAAAAAAAAAATACATCAAGGATGAAATCAGAAGAAACGACAACGACAACCATAGAAGCTAAGTGGGTTTGGAGTCAGTTGCTCGCCAAGTCATCATCATCGGATGTGTTGCGAAATACATATTAAAACAAGAACAAGAAAAAAAAAAATAATGCATTTTCATGTATAAGCGTAATGTGTAAAAAATATTATAAATAAATAATTTATTTATTATTATTATTATTTGTATTTTATATTTTTAACAATAAATATGTATTGATGTATCTATGAATGTTTTTTTTATTTTTTATTTTTTATTTTTGCTGAGATAAAACATTTCAAGTTTGGCGTTAAAATTGTGGAAAATATGTATGGAATAAATACTATAAAGTAGATTCCAATTTATTCCAGTTCCTTATCTATCAATCCACATGCTTATATCGATATTTTATTACAGTTATCAGAAATATATTTTATATAATATTTATTTTGGTGACTTCAGCTTACAAATTTTGCATGGCTATTGTAAAAAAATCAAGTCAAAGTCTGCAAAGTAATGGGAAACTGTTTAGTCTAATATCAGTGATTAACTAAAAACTAAATTTAATGTTTATATATATTTTGTGTTATTTATATAAAATAAAAAAAAAAAAAAAACACTCTAATCAAGTGCACATTTAAGGGACATTTTGCATGCATGAATGATTGCTTGATGGCCGTTCTCCATTTGAGTTTGCTGGGATGGGTATGGGGATGGGGATGGGGATGGGGATGGGGATGGGGATGTGGCAAGTGGAAATGGCTTGTTGCATACGGCTACTTGAAAAGCATAATGAAGGATAATGAGTTCTTGATTAGTACAAAGTGGAAAAATGTGTATGTTTTCGGTGTCGCATTTTGTGTGTTGCTTATGTTGCTTGACCATGTTTTCTCACTGGCCCCATCTTATATTGTATTCTCGCTTCATTCCACTTATTTTTGCGGCATCAATTAACTGTAATTAGGGGCGCCGCATTCTGCGTAACCAGTGCAAACAACGACCAAGGACGCCAGTTGACCAACCCCCCAGCTGTTTTCCAGACAACATAAATGCATATAAACTAAACAAGCGCCATCTAATGCACCCTGGATGTGCACCAGGAATGCCAACTGTGCAGCGAAAACTACGTTCAGTGAATAACTAATGGCGAATAATCGCGGATAACATCAACAGTGTAATAAGCCAAGTTAGTAGACACGGCTAATGGTGATCATCATCTTGAGCGCCATCGTCAAGTGTATTTAAGAAGTAATCAGTTTAATTAGTAAAACCCAACAATAATTAATGTTATCTGAGCAAATAGATGAGTATTTAGGAAATAATCATTAAATTGTGATTTTATTATAATATTATTAATTATAAAGTGCTTATGGGAAGCTGACTGGCTTTAAGAAATGACTTAGCTAGTTTTGATAAAGCTAAAGTTTCAAACTTTGAATTTTGCACTTCTTGAACGAAATTCATATGCAATGGAAAAATCTTTGAGGGTTTTATTTGGCTAAGAACCCCATTTTTTGAACCATAATAAGCATGTTCTATAGTCCCTGTCAATGCCGTTGGCTCTCCTCATTTCGACTGTTTTTATAAAATTAATTAAAAGCGTGCTCACGAAATGAAATGCCAATGCCAAAACTGGAGCAGGAGCAGAAGCAGGAGCGGAAGCTGGAGAGATGGAGTCAGTGCCGGGCAGAGTTGTTCGGCAATGTCCAACGCTCCTCAACTAACAATAGTCGCAACGGACAAGTAACCAAATCAAAAGCAGCAAGTACCAGTTTTGGAGGCCGACTAAGCAACGAAATAATAATGAATGGGCAAATAAGGCGCAAAATGTAGCCTCATTGGCGGAAACTCTTACACACACACACACACACACACAGAAATACATACACAACGAACGCTGCCACATCGCACATAGAATTCGCAACCCATTTATGGCCAAACTGGCGGAATGCCATTCCGCACTCCTCACTTGGCACTCAGAGCCCGGCACTCGGCACTCGGCACTTGGTAGTCGACAGTTGGTTGGAGTGTTGGGAGTCGACAACCCCAACCCCTTGGCGTCATTCGTCCACCTTTTTAGTTGAACATCCGGACGCGGCTCCTCGGGGCCAAGCACGTCTTTTATGCCAGTTGCTGGTGAATGTAACGGTATAAATTTCTAGTTAATTAATCACCTTTTGCTTTGTTTATGCCTAATTTAATTAATTTTATGTCTTTTATTGTTTCGCCTGCACGCCTGTGCACCAGGGATCGGGACAAAATGTGGCCAGGGCCCCAGCCCCAGCACTGAGTTGAATTGATGGCGCTGCTAAATTTGATGCAGACACTTAAACCGGAATTCTAACTTGGCCCAAAGTATCAAAATTATTCATAAGCCACAATGATGAAGAAAATGGGCAAAGCAAACAAATGAGATCCAGTTACGAATCTCCACATGTCTAATACATACTATTTATGTATGTATGTATGTATGTATGTATGTATTCAGGCAATTTACCTCTATGAATATGGATAATAATCGACATTTATCGATTGTGAAAGACAATCGGCAAATGAATTTTATTAATGAGTATCTCTTATATAGCAACTACAGAAACAATAACATTTTAATTGGCTAAGCATTTCATTAATAATATCCACAAAAGTATGCAAAAATTAATAACGTTATATTTATAAAAAAAAATATATATAAGAAATTGCATAAAATCAGGAGAATACTAAAAGTCAATATGAAGAAGTACTTCTGCCAATGTATTAGTAATTTTATTAATCTTCTTGTTAAAAGTATGAAAAATTTTATCAAATGTTAATTTTTTTCTAGCGCGACAAGTAATAAAATATATTTAAAAAAAAAACAAATTTGATAATCAGGAAAAACACAATATGTTAAAGCTCGATGATTCTGATTCAACGATCAGTCACTTTAAGATTAGAAAAAAATCTCATATTGTAAGAATTTTATTACTGATATGAAAATGTTTACAGAGCAGTCAAATTCGGCAAATTGAAAAGGAAATGAAATGGACAGGACTATAATTTGAAAATCAATAGCAATTAAAACAAATATGAAAATTTATATAAGGAACGCCGATTATTACATACCCTTATACCCTTATAATAATCATAAAATTAATTAAATATTTTATAAATTTACTAATAAATTCGATATGAAAACTAGCTTGATTTTTCTTTCCAAATGACAGTAGCAAAAAAAAGAAGTTTTTATGTCTTTTCTAGCGTAAAGTTTTTTCACTTGATGGATAGCTGAATTTCTGCCCCGACATATATATGTAGTAATTATTTGGAGACACCAATATTTAGGTATTTCTCCAAATTAAAGTGTTGTTTTAAATGAAATCGTTTCACATTTTTGACACTGTGTTTTATGCACGAAATTGCTGGTCGTCGCTCACTGTGCACCATGTCAATGTGCTTTTAATGATCGCGTTTATGCCAAAAGGCAAACACCCGGCGCCGGCTCGAGAAGGAGGCCGGCCACACAGAGAGGCCACATTTACGTCCACATACACATCCACATCCACATCCACATCCACATACACATCCACATCCTTGTCCTCGGCCAAGGCTGCGGCAAATGAGAAAGCGCTAATAAAGTGCACTTGTCGCTTCGGCAACAACAGCAGCAGCAGCAGGAAGTAATGTTCTACGGCTAGCAACAACAACAACAACAACAACAACAACAACAACGAGAACAACAACAACAACCATAATGGCAATGGTTGTTCCTTCTCAGCCTTTGTGGGCCATGTTTATTGCGTTCATAACATGGATATAGTGTTGAAAAAAGCGCAACAAGAAAAACGTTTCTAATTTAAGTCTGTCGCGCATAAATTATTGGCCAGCACCGTGGGACTTGGAAGTGGCACAGTTGGACTCCACACATCCAAAGTTTGCCACAAGCAAATATACACACAAATACATATGTTTGTAAATGTATGCAATTACTTCTTATGCAACTCTGACCACCACCACCCCCACCCCATCCTCTCCAACCCAACCCACCCCCTTGGTGTCACTTTTGTGTAACCTGATAAAATTATTGTTATTGCTTCGAGTGTTTTGTTAAAATTTCGCAATTAAGTTTCAATCCTGGCGACCGAAGCGTCCATTACAAAACGTTTAGTTGGCCATTCGGTTGGCATTAGTGACAACCCCATCCACCATCATAATGTGCTAAATCCCCCATTACTCCTCTGCCTCCCCCATCCACCCCATACCCCACACCCACAATTCAGACACCTATGCAAAGCTCTCATACATTTATTCATTTCATTTTGCTTGAGTGACCTTTTTGGTGGAAGCCAGCACGTGACCTTAGCGCACAGGTTATCAGGTTGATGCCGCAATCGCGGTGAGGGCGTGGTCCTTCCTGTTTAATGACTGCACGTAGCCGCATGTGTGAAGTGTCTGTCTCTGTGTGTGCGTGTGTGTGTGTGTGTGTGTGTATGCTTTGTATGCGTGGCACAGTTCATTAAATGCTCGTATAATTTGTGAGCTGAACTGAACTTTGAACCCACTTTTAATTGCCTCACAACGTGCTTACAGTGGTTCTACAGTCGGCAAAAATTATATGAAATGCGTACCATTAATTGCAATACTTAAAATATAATATGTATGTAATATTCAAATCCAAATATCCAAATAAATAACAAAATTATTAACAAGAACAAAAGCACAGGCAAACAAGGTGTACTTTAATATTTCGGATCTTGGAAAGAGGTTCCTAGTAATTCCTAGTAAACTTTCCAAAAATTTGTTACTCTAGATTACCAGTTGTTAACGATATGATAATCTCAGATTTCTAGAACCAAAAATTCTGTTTTTTATACATCTTGTTAGCAAAAACAATAATTTTACCTGAAACACAGCTATTTATATAAAAAAAATAAAGATTTCATTTGTTGATTTATGAATCGTATGAATAGTAAAATTAGATTTGGAGCTATTCATAAATACATTTACTTAAAATGCAACCTAATCAATCTATAAATCAATAATTAAAGTAATTTTAGTAAACATTTATTGTAATAGTTTATGTAAAAAATGAGCTTGTTTGATCATGTGAATTGTGAGTTAATTTTTAATAATTATTATTATTTATTAAATTAAATTATTAAATGCGATGGCTTGCAGATGAGTTTAAATTAAGGAGGCTGTCAGGGGGGGGGGGGGGGGAGTAAGCCACGATTTTTAGTTTTCCATACCGCAGGTTGTTTAACGATGGCTTAAAGCGCTATGTGAAAACTATAGAAAATCTTTAAACACTCCAAAGAATAGGCAAAACACAATGCAGCATTGTATTAAATCTTTAGTACAATTGTTCCCCCTATAAGTCTTTGAGCTAAATATATGCACAATATATATAAATATATATATATATATATATATGTATATAAATTTATACTTGAGTTCGCTTTCAACTATCGAGTCACCTGACAAACTTCCCTTTGTTGTATCGGGTTCCTTTATAATGTTTATTCACTTTATTTGTGCAGTGCAGCTTCTCTCCTTCTCTCTGTGGGAGGGACCAGCTATTGTTGTGGGTTTGCTTGAGTGTGGCATGCCACTCCAAAAAATGTCCTTTGCGCACTGAATTCTTGTCGACCCAATTGTTGTTGTGGCTTCTTTTATTATTTACGCTTGTTTAATTTTTTTGCATGCTTACTAATTTTTAGCACCGTCCAAGTATTTTAACATATTTTACAACTTTTAAAGCGGGCCTAAGCGCATACAGCCTGACCGCCTCACCCGCCTCACCAGCCCACTGACCACCCACTGACCACCCACTCATCTTTGGAGCATTAGGCCTTGGCAGCTTGTGACCCTTGTAGCGGCAGCGTCCTTTTGGTCGCTTCCGCTTTACATTTGCCAAACATATTTGTTGGCCATAAATTAACACGCCCCTTGCTTACTTAATATTTTTATGGCCTAGTCGCACGCCCTTTCTCCCCTCCCCCCCCTTCCCCGCGCTGCTCTGCGCTCTGCAATTTAATAATTTGCTCAACATTAACCACTTGGCGGCCTGTCTGTTATCCTTGGTCGTTTGTCCGCTCAGTTGTTGTTGTTGTTGTTGTTGTTGTTGTCGTTGTTATCGTTGTTGTTGTTGTTGTCGGCTTAGAACGCTTTCTCTTTACATTTCTCCCCCTTTTTTACTGCTAATTATAAGTGGATTATTTGCTTATCCGTAAAGGATTGGCGCCTGGGCGTTGCCACAAAGGTTCACTGTAACTAAGGACCTGAAAAAAAAAAAAACTCTTTATTTGCTGTCATTTAAACATAGCAATTTAAATGTATTTAATTTACCGCATTGCCAGATAGTCCCCATGCTCGTAGTTTTAAATTAAATTCTATGATAAAAGATTTTTGCATTTTATATTTATATCTCGCATTATTTGTTTAGGAAACGAGTAAGAAAATCGATGGACATATATATATATATATACGTATATATATATGTATGTATGTATGCATGTTTGTATGCATATATAAGTATATGGTATTTTTAGATAATAAGAATGCAAATTTGGTGTTCGGCAAACATCCCAGAATATGAACACATTATTATACCTAATTGCTTGCCTTTAAAATTGGGCTTCACACTAATTGACAGGTAATGTCCTCCTCGTCAGCACATTATTAATTCTGCTTCCTTCCTTTTATGTATGTAATTTGTTTTGTATGTATATTTGCTGGTGTTTAATACCTAAGCCAAGAATGTTAATGCCCAGTTGACAGTCTTATTATTTGCAAGCGAAACGTGTGTGCATTAAATACATGTACACATATAAAAATAAATAAACACATACATATATAAACACATACAAATATAAACACATACACATATACCCATATACATATACATTAGTGTACTTACATGTACTTAAATAAGTAAGTCTCGTCCCGTAAATATTTTGATGTAGAATCTGCAGTTGATTTGATAACCGAAGTTGATCAGCCAGTGAAGAGACCAAACATATTCTTCGTATAATTCATACTTACTTGAATATAAATTCTAATTTCCATTTCCATTTATTAAAATAAAACGCGTTTTTTTTTACATTTATTCGTAATTTTACACTTTATTGAAATTGTATTTTAAATCTTGTTGGTTTTGTTCTCATTCATTTCCATTTCATGTTTTTGCCCGAACCTAATTACTAATAATATTCTCCGAATACTTTGCTTAATTTAAATTGAAAAAAAAACCATAATTTTCTTTTAAATTTAACTTTTTCTTAAATTTCTTTTGAATTTCCCATTTTTTGTTTTATGAATCGTCAAGCCATCTGAATATGTGTATGTGAGTTGTTTTTTTTTCTTTGTTTTTCTTTTGTATTTTAATTTTTTTTTCTCTGTTTTGCAAACATTTATGAATTCTGTATTTATTCTTATTTAACGACATTTAAATTGTTTATCATTGATGCATTTGTATGCTTACATTAAACATACATATTTATTTCTTAAAAGGTTTTCTGCATTTTCTAGCATTTTTATGCTTTCTGAGTTTTATTCTACCGAAAAAAAAAACATATATGAAATTATGGCTTATAGATTATATATTGATGCCAGTATTATTTAATTGTATTTCAGTATATACTTTGAGTTTTTATCTTGCTCAACATGGACTTTATTTTCACCTTATTTATACATACAATAAAAAGATGTGTCATTTATTTCACTGTATATATTCTCTATTCCCAATGGAAAAAATAGAATATTGGTTCTATCCCACGGCCTGTTCTTCTGTCCGTATAAAATCGGCTATTCCAGTGCTCTATTAGCCAGAGACTTTAAGTTTGGTTTAAATAGAATAATGCCCTTTTTTTATACGCCTCTGAGAAAATGCACAAATATTTTCCACACTGTTCTCCTTCTCCTCACAGATACTGAGGTTCTAAATCACCCGAATTTTTCAAACCAGAGTCGCCAATATTCTTGATCATAGATGCAGCAGAAAATTTGAACTACTGATCTAGTCAAAAATATTGATTCCCACGTGTAGATTGAAATTTTCTTACATTTTAGTTGTTCGTATTTTT
This sequence comes from Drosophila melanosoma, assembly GCA_035042045.1. Lineage (NCBI taxonomy): Eukaryota > Metazoa > Arthropoda > Insecta > Diptera > Drosophilidae > Drosophila > Drosophila melanosoma. Next base: position 4,777,467 of record JAWNLY010000176.1, read on the forward strand.
TTGGAAAACAACTTATTCAAACATACTCAATGCTAAGCATATAGTAATTTAGACTTTGAATATTGCCAAAACGCTGCTTTGAACTTAAAACATTGAATGCAAATAATTCGAAATGCGTTTGATAAGTCGAGTCATCATTTTTTTTTTTTTGTTCACCGTATTTACTAACCATTTATTTCTCTTAAATATTTTTACTTATGGGGGAGAGCATTTAAAGTTATTCCTAGTTCAACACTAAAATGCATTGAAACTTATACATCTATGTGTGAGTACATATATGTATATAGCTATATATATATATAATTATTCATATATATATATATATATATATATCTGCTTTTATATATACATATACGTAAATGGTATTTGTGTCTGTGTGTGCGTTAGTTTATCGCCGGGCTTATACCGCATTCGCTTATCTTTGAAGTTTTGGTCTTCGATTTTTTTGTTGAATGTTTTATTGAATAATCTTGACATTTGCTAGACGTTCATCACATTTATTAAATATGCTTTCGAGCTTTGAATATTTTTTTTATTTCATTTGGTTTTGCTTATATATGTTGTATTTATGTACTAAATTGATGCATTATATTATTATAGTATGTAGTACTTTCCGTAGAGTGAAAATTTTGTTTGGGATTGGGGGAATATTTGAAAATAGAATAAATTGGGTTTATTGGCTATTGTGGCAAGGACTTTGTTTGGGTTAAACCCAAATTTGGGGTGGGACTATCCATCGTATTTTTTTTTTTTTTTGTTTTTTTTTTATATATATTTTTGTTTTTTAGCTTTGCCAAATTCCCATAAGTTAACACTTAATAAACGAGCGAGTGTGTTTTTACGTGACATAGATTGAAAGTGATATAAAACACGTTGCTCCTTTGCGAAGTGCTTCGAATGACACAGAGAAGTAGAAAGCCACAAAAGGGAGAGAGAGGGGAAATGACAGAAAGTGGGAGAGGGGTTATAGAGGCTAGAATGGGGGAGAGTTAGATAGAGAGAGAGAGAGAGAGAAAGAGTGTGAGATAAACGCTTACATAAGTACTCATAAATTGCTGTATTTAGTATTGGTAGTTGCTTATCCTGACAATAATCATGTTGTTTTTCATGTATGTGTTAAATTCTCTTATTGCTTACAAGCGACAACATTAATACATTTAAACAATCACACACTCAAACACATATGTAAACGTTCTACATATGAAAATGCGCTCTAATTTTACGGTATTTCAATTACCCACGAAAAGTGCATAAAACAGAAAAAAAACACAAAAAAAAAAAAATCACTTACATTTTATACATACTTGGCCATTCAGGAGTGCACTAAATTCATACCCTTGCAGTAGGTCCTATAACTAATAACTTGCATTGAATGCCTATCAAATATCCAAATTCTTAAACTATATACAAATATAAATTTAAATTTAAATTTAAATTTAATCGAACTGTACATAATGTGTCAATCTAATCATATAAGCGAAAGTTTAGTTTATTCCACCAGTCGTAAAAAAAAAAACAATATTAAAAACAAAATTGTTAAAACACACTTCTTCTTCTACTTATACATACATATAAATGAAATTATATTTATATATATGTGAATGTGTGTGTTTTGAAACCGGCCGGAACAGATCACAAATTTGTCACTGCCGTAGTAGGAACAATCGATCGAATATCTCATTTTATCTCGAAGGAGTTTGACTAATTTCATTAAAATGTTCCGAAAGCGGACAACTTTCCATTTAATATTTTTTTCATTAACTGCAACAAGAACGATTGGTCGAAAACTGAATTACTTACAAGGTTTTGTTGTATATGGAAAAACCTATTTCGTAATTTTGTCTGCAAGGGTATTTAATCTTTGGCAAGCCGAAGAACAATTCTCAGTTTCTACAGCATGCGATTTTAAATATGTCCAATGTATCCAATGTACATATGTACATATGTGATGATGTACATATGCAAGGGCTGTATGTATGTATGTATATTGTGTATGTATGTGATGTAAGCTGCATAGTTATTGCAGCAACATTTTTTCTTAAATTTTACTATAGTCTTGGGCTTAGCCTAGATAAAACAACGACAAAAAAAAAAGTCGATTCCCTTTGGGGTCTTTATATTGCATACATATACTATGTATGTATGTATTTATATATATATAGACATCTATAGCTTAATTTCTCTGTATGTGTGTGTGTGTGTATGTGAGTGTGTGTGTAGGTATGTGTTGCTAGTTGTTTGCTTATCGAATGTTACCTGTTGAGAGTTCAAAGTAGACAAGACCAATAAACAAACAACAACAAACACAAATTACTTTAGACAATTATTTTTTAGTTATGGCAAATAGTAAAATTACATTTAGTTGACTTTGTGTAAACTGACAATTTATGTGTATTGATGTGTGGGTATGTGTGTGTGTGTGTGTGTGTTTGTGTTTGGGTGTTGTTGTGTGCATTTTAGTGTAGTTGGCTTTACTTGTATCATTGCCATCAAGCAACATTTTCACTACATATTTTTTTTATTTTTTTTTGGTTTTTAAAATTCCTGTTATTTGATAAAAGTATTTTTAGAAAATTGATAAAAGTGTTTGCGTTTCAGTGTTTTTCGCCTGATGCAAACCGGCCTCTTAATTTAGTGATAACGAGATTCACCAACGATACACACCAGTATAGTAATAGGTTCGAATCATAAACATATCTTAAAGTCGAAATAACAAAATACAAACTTAAATCCTTAGCTTCTTAGAAAGTCCATCCCATGGGGTCTGAAACTCTGGCAGCGTCTACAGCACCGACTGCAGAATGCCGTACTCCAACTGCTTTCCACATAGCTGCCGCTCAGCGCAGCCAACCGGAGCGATGGTGTTGGTGATGACGTTGACGATATCGTTGGCATTGGCATTGGCATTGGAATTAGTATTGGCATTGATGATGATGTTGGTGTTGGTGCTGGTCTTGGCGTTGTTTCGTTGCTCGAGTTCGGTTGTTGTTGGGTTTGTCATATTGGCTGTGCTGTCAGTAGTAGTAGTAGTAGTACCAGGTGCAGATTGGTCGGTGGATGGGAGACGAGAGATGTACTCGGACCCAAAATCGTTAATGTTCCCGTTGCCATTCAACTCCAGAAGAATCAGTAATCCGCACGAGAGCAGCAGCAGTAGCATCAGTTCCGGTGGGTCCAAAGAACCGGAGCTGCCATGATGCATAGCTGCTGGATGCTCGCCTGCAAAATTTGGTGTAGTTAGTGGACGCAAAGATGCGGAGCCAGAATAATAATAACGTGGAGTAGACTAAAGCTAGAATGAAAACGAAAACATAAGCCAGGAACGTTGGCTAGCGGATGGCGGCGGTAAATGCAAAAGCTTTATTGTCTATTAATTTAATTGCCAGCAATAAAAAGAAGAAAACCCAAATACATAGTCCCCCCCCCCCCAAAAAGCCGAGCTCATATACATATTTCTTACTTCTTTTACACACACAAACACACACACACACACACACACCCACACACAGAGAGACACAACAAATGCCGATGCGCATTTTACGCGAATTCACTTTGAAAAATTAATTCTTAAATAACTTCTGCGTTCGCTATAAAATTTTGTAGGACAACAAAATGCCACTTTTAGCCAATAGTAAGCTCTTTTGGCTTTAATTTCAAACAACTTGCCATTATTTACGTCCTTACATTGTAAATACTGAAGCACTATTTGGCCACTTGCTGTTTTACTACTTTCAAAGTTTCCATTTTAGAAGATATATTTCTACCAAGATTGATCACCTCCAAATTAAAGTTAGTGTGCAATATAAAAAAAACGCTAAACATTTTTTAAAATTATAAAATTTGTACATTTGTTGCTTTTGTGATAATTTGTTAGGTATATTCTAATTATTGGTTTGTTTTTTACAAAAAGCAATTGAATATTTCGAGTAAATTAAAATTGTTATATTTATAAAGTAGACTTAATAAATAATAATAAAAGTAGACTTTTATTAACCGATTAATATTGATTATTGTAGCAGGCTGTTTGCCAGCTCTTTTAGCTAATTCAAGTTAAATGAGAAAATTGTTTCGAAATAAAAATGCTAAAATTACCGCTCTGTTCTAAAAATATGTTTTCAAATGTGAGGTAAACATTCAATAAAAAACAATGTGTACATAAAGCAACACTAAAAATAATAGAATGCGAATGTATTTGACAACAAAGTGTAAAGATCACAAATAAACATAAAACAAAAATGTGAACCAAGTTGGCTTATAAGAAAGTTAATTATATTTTTTTATCGACATCAGGTTATTTAATAACAAAATAATGGGCATGTGTGCCAGAACTGAGAATTGGTAGTATTCTTTTTACGATGCGAACTGCCAAGATATGTAGTGAAATGTGTACCGCAGACATGTCCCTCGATTTGTCTCCCTGCTTAGTCAGTTACATTGAGTGCAAACAACTTGTGTTAATTACTTAAGTTTCAGCAGTTGTTCCACTTAAGAAGTTGAGGTTGTTGTCTCACATGCCCCGTACCCTGTACCCCGTCGCTTGGACAGAGACCACCAAATCGATCTCAGATCGAAATCTATTAATTTATTTTATATTTCATCAATTTGAGGGGGCTGTGGATGCTCATGAATATATTTGCAGAAATTAATGATTTAGGCATGTTTACAGGGTATGTGCCGGTTGGGCATTTAAGTTGCTGCTCCTCGTTTCTCCTGCTTGTTGTTGCTATTATTATTTTAGTCTAATTCCTTGGTGTATTTGTTGTAGCGAGCCGCTTACAAGCCAAAGTCATTTGCGCTCAAGTTGTTAAACTTTTTGCTTTGTAAGCTCTTTTTTCCGGCGGAAGTGGGGACGACTAGCAGATGAGAAGTGGTGGGAGGGGGTAGGGGGTGGGATGTGTACTTGGAGAGCATAATGTGAAGAGCGTAACGTAAAGCAACGAACTATAGGAGAGATGTGACGTAAGCATAGTCAAAACTTACGAAAATGTTGATGCTCAAAGTTTGCTGAAAACTAATTTTTTACGACTTTGTCAAATGTGTGAATATCTCTGGCACTAATCAACACAGTGTCACAAAGTTGGGCATTGAGAGTGACGGCTATAATTGAAACTATTGAAATGTCACTGCTGGCATTTCCGGGAATTTATTCTCGTTTTGTTCCCCAATAAACTAGCATCAGCAAACGATTTCACTAAAAGTTAAATGTCTTCGCAAATCTTGCATTGAATGAAAAATCACTAATCGCCGTAATTACTATCTTAGTCAGGACATCCGATGTTTTCAAATTAATTAATAGTTTAATATGCTGATAAAATATACATTCATTTTCTATCTGAAGTAAGCACACAAGTTGAGATCGATGTTTTCTGAGATATATGTATGCACATATATAAATTGTGCCATGTAAATCTTAGGAAATGACCCCCTAGTTTGAGTGGGGGGAGGGGGGGGGGGTGGTGGTCGCATCTGTCCGTCCGTTAATTTTTGGTCAAGCTTGAATTAAATGGCTAACATTTGGATTTGAGAGAAAAGCACCGCAGTAAGCAAGTTGCCGTCAATCACAGCCGCGGTCCTCTGTCAAAGTAAGTTAAATAAGCTTAGTTGGCTTTTGGGCGTCGCACATTCGTCTTGTCGCTGACCAGGACGATGACGACTTCTCAGCCAGCTCAGCCAGCCAGCTAGCAACCCACACCACGAACAATTAACGGGCACCCAGCTCACACAACGTTCCCCGCTCCGGCAAGATGATGGCAGGTTGAATATGAAAATGAGGGTTTTTGCATACCGGGCTACTCACCATCGACGATGTGCACCCGCACCGACGTCGGATTGGCATTGGATGGTGTACATGTATAGAGTCCGGAGTCCTTTTGTATGGCATTCTGCACCAGGAGACGACTGCTGGTCATCACACCTTTCTCAGTGACTAATGATATGCCGCCGCGAGCTGAATCGAAATTTATGAGCTGAAATGAATAACACAACCAACGTTAGACAAAAGTAAACAAACAGCTAACAGCTTAGTGTCAGAGTGTCAGAGTGTCAGAGTGTCAGAGGGTCAGAGGGTCAGAGTGTCAGAGCCAATCCCCAAAGCAAATTCTTTGCCACTTCCCAGCAAACTGTTTTCATCTATACATAACAAAAAATAATACATACATATATACATACATATATACATATATATATATATATATATATATGTATATCTGGAGTGTTTATCCCTGCTGCGGCAGCTTACCCCATGGCCCCATGAGTTTGTTAGTTAAATTTTTATTAATGATACTATTTTAGTCCAGCTAGTCTAGCTCGCTCTTCTTCTTCTTCTTCTTTTTTTCAGTAGCAATAAGCATTTGCCAGACCCAACTTTTTATTTACGTACGCTATTTAAGACCCTAAATATTATGAGCGGGATTTGCTAATTTGGGCATGGAGAGGAATACCCTTATTGAAACAAACATTTCAAAATTAATTCCCAGGTCTTGTTACTTTCGCATAATGCTACAATTTACCACAAGACCAAATAAATAAATAAAATAAATACTTATACTGTTGGATAAACTATTTTTTTTATATATTTTAAATTCGAAAATGTCGTTCAGCTTTGACAGGTTCTTGAAACTTTCCCTATGTCACATAAAACCAAAGAATAAATAGCGGGTTGGTTCTTAAAAAAGTTATGAAATCATAAAATGTATTGTTTGATTTATATTTATATTTCTCATTCTTGGAAAAATCAAATGCTTTTAATGTGTGTAGATAGGAAATTACTCACCTCCCGATTGTGGGACCAGACGACGGCTGGTGATGGTTCCGGTGCAAATTTAACAGTACAAGTCAAATTGATGGTGGATCCGAAATTGATGTAAAGGTCTGGACCGCCAATGATGTCAGTGATGGGTTCTGCATTGGGAGAGAAGTAAATAAATAAGTAAAATAACATTAAATCAGTGTCAAATATTAAGAGATTTAGAGAGTCCTTTACCAAAGACAAACTTTTAATTTCGTTGAGTAGTGTAAGGAAGCACATAAGAAAAGGACTTAAAAATGATCACTCAACTTTAAATAATACCATGCATTTTTTCATTATTCCAAGAAATGCTTTCGTTTTCATTTTGGGCAAATTGAAAGTTTGCCACAATTTAATTTATTGATTTCAATTTTCGCTTTTTGTAAGCTTCCGCTACATTTGCCAGCAAATAAACAAAGGCCAGGGTGACGTGTGGGGGAGCGAGAAGTGGGTGGAAGTGAGGTCTCGTTTGTGAAATAGAAAACAATAGGCAAAGGCAGCACATGGTGGCATGGTGGGGGGGGGGGGGGGGAAAGCACACAGTCTGAGCGAAAAAACCAATGGGGAAAACAAACCCAAAGTCTAAGCCAAAGTCAAATAGAAATGGTTCATCCTGCGGGCCCACAAATGATAGTACACACACACACACACATACACATACACACTCGCTCGCTCGTAGGCAAACCATACACCCTCAAAGCGATGCCCGAAATGTCAGGGAGTTAATATCAAACAAGCATTGCGCATACCACACGTGGGACCAGTTGGTAACCATCAAACGCGCTTCAATTCTATCTGCGTGTGTCTGTTTTTATGTGTGTGTGTGTCCGTGTGTGTGTGTGTATGTGTCTGTCTGTCTGTGTCTCCTGATGGAGTAGCATGCATCAGGTTTATTATTAATGCCATTCATGCGGCACCGAACCAAAAATTCACGACTCTACATAGCAAATACCCGCATTCATCTTTGGGCTCGCCAAATTTTTGTATCCCATGAATAGCTGAATTGATGCCCCTTTTGCTCTTAATTTGGTTGCGTCAGCGTGGGGCATATTGTCATTAGCCGAAAATAAGCTGATTGCCTATGCATTTCTTGCTTTGATCATTCTATTGTTCTTCTACAACTATTTCCAATAATCATCAATCGATTTAAAAACTTAATTTTTTAAATATTATATCATATGTATGAGTGAATTGCATAAATCCCAGATATAGATATATATTTTTGCATGGCACATCTACTTTGGCATGTGCTTGTTTTCTCCAGGAATTAATTGTATATTTGCCAAAAAAAAAAAAAAAAACCAGATGTGCAAACTGCAAAAGGAATTTTCTCGGTTAATTAATTGACGTAATTCCTTTGCTGATGTGCACAAATATGATGTCAATTTACAAACCCTTTTAAATGCAACACAAAATTAAAAATAAAGCAAAGTATTTATCATTTAAGTGGAAGGCAAGCCGAATTAAAATTGCTTATATCTAAAATTCAATTTAAATACTAAACTTTAAGAAATTGTATGTCTATTAAATAAAACAAAATAAAAGGAAAAGTGACCAAAGAGCTGTCAAAGTTCTCTGTCTAATCAAAGCTACAAAATGAAAGAGTTTTTGGGGTGCAAGGGGGGCTGCTTTGCGTGTTTTGATTCAAATGTTTTTAAACTGACAACTGGACGGATATTGTAAATATCAATTACCCCCCCCCCCCCCCACCCAACCCGTCTGCCTTTGGGCAACTTTTGCAATTGACAAGCCAAGCGATATGTAATGTTTGTGTGTGTGTAGAGGGAAATTTGTCTGGTAAAGAGATGATTGGCCGCAGTCAAACTTTGAACCGTCGATTCAATTGCAAATTTGTCCTGATTATCTGATGGATGGCAAAGAGCAGAACAATAACTGTATAACTGTCATTTGTCCAGACTCATTTATTGATGAACTTTAGCTTTCATATTGATTGAGAGCAGAAAATAACACTTTAGCAACTCACGACTATGAAATACTCTACTTCGTTGTCTATCAACAGCAAAATAAATCACTTTACCAATAACATCGAGAGATATTCAGAATATTGTAGATTAAAATCGTTTATTTGTTTTTTTTTTTTTTTTGTTTTAAGCTTAAGCGTAAAAAATCGATTAACCAAGGCAACGCAGCATTTCGATTTGACCTGTTCTTCTGAATGATTGAATCTATAATTGATAACGATTCCAAAAACTATTAAAAATGCATTAATATTTTTTTTATTGGCAAACACAATGCATTCACACCCACACAGGCGTACATTAATAAATATTTGTATATATATATATATATGTGCATACACAAATTAAATAAATTGTAATTGAATTAAAAGTTCACTTTAACTCTTCAATATAAATATGAGATGAAGGACAAATTTGTTTTATCATTTTTTAATTGATTATATAATTGCATGAGCTTTGTGAGGTAGCATGCAAATATGTACTTTGATGAGTTTTTTGGTTCAAAGCACCAAACAGGTAAAAAAAAGCAATCATAATTTGCTTTTATTATTCGTGTGACACATTGCCAAAATCTAATTAACATACCACATACCTACTCTCATTAAACAATTGCGAAAATGCATGAAAAAACATATTTATGATTGAGCATACGTAAAAAATAATAAACAAGCAATAAACAAATTGTATTATTGAAAATTGAAAAACAACTAAAATTGCTCAAATCAAGAGTGCTCGACTAGGCGATACCCTAATATGATCTGTAAAATAATATTAAATCGATGTAGGAATATGTTGTAGTTTTACTTTTAAATTTGAATTAGGCTTGTATTGCTAACTAAAATCAATTTCGATTATTTATCGATAAACATATGGAAAACTTCGACGATCGATCAAGCCAACTATTGATACCGATTTGTTTTTTATGATTTTCTACCTGTTATAATTTGCATAAATCCCCTTCGTCGGTTATTTACATTTTTAGTGGGTATAAAAACTGTTTTATTATGTTAATTTATTTTAATTTATTTCCATTTATTATTAACAAATAATAACTAACATAATTTTTCAAATTAAAGACTTGTTATTAAATGAAATTTATGTTATACTTGTAAAACATTTTATAGCCCATTTTAAATAGAAAATTGCAAAAAATAAAATAAAATTGACGTAGGCAACATTTTGCCGACATTGATGTGCCCTTTCATCAAGGTTCGGTGGTTTTAATTTTGGTGGTGCCCCAAGAGTTGAGAAGCATCCCAGACGAAGTTTTTGGCATGAGCACTTTAGATGTGTACGATGTCTGCAGCAGAAATGTGATATATGTGCATATGTGGATGAGTCTGTTGTTTCCCGTTAGAGTAATCAACGCACTGTGCTCTTTTTTGGACTTAAGCCACTGAGATGTGTTATTTTGTTATTTTGTTATTTTGTTTTCGTGCTTTTTGTTTGTACTTTCCGCCTAAGCCCCTTTCACGCACAACTACATAAAGTAATATGTTTATGTTTGTTGTGTGTTGTGTGTTGTGGGGTAATGTGTGTTGTCTGAGAAGTATAACCCCCCTCCGCATTAGCCTTCATCTGCATATTCGTTATGTAACTGTGTAACTGTCCTAACTAGTTTCTGGAATTCCTTTCATGTACTACTGCGTCTCTCATCCCTTTTCGCTTAAGACCTTTGGGAAACTTTGGCTATTTTGGTATCTGTTTTGCCTTTGGTTCAGTTTCAGTTTCATTTTCAGTTTCGATTTCTGTTTCTTTCTTTTTTTCTGTTTCGGTGGAGTGGCCATGAAATTGTCTAGATTTGCACAGCGTCGGCATATCACATTTGCTACTCCCCAAGCCCCCTAATACCCAAATGCCCCCACCCTCACTATCATTCCTAGACCAAGTGCTTGCCGCCCCCCCCCCGTCGTCTGTGACGTTTCTTATCAACGTCGCGACCAGCCTGACAAAAGCTGAAAGCACCCAGTCCCCGCTGGGACTCTCCATGGCACGCCACTCCCTTTTCACAGCAGTACCACATTACTCCCCCCACTCCACTTCACTCCACTCCGCTGCCCGATAAGTCAACGAACATCGCATTTGTTGTTGCTATTGTGCGCGACAAAGTCAGGCAGATGAGCGGACAAACGGAGAAACGGACAAACGGACGAACGGACGAACAGACGAATTCACAGACAGCGTGAACCATGCAGTTACTAATACTAATGCAAACAAACACATTCAATATAAGCGAGCATATATACTGTATATGTACTGTATACATATGCATGCGTTTGCTGCAATTTACTCCTTCTGGCGGTTCTACCACACATACATGCACAAACACTCAGCAGCAGTAGTACACTCAAAAAATTACTAAAAAAAAAAAATTACTAATTCTAAAACTTTGCATTTCTAAATTTCAATGTGGATTTTTCAGATTTAAAAAAATTTGCATAATTTTCAGGAACCTATGTATCCTATTATAAATGTATTTATTATATTATATTTGTTTTTCTGTATTTTGAAGGGGATTTTTCTAAAAATTATGTTTGCATTTTAACACTTTTAAAATGTCTTATCATAAAATAGAAAATATATTTAAACAATATAAAAATACGACATTATCGACATTCTAGATTTTTTAAATATTTTAATATAACTTCTAAAAAAAAATGTTGCATATTTTTAGGGGAATTGTCATTTTAGAGATATTTACTAAAATGTTGGTAGATTTTTGTTCTGAGTGTATGGGTATGCACAAACACTTGTATGACAGGAGCAGGCTCCAGTTTGCAGACGGGTAGCCAACATGCAAGCAACCGCAAATGTGTTTGTACGTGATTTGAGGCACGACCACGCCCCTTCTAGTTTCATGTCAGCCTGCCAAACGCCTCAGCGAAGTGTTAAAAGTTGAATTATGTGTGTGTTTGTGTTGACATTATAATAATGGTTTGGTTTATGTTTATAGTCTGTTTCACTCTCAACAGATGCCTCGACTCGCCTCGTGTCATCCTTGCTAACGGGTCTATGTACAAATAAACTTACAATTCTGTACTTTTCGCTATGTATGTACTTGCATACATACATACATACATACATACATGCAAGCATACAAATGTATTTGCCAAGTGCATATAAATTTCAGCATGCATAGCTATGCATGTGTGTGTGTGTGTATGTTTGTATTTCTGTGTTGATTACTATTCAAATATTGGAAGAGTGAAAAATATAAACAACTTTGCATTATTTGTGTTGCCAATTTTCCTTCTCTCGCGTTCTCTATTTATGTCTCTCTCAATCTCAAATCTCCCTCTTTCCCTTCCCCTCTGTAGAAAACTTTTGAAAAATGCATTTAATTGACTTTAGCTTTTTGAATATAGACAAAAGTAAGAAATAAGTGAGGAACTATTGTGATAAACTTTTCCGTTGTTCTCAACTATGTAAAAATTGTATTGTTAAGAAAAATTAAGACTAAGTCAAAGAATGAGCAGAGAAAAGGACAGTGAATTGAAGAATTTCAAGGGATAAAATATTTAAATAAATGTTTTGCTGTTCATTAAACAGATGAAAAGGAAAGAAAATGGAAAATGGGAAATGGGAAAAACAAATGAATTTTTAAAACTGTGATTTAAAATATTTAAAGAGCAATTTGGGCAACAACAGCGTAATAAAATGTAAAATAAAATTAAACAAAAATTATACGCAGCAGCATGAAGCATTAAAATAATACTATTTTCGAATTAAGTAGAGTTCATTTCAAGCCAACTTGGCTCAGTGTGTGTAGCCAACACTCGCGACTCGGCTCGACGCGACTCGAATCGACATCAGTTGACTTGAGTAGAGCATAAGTACGTGTTGTTTTGGTTTTTATAGCCACAAAATGCACAACTTGTAATTTATGAGACGGGGCAGCCGCCGACCCGACAGCGACACCTCAGGCTTAAAAGGCGCAGCAACCAAGAGGGCCCCAAGTTGAAATCGCAAAAGAAAAAAAAAAAAAAAATCCCAGGACCCACGCTGCTTTGTGGGTGCCGTCAAAAGAAGGTGGCGGCGGCGACGGCGACGGCGACGACGACGGCGACGACGACGGCGTCGTTGTAGGTCTGTGAAAAGCCATAAAGTGCAAATGGTGCCCAGGGGAATCATCAAACAGCAAAAAGCTGCCATAAAACGACACAAACATTGCAACAGCAGCAACAACAACAACAACAACAACACTTTAAAGGTACGTTTCGTTCTACGCACACACACACACACACACACACACACAAATACACCCATAGGCGCCGAGAGATACTCACTGGCACACAGTGGGCTAGATCCAAGATTTAGATACGCTGTCAAGTGGTCAGCTTTTTTTTGCGGATGCTCCTTTCGAGCAACACTTCCTGCTTTCAACCTCTGCCAGATTGGATGTCAGACAGAATCCACACACACACACAAGTGTGCCTCGCAAATCTGTCACGCGTAACCATAGCCAAATAGTAAAAGTGTCCAGTTGGCAAATGTCAACAACCCCCAACTACATACATATATATATATATATACACACACTCACACTCAGATTTACACACACACACACACACAGGTTAATTGATACTCACCCACAATACTCAAGTAGACGGGGTGACCAACAGGCGGAGTCGTAGAGATCTGGCACTCATAAATACCCGAATCCTTGCGCTGAGCATAACGGATGCGCAAGGTCCAATCCTCGGCATGCGGCGAGTGCATTGCCTCAAAACGTTGATCTGATGTGTAGGTATAGCGACCCACAGTCAATAGATGTATATCTCGGTGGCGCACCCAAGAGACCTGAAACAAGTCGAAGTCAGCAAGTCAATGTTAAATTAATAAAGGTCCTTTTTAACAATAAATCATAATAAATAGGCGAAAATCGGTGAAAAAGAGATTTGTTGTTTTCACAAATTGAACTTGATTTCTCTTCAATATATATATTTATTTAAAACAGCCAAACATATTTAACAGTTAGTCGGAAAAGTGTTGAAAATATATATTTGTTGAGCAACTTATTTATCTGATTGAGATTGCACTAGTTTTTTTCCGATCGTTTCAATTCATATTAATTTTTGGGGAGCACTTTATATCAAGGAACTTGACATTAATTATCACTTAAAATATGAGTGTTATTTACTTTTTAAAAATCTCTCAACAAACATTAATAGCCGCAACTGGAAAAGGTTTGCTGCTCCCGAACAATTTATCATTTTCACGCGCTGCCGGGTAGCAGACTCCGCTGCCAACTTCTTAGTGAGTGTGTCTGTGTGTGTGTGTGTGTGTGTGTGTGTGTGTGTGATGGCTTTGTGGGCGCCAATTAAACGATGATGAGTGACTTAAGCGTGCGTAAAAGCGTTAATAATACATCATCAGCAGCTCAGCAGCTCAGCAGCAGTTGCCCCAAATGCTAATAACAATTTAAGGAGTCAACAGCAAAATGCGTTCAAATAATCGTAATCATTATCTAAATTTTGGAGACCGTCTCCCCTAGAGATATTTAGAAGCTGGTCGATTAACTTAAGTTGAAATTACACCTTTTGTGAAAAAGTCGCATACTAAGTATAATTACAACCCACGTTGCTGGCAGGATTGATTGCTGCACATTTCGCAGCAAGATTGCGCTAAAGGTGCGCTGGCATTGCGCCACAGTTGCGCCGTTATCTGCGTAGGCAATCGCCCAGCTTGCGGCAAGCTCTGCCAGACCTTGCAACTATCGGAAAGTCAGAGCTGAGTTTCCGCAAACTCGTCTCCAAATGCATTACTCAGCCCATGGCTAAAGGCCAATGCGTTGCAGATAGCAAATATGTGGTTGCATCTCACTGAGCACTTGGCATTCGATTGCGATACACTCGCAAAAGACTTATTCGCAAAGTGTTTTGCTAAATCTCAAATAGTTAGTAAACTTGTCGAGGCTAATATCAAAATATATACTTATTCCTGATCAGCAACAGAAGACGTCTCAGATTGCATAAACATATCCATCCGTTTGCCCAAAATTGTATATGCCCAGATTTCTTCTCATATCACACTACATATCCCAATTAAACTTAATATATATTCATGTTACCACTAAACAGACAATACAACATTAAAAATTGTATTTTCGATTAAAAAAAAAGTTAGAAGAATTTTTAGCATTAATAATTCGACAAATATAAGGGAATTTCATTTAGAATATAATCAGCTCTTATATTTGTCATCAGTTGTCACCACAACAGTGCTGACCTGGTTTTCCTGACCTCAGGCACGCCTTACAATCTTAACTCTGCATCCAGCAGAGCCTCAAGGATAGCCCAGTTCTAAAGTACATTCATAGATTGTTCGAGATAAGTTGAATCTTTTATTGATTTTAATTTCATTGCCTGAAGCTGGCTCTGAAGGTTGCTTAATATTAACATTAACAGAAATGTTAAGTGTTTAGAACTATTTGCTAAAAAGAATATCTATTTTTATATAAAAACCTTATTTAATTCGAATTGACGTGCTCAGCATACATTAAAAGTGCCCCCCCCCCCCCAGCAGAGGAAAGAGCAATAGCCATAAATGTAACTGCAGATAAAAGCATTTACACATAGTGTTTAGGGTAGGGGGGGATGGTGGATGGGGGATGGTGAATGGTGGATGTGTACAGGGTGTCTGGTAGTTTAGCAGCCATTTTGCCTGTTTAGTTCACCTTACTAATTTCTAGATAAATAAAAGCGCGTTCAGCTGGAATAAATTGTTGGTCGCCTTATATTACTTTTTAAGGTGTTCTTTTCTTTTCTTTTCTGTTCTTTTCTGTTTTTTTTCTTTCTTTTCTTTTCTTTTCTTTTATATTTTTATGTGTTTTTGGCCAACCAGGCCTTTTGTGTCTTGCTTTTGGCTAAATTGGCAACAATTTTTTTCACCCAAAGTCTTCACACACACACACATAAACACACACGCCACTCACAACTTTAGCGGTAGCAGCAGTAGCAACAGCAACAGCAGCAGCAGCAGCAGCAGCGGCAAAGTGTTTATTTATTTTTATTCAGTCGCCCTGTTTTATCCTTGTCGTGCATCGTCACGACACGCCCCGCCCCTACCATTCCGACCAACAGACAAATGCTTATATTTTCCTTAAGTTCCTTCTTTTTTTTGTTTCTTTCTTCATTTACTCGATGCGGCTGCGGCTGCGGTTGAAACTGTGGCTGCTGCTGTTTCTGCTGCTGCTGCTATTTCTGCTGCTGCTATTTCTGCTGCTGCTTCTGCTGCTGCTGCTGCTTCTGCTGCTGCTGCTGCTTCTGCTGCTGCTATTTCTGCTTCTTTTGCGACTGATGTTGTTGTTGGGTTTTTTGTCACCGCAGGAAAAACTACGTAGCCAAGTTAAAAGTTGCTGGCATGCCCTTAGTGTCAGTCAGGCTGCTTGCTGCTTATATTGGGTAGTCATTTAAGCCAAAAAGTAAACCAATTGTTAGTTTTAATGGAATTTATTGGGTAAATATTTGCTTAGCACAAGAAATTGCTTGTGAATATTTGCAGTCGTCTGGTTGATTTAAGATTAAAACTTTTTTCACTTAATCCCCACGTATATTTCTGCGGCTTAGAATCGCTGACTGGAATGCCAATCAACTGCTCTCCCTGAGACTGCCAATGTAACTTGTCAATTATTTTGCATACATTAGCCTCTCTTTCTCTCTCACACACACTCTCTCCCTCTCTCGCACGCACTCTCTCTCTCAGCGTGTTTCTATTTGGGGGTCTTCATTAGCAAAGTGCTCCCCGTTAGGAGGCTGCCGAGGACATCGCTTATATTGTAGTTTGCCTGTCAATGTCTGGCTTTGTATTTTGTATTGTGGCAGTCTTAAGTTGATGTTGTGGCCTTTTATGATTTATACACGTCCAAGTTGAACGCCAACGCCAACGCCAATGCCAGCAGCTATCTCAAAGCCATTGTTATGCATCTTATATATGCCGGTCAATAAATATACGGTGAATGGTATTTATGGAGAAGTGCGGGATACATGGGAACTAGCTTCTATCAGGCTGCAAACATCATCAATTTGTCCCAAGTATGTCCCTCATTAGCTTGGGTTGAGTAACATGCGTAAGAAGGTTTAAGTTGGATCAGTTCGACTAGCAGTTACCCTTCACCTAGAGGGGTATTATCTACAAAATCAGTCCATATATATCTTTTGAAGCTATTTGCAACCCATTAAAAAGGAAAGACGTTTGAAATTATGCAAAAGTATGTTTCGGACACTATTAGAGTTAGAGAAAATGGAAAGAAATTTATTAATTATGATTTAGTTTTTTTGTTGTAATTTCACCCCATTTGCGATTATCGATAAAGATCGATGTCCGTATGCCGTAAAGCCGTTAAATTGGTAAAAAATATACCGAAACACTTTTTTTATATTAAAGAAACAGATTTTACCAATCATTTATTTCAAAACCGACTTCAGTGTGTCTTAAATTCGTGCATTCTCGACTAGTGTATTCTAACATACCTTTTTTTAATTTTTATCAAAGTTGTATAAAAGTTAGGCTATTTATATAGTATCCTGGGTATATCAGGTTAATAGAACATATAAACATATGATTTTAAGTTTCTAAATAATATTGTGAATATTGATAATATTTTGCCAAAGTTACGGCTACCGCCACCATTTCTTTTAGAATTGAAAATGAGACAATTCATTTGCTTT
Source organism: Drosophila melanosoma (assembly GCA_035042045.1). Lineage (NCBI taxonomy): Eukaryota > Metazoa > Arthropoda > Insecta > Diptera > Drosophilidae > Drosophila > Drosophila melanosoma. The sequence continues at coordinate 4,794,902 of JAWNLY010000176.1, forward strand.
CAAATTCTTTTTCGATACGTTTTGTATTAACCATGATGGAAATAAAGATCATACTTATTTTTTTCCGATGAGAACTATCTCAGTGCGCTCTAATCAGATAAGGGATGATCCTTAGCTAGTCGCCAAATTGTAATAACATTTTTAAATAACATATAAATGAATATCAAAATAAATAAATACATTAAAACTTCTAATTGAACAAAATTGCACAAAAAAAAGAGACCTCATCAGGCAAAAGACAATGATTAAATAAAATAGTGCAAATTGTGGCACCAAGCAGACAATTTAAGCAACAACAAAAATATGAATTGTCTGTAAATGGCCATATTATGTAATTATGTAAATGACTTATGTGAAGTGCTCCTTATGGCGATTGTTTGATTGCAATTTTAGTCCGTGTTGCTGATATTTTATTTATTATTGTTACGCAAAGTGGCTATTGATTCATACGTTGCATAAGGCGTTAACAATTGCTCCATAATTGGCCACTTTCTATGCTCATTTAAAGGCACGAATGTTGGCCACGAATGACAGCCAGTTGGTTATTTGCTACCAGTTGCAACTAGCTAATAGATATCTAATTGCATATGAACAAGTGCAGGTGCTGAAGTGTACTTATATGCACGCATATACACACCAACACACACACTAACACACTAACACACACACACACACACACTAACACACACATACGCGCTCGCACACAGAGACATAAATTGCCCACTTTCGAGTTTGCCTCATACTTTACACCTTGCAAAATTGACTCTTGCGAGTTTATTGTCCTATTGTAATAAAATTTGCAGGTCATAAAAACAAGCACTCCAATTGGTAATAACAAAATGTTGCCTGCCCAAGCCCCCACCCCCCCTACTGCGCAAAAAAAAAAGAAAAAGGATTTTAAAATTTAAACGACATGCGACAAGCAAAAGCACAAACAAACAGCTCAATTTTTCTCATATTCTTGTATATATTTTACTAACAAAGAGTCGGCTGGGATTAACTACATTAATATTATGGGATCATAAAAGATATGTTTATGGCATAACATCCTTGATACTTCGAAAACAATTCAAGCAGCTTGGTTCAATTTCTCAGTTTCAATAACTGAGTTCCAACTAAATTTGTTAAATAATAAAGCGAACGAATCCTTCAAGTTAAATAGCTAAAAATTTCGGTATTCAAAAATAATACTCCTCGCATATAAGAACCGGTATATTAGAAAAGCTCACTTGTTATTGGAAATAATATAAAAAAAAACAAAGAAATTTTTCTGCATTTCTTCTTTTGTTGTTTTTGTTTAAATTCAGAAAATATTAAAGAAGTTTGCCCTTTTTTTTTGGCAACTGCCCTGCATACAGGCCTCGTTATAAATGATCTAAAATTATGTTAAAATTGCAAGAAAATATGCTTAATATTAATATACAAAATTAAAAAAAAAAAAACGAACAGTTGCGTTCTGTGTACAAATATTCGAAATTTCAGAAAGCTGTACTCTGGAATTAAAAAAAAGAAAGCCATGGCCTTGGAAGGAGATTTCCGTGGGTTTTAGTAATATACTTTCTGAATAATATTGTCATTTTCCAACCGCATAATATGGCAATAACTGTAAAAGTGCTTAAAGGGAACTTTAACTGGCAAGCACCTGTTAACAACATCGATACATGTGCTTAATTGTTTGGATTCATATTATATGCAATCGGCTCAGTTATCTTCAGTTGAACTTGTCTACAAATAACTTCAATTTCTTGAAATATCCTCAAAATCACTTTAGAGCAGAGCAAACGGCAATGGAATTCCCAACGCTTGACGATTTCATTGTATTTGCACAGTGATGCTATTTTTCCAGTCTCCCCTTGCCACCCCACAAGCGCCCATTAATACTCTGTACGCCAAGTGCATGGCCAGAGAGGATATAATAAGTCAGTTCCAAATCATGTAACACACAGAAGAAGAAAAAAAACAATGATTCACCCAGAAGACGAAATAAGTACGATTTCTAGTTGGGATCCATTGTTGAATGACATTTGAATTTGATGGAATGACAAAAAAACAATATACAAACAAAATTAAAAATGATTTTATTTCTATTTTAAAATAAATACACAAATAATATAAACACTTCACAGGCCATCTTCTCGTCGTGCCACATTGACTTGAGCACTTTTACCTGGGGCAACTTGATTTTTTTTTGTTATTGACGTGTCGAGGAATCGCTGCTTTTTTTTTTCCTCGCTTTTGACGAAGCGATGACTTTATTGAGGATGTGGATGAGGATGGGGATGCGAATGGTTATGGCGTTGAGAGGTGGTGATGGAGGTTTATTGACGTTGATTTTATTGAGCCGGCTTGCTCTGGTTGGGCTTAACTTCGCATTTGCTCCACTTATTCCACTTGAACGCTTCGCTAAGAGCAAACTTTGGCACTAATGCTCTTCAGCTGGTTTTCTTTTCGTCAGCATCAGCATCCTGGTGCTGCATCAGCTTTAGTCGGAGCTTGAGTGTCAGCCATTATTGTGGCTGATGTTGCGCCTGTCTAGCTAGTGTGGCACAGCTTAACACGGTAGATCCAACTGCGACTTCGTCTTGGTGCTGCCACGTTGCTAAAAGTTCGTCGTGGCAATTGTTGAGTGTGCACCAAAACGAACAAAAGACACGCAGTTGGAGTTGGAGTTGGAGATGGCGATGGTCCAGGTAAAGCCTATCCAGTCTTGGCAAGGACACAACTTTAGCGGAATGAGACAACGAGACAAACTTCGCCCGCCGGCCTTGGGTGTCCCCGTCTTTATCTGAGTGTGTGTGTGTGTCTGTTTGTGTGTGTGTGTGTGGGTGTGTGTTTGTGTGTGTCTGAGTGTCTGTGTGTGTGTGTGTGTGTGTGTGTGTGTGTGTGTGTGTGTGTGTGTGTCTGTATGTGGAAGCGGTGTACGTGTTTCGTTTAAAATTTGCAAAGCACCCACGTGCACGGGTTCAAGCCATAACTGTTGTTGTTCCAGCTCCGAGCAAGCACCGAGCACCGAGCAACCGAGCAACCGAGCACCGAGCAACCGAGCACCGAGCAATCGAGCAACCGAAAACTGAGCTAAACACTGCTCAGATTAGCCAATATGACATTAAAGAGCAGCCACACTGAAAGTGACATCGCACAAAGTTTTTACATCGAGAAAAGTTGCGTCGTCTGGCAGCGTCAAGCGGAAAACATCAGCATAGAATGTTGGCATCCCCCGTAACTTTAGGTGCTCTTGGAGCACCAACTGTTCCAACTGCTTCAGCTGCTCATCTAACTCTGACAATGAGCGCCAAAGTATCATGTCAATAGAATCTACCCCACAAAACTGGAATGCAACAAATGCCCATTGTGTGCTTAACTTTTATGGAAGTTTTTTGTTATTTTTTTGTTGTTTTTGTTTTGGTTTTTGTTTTTTTTTTTTGTAGGTTTTTCATTTTTGAAATGTGAGCTTGCTTGGGAGAAATGAGAAATGTGAAATGTGAGTGGATGCTTTGGGCTTTGGGCTCTGGGCTTGAGCTTAGTTTGTTGTTGGTTGGGTTTTTAGTTTCAACACGGCAGCAATTTTTGTTTATACAATTTTTATAAATGTTTTATGACGGCCGCATTAAAACGAGCAGCAGCAGCAGCAACAGCAACAACAACAACAACAACAACAGAAAGAGGTGGACAATGGACAAACAGCAACTGTCGCTGACAAGCTCATGTAATATATGATTTATGCCATAAGAATGACAGTTGCCAGTCCCACTTGGCAATATACAAAGTAATTGGTGGACACGCCCACAAACACAAACACACACAGAGACACACACACACACACACACACACAGAGACACACACTATCCGCATGACATCTTTATCATGGCAGCAGTTAATGTTGTTGCTCTGACAGTTTGTTGCTTGTTCGCTGGATTTGTCTGCCTTATTTATTCATAATTAAAATGACTGCAATTTTTGGTGACATGTGCGACATGTTGATGACTTGCGGTTGTGCCCCATTTACAGGCGGCATGCATTTCAAATGCATTCAGAAGGACGTGTGGCATGCGATAAAAATGACTCAAATTGTATATTTCTCGTTTATTTCTGTGATTCACAATTGATTCCCTAGAAATTGAATACGATTCGATGCGTTCATAATTGATGGGGGGTTTTTTTTTTTTTTTTTTTTTGTGTGTTTTTTTTTTTATTGACCATTTTCAACTGCCGCGTGTGTCTTTTCATAAAGTTCGATTTCTATTTATGCCATAAATTGGCTCAATTAAGGTGTAATCACTTCTGGTTCATTTTTATAAATCGGATGCATTTCAAATTCTGTGAAATTGACATGTGGCAGCGATTTTAATGACTTGTGTGCTATGTGTGGAATATAGCACATACAAATTACGGGCTCTCAATCGAGTGCGGCTCAAATTTTTGTTGGCCAGACAAAAACTGTTAACAAAAACAAACTCTATCACAACATGATGGATGAGCACGTAAACATTTATCGTTGGTTCAGATTAAAAAAAATATAAATTTTAAATACAAAATAAAAAAAAAGGAGGAGTAAAATAAGTAAAAAATATAAATATAGCAAGGACTACCCTTATTGACTTATTAAGGGTTATGTAAAGCTTCATTAAGGCCTTAAATATATATTGCATATCAAGCGATATTTTATTATTAACTCGTCGGATTGATTTCATTTAATTTTCGAATTTAAGCAAACAAAAAGTAGATTTTAAAATCAAAGTCGTAGATTATCATTTATGTCAATTAGTTATTGATTGGTGCAAAGTTTCATTATGATATATGAACAATATTTGAAGACCCTTCAGTGACAATAAATTAGGATATTCTTGTATACTTTTTATTCACTTTTAGAGGAAGCTATATATTTATTATAATCATATCTATCATTGTAGTTAAAACGATTAATTTTGAAAAATTTAAAATTTTCGATTTGACTATTGAGACTGATCAAGAATCTATATTTACTATATGGTAAGTTAAGCAAGTAACTGTTCTACTTCCTAGCTATTTTTAATGGGTTTCAGTGTAGAGGGGAAGAGGACCTTATCAGAGGAGATGTTCCCCAATTGTTTCGCATGGCTGCTTAGTGCTCTTTTGTTTGCCTCTATTCTCCAAAGTGGCAGCCACTCGAAAGCTGCCACAATGGCAAATGAAGCGACGATTATGCAAAATATGTGTGAATTTGGGTAATACGTGTCTCTTCAGGTGGAAACAATCAGCGCTGCTTGCAGTGCGTTTCATTGTTAATACATACATAGAAATCGATATATATACGAGTATATATATATATATATATATATATATATCAGAGCAAATTATTAACTGAAGCGAATATGATAAATATGTTTGCGAAATGTGCCTTTTGATGCAAGTCGATCAGCACTTTGAATATGCAATTTATATAAATAATTAATATATTTAATGTGATTATCATTTTTATAGAACAGTTTTCTTATCGTTATAGATTAAATTCGATTTGTTTTTCTAGCCAAAGATATGGCAGGCTTTTGAATTGAGTTGAAAAAGTCATAATTCAATGATGACAAAAATATAATTGTCACTTTTTTGCTTTGTGAGGTAAGTGCATCATTCAAGTACAATTTGCAAACTCAAAAAAAAAAAAAAAAAAAAAACACACAATATGCACTCAGTGTGCAATTAGGTTTTTGCCTGTTTGTTTACAAAGAGTGGGCGGGCAACATGCAACAATAATAACATTAACGGCAACATAATTAACACATCATTTTTTTTTTAGAGCCGTGCAACACTAATTAAAATGCCAGCATTGAAGGGGAGTAAAGGGTTTTTGGAGAATATCGGGCGCAGATCTGTACATCATTAGAGGATAACACACACACACACACATATATTCGCGTGTGTGTGTGTGTGTGTATGTGTATACACATCTCATTACTGTTTGCACATAAAAAAAAAATGTTGTTTACCTGAAATTAACAAAATGTGTGTATTAAAAACGAATACAATGCAATTTGCTGCTTATCGAATTTTGTCATTGATGATGTGTTTTCGTTGCTGCCACAAGTTTATTATTGCCGTGAACAGCATGCAACATAAATCTGTATGAAATGGGAGACCTCGTTTAATTGGAGAGAGAGAAACGCGATGTTATTTATTTATTAAGAAATATCGTTTATTTATTTATGTATTGTGGAATATAAAACTTATTCTCATATTGATCAGTTCTTTTTGCCACTGTTTGCATCATTATTTGAATAAGTATTTTATTTCATTTTATTATTTATTTATACAAATATTATATAGAATGCGTGAAAGTAGGCAACTCTTTTGCTGCTGATTTGAATAAGACACTTGGTTGGAGGGGGGGGGGGGGGGGGGCATGGAAATGGGAGTTTTTATGTTTATTGCCGGTGCAGCAGAGTCATAAAACAATTTTGCAAATATCGTGTGGATTAGCATAAGGGGCACATCAGGCAAAGATGTTGCCCATATATCGAATATATACAAATTTATGGCTGGCTAATAAGCTGTTGAAATGGCCAAGTGTTTGTTCGACTCGCAACTCTCGCTAATGACACACACACAGGGAATGGGAATCGGAATGGTGAGAATGGGGAATGGGAATTGGTGGGGGGAAAAGGGCCAGTGGCGAATTGTAAATGGTAAATGGCAAGGGGATGGGGGGGGATGAGATGTATAACCGCCTTTTGACTTACCGTTAACCCAAATAGCTATGCTAACGAGGACAGACGTTGGAGTCTCTCCACGCAAGTGGAAAGGGAGGGGGGAAGGGTGGTAGGGAGGGGGATGTGGAACTGCTTTGGCGTCGGCGTTTCCTGCAGCGCGAAATATTCATAACAAAATTGAATGAAATTGCCTACCAAACAACAACAGCAACAACAACAATAACAACAACAACAACAACGACAACAACAACAACAACAACAACAATAACAACAGCAAGGAAAAAGGGCAGCACGATGAAATAATAATAAGCACGGCCGTAAAACTCCCGCCACAACACACCTCCTACCGACCCCTTCTCCTATGCTTGGCCAATCCCCCCCTCCCTTCCGCTCCCTTCCCCCCTGGCCGACACGCCACGCGTAGCACCCACAGACTCCATCACACGCTTAACACGAAGCACGTAACGCAATTTTTGTTTAAAAACAAGTCGAAGCAAACAGGAGCTTGAAGGATGGAAGAGCGGAAGGGGGGCGGGGGCGGGGTGGTAGGAAGGAGTACACGTCAGGGAAATTGTATTTAAATGGCTGGGGGGGGGGTCTCGCCCGCAGCCTTTGACCTGGCACATTAGTTTCTGGGTCTGGCCCACACAGTGGATGGAACGAGGCAATGGAAACGGCCATGGAAATGGGATTTGCTGCCAAGGAACTGCCGAAGACGGAGGTGCCGGCGGAGCAATCACTGAGCACGTAAATCAAAAAAAATGTTGACGAAAATAAACGATGCCAAACGGCGCATGGCATACCATATAACATATAGTATATATATATATATATATATATATATATTATATGCACATGTACATATATACAAATACATGTACAAAACATGATGTACAGGTGTATGTATGTGCTTTTATTTGTGTACATTGCACCCATCAAAAATGAATAAAAAAAAAGAAGCAAATAATAAAGCCCGGCAAATTTATGTAACACGCAGCAAACACACATCTACCCCCCCCACCCACCACAATCCCCTCAACTTATTACATTCCTGTTTAGGACAATATCAAGCCCCGTTCCCCACTCTGAATTACGTTTCCATCTTGAAGATTTTTTTGTCATGAAATTTAGATATTTAGTTATTATGAACAGATGGTTTTGTATGTTGGTCATTTAATTCAATGTTTATAGTCGAGCTACAAAAAAGCTGCCACAATATGAAATTCTCTTTCATTAAAAATTGTAAATAATTAATTGATTCTAACGAATTCCAGATACTTGGTTAATTGTTATTGCAACACTGTCCTATAACCGTTATTACTTCAAGCCAGCTCAGTAACCGAATCCTTTGGACCAGAGCTTTACAATGCAGTTGCCACAGAAAACTCGTTTGTTATGACACTGATTTAGGAAGATGCAGCGAGCATGTGGGTTTGTGCACCCGTTGATCCGGATCCGAGGAAGAAACAACCGTTTTGAGAAGTATCTCATATATTAGTCAGCTGCCAATAGAAGACTCTCGACCTACAAGTAGGTCTCACTTCTTTATGTGACTACATCTATCAGTGTTTATCTGGCAGGCTTAAGCACAGCCTCTCAGACGCTCTGCAATCTGACACACACACTAACAGCACACACACACACAGCACACACACACACACACACAGCACACACACACTCGCACTCACACAAAAAGGTTTATGGCGAAGGACTAACCAGTGTGGACAGTCGTTTGGAGTCTATGTCTGTCTGTGTATGTCTGTGTGTGTATGTGTGTATGTGTGTGTGTGTGTGTGTGTGTTTGTGTGTGTGTATGTGTGTGTGTTTATTTGTTTGCATTCAAGTCAATGAGAGACGCACTGCCATTTAGCACTTAGTACTGGCAAAGGCTGGCAGCAAAAGCAATCTGTAAGTTATACCCAAAAGCGCGACTGGTTTGTAACCGAACAAATAACCCAAGCGAGATAACAATAATAAGAAAGAGGGTGCAAAACAAATGGGAAGTGGGAAATGGGAAAATGGGAAGTGGGAAATGGGAAATGTTCCGCAAAGGACTACTTCGCTGGGTGAGTAGCTGCCAATGTTGAGGAGTGCCACAAATTGCCAATGCTTTCCATATTATTTTTGACCCATCGTTTGGAGAACTCTGTTCCGGAGTCATCAGAGTTATCACAATAATACACTCTCATTTCTCTCTCTCGTAAAATATATATACAAATTAACTAACTAACATCAAATTTCAATATTTTCCCATCTAATTTAATTATTTATTTTTAATTAACAAAAATAAAAAAAATAATAAAATAAAAACTTTCCTCATTTATATTTCTGTATTTTTAGTTTACAAATTAGCGACGACAAATTCAATTTATATTCAAAAATTGCACATATTACAATCAAATAAAATTGCTCTAAATAACTCTGTAAATTAAATTCAAAATGCAAACTAGATGTGTTTTGAGATTTCCATTCGAAAGTTGAACCTTTCTGCCACAAACGGAGGCAGGGCACAGTTTGATGGACGAGTTCTATTTGTCAACTACTTGGAGTGGCTCGACAACTACTTCAACACTTGAGCTTGGGAGGTTCATAATATTGTAGCCACGCCCGGGTTTGGCCTCGTAATCAAGAAGGGTCATTGCTAACAGCTTTGAGGAGTCCATAGAATGGCAACAGAGAGAAATGCGCAGTCGCCAGGCTGGCGACCAACTTAATGAAAAATTACCTGGCCTGTGGGGCATGGCAAAGGGAATTGCCAGTAAACAAACCAAATAAAAGTAATTGCCGATTATTTTAACAGCTATTTTTTTTTAGTTTTTTTTTTTTTTTAAATGAGCCACTCAACACGAGGAGAAGAGGCGGAAAATTTAAGGGAAAATGGGCGTGTCAGGGCATTAAAACTTATTTAACGAATGCACTAAGTACTCCATTTAGTTCACTAAGCGAGCCGAGCCGAGCCAGCACTCATTGAGCAATATTTAAACTTCTGAGGAATGCTTTTTACTATTGCTATTGATTTAGCTTTTTTTTTTTTTTTTTTTTTTTTTTGCTACTTTAAGCTCCCTTTTTTGGGTGGGCAATCAATTCTGGTGCAAATGGCAGCTGTTGCGTTGTGCGCCGCATTCACTGGGCAAATGCAAAGCCCAGAAATTTAAATAAATGTTTGAAATTGGGGACAAAAAGCCCCCCACTCACCACCACAAAAAAAAAAAAAAAGAAAAAGAAAATCACACATACAAAATTGGCCGAAAAGTTGAGTGACTGCAGGCAGCCCGAGGATCAGGGGGAACCTGCATAAAATCATCGAAAAATGCACACAAAAAACACAAAAACGCTGGGATTGGAAAGAGTCAAAGCGGAAATCGACTCGACGACTGTGTGTGTGTGTGTGTGTAGTAGTGTACGTGTTCTGCGGCTGCCACGAATTGTGACAAAACAAAAGGGCAATCCAGAGCCAGGCAGAGAGACAGGAGATTGCGAAAAGAAACGTTTACAGGACGAAGCGGCTCACACGCCAAATTGCACTTTCAATTGCTGTTGGCCAATGGCATATATATGTATGTATGTATGTATGTATGTAGATATGTATGCATACATGTATGTATGTACGATTGAACCACACACATAGCAATTTACTTGCTACATCAACCACAACAATTTCAATTCTAATCGACAGTCGCCATCACATCACATCGCATCGCCTCTTTGCCTCTTTGCCTCGTCGAGGTAGCTACTGCTATATACATGACACTAGGGGCATTGGCAATCCAATTGACGACACCACTTCAATTACACACTAATGAAGTGCATGCAATGAGATTAGACATCTCGAGCCCCACCTGACCAAACCACTCTGCGGCCTGTAAGCCGTCCAATGTGCGGTCGCCTGGCAAAGCGCCCAAGTTCCATGCATAACCACAACGGACAAGCAAAAGCGGCCAAAAACCAAAAAACCTTCAGCTGCTGAAGCTCTTTCGTTCCATTTTCATCACCACAACTACACTGGGCGAATGAAAAACCGAATAAGAATGCTCTAGTCGAGTGCGCTTGTCTATATTAGATATCTCATTTGTTTGTTTATATTATTATAGTCCTATTGCCAAGTATCACTTGAAATAACTTTGCACTCTCAAAACACCTACGTGTGGAAGTACTCTCATTTCCCATGAAAGCACAGGTTTTTATCGATTCGACTGAATCAAGAATATATATATTTTTTATGGAGTCCCAGCTACTCCCTTTTTTTATTCAGTTTTAATGGGCTTTCGTAAAAAAATATAATATATATATTTATACATATATATATATATATTATTATATATACATTTTAAATTCAGACATTAATTCACATTTTAAGAAAGAACCAACTTTCGTCTTGAAGTTCAATTTTTTGTGAAATCACACTACAAAACACAAAAATTTTGATGCTCTGAAAGAAAGTATCCCAAAAGCACATATCTTGCACAATTTAAGAGCTCCAGGTAAGGTAACTAGGAAACAATTCCAAGAAATATATACCAAAATTATAAAGTGACAACTCGACGGTAAATGACAAAAAGTCTCCTTCAAAGATCGGATATACGCAGCTTGTTTTGTGCCACCTGTTCTAAGATGTTATTGCTTATGGTATCAGAGTAAACGTACTAACTTGTTTTGCTTGACTATATGTGTAATTTGTTTTTATTGCCAACAACAGAAAGCGTAAACGTGGCTAACATGACTTTAACATATCGCCAACCATTGATGGCGGCTGCTTCGAATGTGATTTTAATAAGCTTTCCTGACGACGAGTCGATTTGTTTGTATTGAAATCAATTAAGCCTTGGCAACAGCATCTGCAACAACATCAATAGACGTAAGTCCATCGATATGGCACGGGGAGTGTAACAAATGTTTGCCATCATAATGGTCAGATGTCATTTCCTATTCTCAATTTGTTTTATTATGCCAGATGAACATTGACATTTGATGTTTTTCTTTGTCTGTTGCAAAAATAAAGCGACATCAAAAATGTTTTTATTGCAATCGACATTGAAGTGTCCTTCACAAATACAAATACAAATACAAAAATACAAATACAAATAAAATAGCATTCAAATACATTTAGTTTCGTCTGATATGAATGGCAGCTCACTAATTGTGCCATTTATTGCTTCGCACTCAAAAATATGTTAAATTACGGCGACAAAATTGTCACTTGACACTTGAGACATGTGCAAAGTGCAAATTGCTGTTTTAGCATAAACCAAACGACTAACTGCCACATACTTTGCCATTCCCCCCCCCCCCCCAACACACCCCACTCGCCCCCCCTTGCGACCATAATGTTAATTGTTATTTATGAGCTTGCATCTTGCGAGTAGTTCGATATCTGGTGCAATATAATTGACAAACTGCTGGGCAGATTATTAATTACCCCTCTCTGGGCACCTAATCAGCATCGATGGTTGCCGCTTAACACCAGTTAATAGTAAATGTACTGTACTAAATTAAGTTGGCCAATATACTGGCTAACACCAAGACACCAAGAAGTTAAATATGCCAAAGGTAAAATGTATAATTTTTCGTTGTTAGTCGTATAGAATTAATATTATTCTTTTGTAGATAATATATAAATTTTTAACTAGTAACAAACATGATGAATTAGCCCTATGCGAATTTTAATTTATTTTGGAAATAGATTCGCATTTTAAAGCTAATAACGGAAGTCTTAAATTGTCTTCTATAATGCATTATTCATTTCTAACAAAGTCGAACATTATTATTTATATATATAAGCTCAGTACAACATTTCTCAGGCAAGTGTATTCTGCTAAAAACTTTTCCCAAAAGTAATTAAAAATAAATATATCGAACTTTGTTATTTGAACTATATTATTAGTGGCATTGCCAATTGTTGTATTCAGTGCAACTAATTGTGCCATTTTTAAGAATTCCGTTTAAATGCTAATGAAGAATTGACATTGACAATAAAAGCTGACTATTCATAGGATTTTCTTTATTTTAATGAAGTTATTAAAGTTTTTGGGACTTCTTTGATAAAATCATGTGTTTCCTGATACTCTTCTGCAATATGTCAAGTTCAAGCTTCACGAAATTTCGACTTACGCTTCACCCACAAAATGATTTTATAGAAGTTCTTTTTGCCATTTTCTCATCCATAAGAACCAATTCTCGCAGAGCTTTAGCTGCAACTATATATATATATATATATTCACATATCAACTTGACTTAAAATCACAGTGAGAATTAAATTATTTTCAGTCATGGCTTCATTTGCTTTTGGCCTAACTTTGGGAGTGGCAACGGGTCCAAAGTAAATTTGCTAAAATGTGCAGATGTGAAAAACTTAAAGAAACTGCAATTTTAACTATTTGACTTGGCCTGAATGTTATTTGGTACAGTGAGTTCTGAGCAAAAATTAAATTTCTAATTGTTTAACAGCTGACGCTCAATAGCAAAAACTCAACTACTTCAACTGGTCGCATTTCGAATGAATTTTCAAGTAGACAAAGCCATAGTGAGATGCACAGAGAAATGTTGAAGCCGGCTAACAACTTTTGCCCGAGTGAACGTCAGTCGAAAGTCGACAGTCGACAGTCGAAAGTCGTCAGTCGTTTGTCGACCGTCGAAAGACGTCAGCTGCCGTCAGTTAGAGCCCAGCCTTCACTGTACTCTTCCTCTTCTAATAAAAAGCATCTCTTTGCAGTCGCCTGCCGTGAAGCGTAAAGCCTTTCGACAACTTTTCGCTATACAACTTTTATTTATAAATACCCACAAATTCAAAATGAAAAATGAGCATATTGGTTTTTTTGCTAATGCAACATCAATTTGGTCATGTTTTTCGCCACATACTCCCAGCATGGAACACATAATTCATGAATAACTTCATCGAACGCAACTTGGATTTGTAAATGTTGAGCATTTTTTTTTTTTTTTGAGCTAATTCACGATTCATAAAGTTGCATTTTATCAATAAATTTACTTGACTCAGCATACAGGAATTATTGCTTTGGGGGCAGAGCATGGATCAGACGGTTAAGTAAAATTGCTTTGCTTTTCTTTTTACTCTTAAAACAAGTTGAAGCAATTATGACACCTTACTTTGAGACATAAACGGAGACATATTCGATCAGGTTAAGTATATATTTATTAATGCAATACAGAAACGATTGTCTAAGGATTTGGCCTATATCATAAATATCTCTCATAGTTGCAGATACTTTTGTTCGTCTGTTTTAGTACTTACCGTGCGGTTTCCGAGATTCTTGACGCGACAGGTCAACTTGATGGTGTTGCCCACGAGTCCGGTTACGTTGGTGGCAATGTTTGTATCAAATGTGGGTCCGCCTGTGCCGGGTGTGGGTAGGTCCTGCAGGAAGTCGGTGAAGAATCGCTTCGAGGCACCCTGCGAACCCCCTGTAAAATAAAACAACAGTTGCCAAAATCTTGTTATTTACGATTATGGTTAATTTATGAAATAATACATATATTTGTTTACATTCCGAATAAAAATTGTCAGTAAGCAACCAATCGCCTCTAAGCTAGAAATTTTTATTTATTTATTTTTTTTGGTTTTTAGTTATAATTATTATTGGAGCGAAATCCTTTCCGCGCGTCAGGGAATGCCTGGATAAGAAAATAAAACTGAGTCCCATCAGCGTTGTGATCTCAATTAAAGTTTATTTAAGATTGTCAATTAAAATTATAATTATCGATTACGAAGAGACTTAACATATGTATTGATGTACGCTCGCATTGAATGTAAAATAACATAATTTTGAACAATTAGAATAATTATAATGATGTATATTCTGTATATTTATGCAAAATATATCTAAATAATATGTATTATTTTTAAAAAGTAAAAAGGCAAACCTAATAAATTATTATTTTTCATTTCATACATACATACATAATAATACTCCTTTGTTTTTATGGGTGAGGGGTGGTGGGGGCTCAATGTGGACAAAAATCCATTAAACCAATAATATAATAATAGAAACAAAAGTCTCTAAAGTGAGAGCAATGTAAAAATCTGTTTAGAGAAATATATTTTTTACCCAAGAAGCAAACCGATGAAATTGATAAAAAAAAAAAACAAATGAACAATATGAAACTTGAGGGGAGATGATACAGAGTGGCTGGTATAGATAACACTCTGCACGATGCCATGATAGCGAGTGCTGTCTGTCTGCAGCTGCCCTCCCCCCTTCCTCTACCCTCCCCCCTCTCCCCTTTCCTAGTGCCAGTGGCACAGTTTAAATACCGCTTAACACCTTGCGATTCCATCGCCTGTTGCCCGGTTTGCGTTGTCGTTGGAAACCTTTTCATTTCGCTTTCCCTCTTTTGAATTGTTTGCGCTGCAGCTGGTCGACCACGTGAGATTCCCACTTTTTTTTCCTTCTACAACTTGCTTCGGTGGCAGCTTGCCACGCAGCAGCTATAATGTTTTAACGTCCCCCCCCACACCCCATAAAGCTGCAACAATTTCGCTTGCCAACCGGCAGTAATCGGCCTTGACACATTTGCCTGCGCCCACAGTTTCCAGTGTGTGAACCTGATCTTATGCACGTGCAGAATGTACTAGGGGGGCAGGCAATTCAGAGCTGTGTAGAACTTTAGACTAAGCCTTCGATTGCCCTGGTGGCTCAGGCCAATATATGCAAGTGCTTTCCATTTTCCGAGAATGGGGTGACTTTTCGGCTGCTCTCTCGTCGGCTGCCAGTTGGTTGGGGCATCACAACTAGCGAATTTCAAGCTCCACTTTAGGTATATGTCTGACTTTGCTTATCAGCTAGTCAGATAAGATGAAATAAACACGCTTAAATTTGACTCGGATTACGTCGGGTTCCCCCCCCCCCCCTCACACACACCTACCCCCCCTTTTAGTTGAGTACGACATGTAACGAAAACCTTTGTCAACGATATTACACTGCTTATCTTAGCCATGGCCAAATTCTGAGTGAAGCTGGCAGAGATGAAATTTCACATTGTATGTTCCAAAGGATGGAAGGATGCCACCCACTTCTGCCACCTGAATAAGTACTACGTGACCACAAATACAAACCAAATACACATACAAATTTATACTCATAGTTATTAAATTGTTGTTGTTTTTTTTTTTTTTTTGTATTATTAAAGTTTTAGTGCAGGCCATGTTTACTTATTTACTTTTTGATAGTTCAAAGCACAACAACAAAAAAGAAATATATATATATGTATATATATATTTATCGATTTTGTATCGAAGATTGCTTTTGCTTTGAGTTTGACTCGTCTCTGGCATCCATTCAAACTGTGTCAACATTAATTAAAAATCATTTCTGTGCTCCTCCTCATCAAATGAAATTACTCCGTTTACTGCATTTTAATTACTGTATTATATTTTTAATCAATTTCATCACGAAACTTAAATTTAAGCCCAAACTAAATGTGCACTCTTAACTTATGTTGCGAAAATCTGTCACCTTCACATTTTTTTTTTTTTCTTTTGCCATCCATTTCAATGGCTGGCAGTCAATGGCCAAAAACTCAGTTATTCACTCATGACAGGCAGGAGTTTTTGGTCAATAATTTACGCACAGGCAGCAAAATGGGCATTTTACACATTTTCAATTTATGCGACGTTCACTATTATTATTCACAGAGTTGCCAATTTTTTTTTTTTATTTTTTTTTTATTTTTTTTTTTTTTTTTAACATGCCATTGCGTAATGTCCTTCGAGTTGGTCAGGAATTAAACTTATTTGCATACATGTGTATGTATATGTATATGTATATGTATATGTATATGTATATGTATATTTATATGTATTTGTATATGCATGTGTATATGTAGGTGTATATATATGTGAATGTATTATGTTGAGCTACCACAGTTGGTCGAGAAGAGCTGCCTAATGGTCCTGGCAGCCAATCAAGTCGGCAGACATTTGTAAATGACAAACCGTCGCACTCGAAATGATGGCGAAAATGAAGAAAACGATGATGGTGAAGAAGTCGAATGCAGAAGAAATTGAATAAGTAGAAGAAGTCGAATAAGTAGAAGAAGTCGAATAAGCAGAAGAAGTCGATTAAGTAGTAGAAGTTGAAGAAGGATAAAGCACTCTCAACAAATTCGATGGAACTCTGCCATTTAAATTTCAAATGAGTTTTGTGTCAAGTTCAGCAATTTTTTTTTTGATTTTCAATTGGCCTTTTTTTTCATAATTTCTCTTAAAGTCGTTTTATTAGGCTGCTATTGGGCTTTAAACCAGGCTATTACAAATTCTGTTTTAGTCATCGTTTAACCACAGAAATGTATTGAAATTGTCACAGTTGTTAATCGAATTTTGCCACACACACACACACACACACACACACACACACACACACGTTGTGCGTATCAGAAATGATCAATAAAGTCGGGCAAGGGTATCAAATCCGTAGATTAGAGTTTATCCTCATTATAAGCATGACTGGATTTATTTTTTTTATAAAATAGGCTTTTGAATTTGCAATTCATTGGTATTTCATATACCATTTAGACTTTTCACTAGCGCAAATGCTTGGCCATATATATTAGGATTCTGTATCTTTTGGGTTTTTTTTTAATGAATTTTTCTTAGTTTTTAATTAAGTTTGGGTTTTGTTGCACTTGCTAAATGCGGAGGACTACAAATTGTGCTCTAAAATGTCTTCAACGAATGTCGAATGAGGCCAATATGTTAGTTTTGGTTAACTTGAGAAATGTGGCACAAGTTAAAGTTTGCCACACACACAAACACACACAAACACACACACACACAAACACACACAAACACACAGTGAAGGACGAAGGGAAAATGTTTTACGACACTCAATTGATGACAGCAGCTCAACGAAGTAATTGTCTGTTTTGAACAGATCAAGTACTTTGTCAGTGGCTGGCATAAATAGTCAAAAACAAAAAACAAAAAAAACAAAAGAAAAAAAAAGAAAGAAAAAAGAAAGAAAAATAACAAGCTGTCGACTCTGGCTGGGAAGTTTCAGTTATAACTCACTCACACTCCGCAGCTGTTGTAAGTTACATAAGCTATGGCAGCAATTTGCCTCGCACATGTTTTGACAATAAACAACAAAAGCAACACAAGCCACAGAAGCAACATAAACAACAACAACAACAACATTGCTGTGTTTTCTGTTGCCGCCTAATGAAAGCCAGCAAACTGCAACAGCAGCAACGGGTTGCCCTTTTTGCCACCAAACCAAAACCCGTCAACCGTCAGCCGACCCCCCTTGACCCCTTCCAACCCCTTCCAACCCCACCAACCCCGTGCCGCTACCTATTTCCTATTGGGCAGTTTTCCCTTTGATAATAACAAAACAGCTTAGAGCCGGCCTGGAGGCGTGTCAGCAAAACAGGATACAACTTGACTGCTGCTGTCGCTGTCAGTGACAGATAATCGCCCAACGCCCATCGTCCAGCCACGCCCACAACGCATGCGCAAAAGGCTAATTGAAGCCAGCAGCGCAAGCTGCACAAATGGGCAATCAAATGCAGTTGCAGTTGCAGTTGCAGTTGCACTTGCAGTTGTAGTTGCACTTGCCACCGCAGTTCAACTTGCTGTTGTAGTTCAAGCTTTAGTCCTTCCCAGCATCAATTCATTCAGTCCCAATGCTTTCAGAGTGCCCAAGTGCTTGACGCGATTTGTTGCCCAGTTTTCAATTTCAATTTAAACGACAAATGGGCAGGCATTTTGTCCATTGTCTCCTCTACTCGGCCGTTGCCAGTTTGCCCGTTGCCCGTTGCAAGTTGCCAGTTTGCCCGTTGCCCGTTGCCCGTTGCAAGTTTGCCCGTTGCCCGTTGCCCGTTGCAGTTTCGATAACAAGTCGCTTATCATGGGATGCCCTGTGTGTGTGTGCACCGAAAAGGGTATAATAAGGCATAGGTAGACACAAGGATTATATCAAATCTCAATGAAAGCATTTATCAAATTGTCCTCTTGTACTTGATACTGAGGATTATCGGCTTATTGCCATCCGAATGAAAACAAATTTGCGTACACCACGGAGAGATAAAATTCGTATGGAAATTTCTGCATAT
Organism: Drosophila melanosoma; assembly: GCA_035042045.1. Taxonomy (NCBI): domain Eukaryota; kingdom Metazoa; phylum Arthropoda; class Insecta; order Diptera; family Drosophilidae; genus Drosophila; species Drosophila melanosoma. Next base: position 4,813,651 of record JAWNLY010000176.1, read on the forward strand.
ATACAAATGAAATCTACATTTGGATTTTCATCAAAAAATCAGTAAATATATTCAGGTGAGATATGTGGCAGGAACAGCACAAATTGGTATGTTGAGTGCTCTTTATCGCAACGATTACAAATAATAACATTTGAATAACAGCAGAATCTGCCCCAAAAATTTGACAAACTACAATGAAAAGATAACAGCTCAACTCAAGTGCTTAACTGGGCTAAAACCACAAAATTTTGTGGCAGTCAGCATGAATAGAATGATCTGATTACAAAAGGTTAAATGTCTGGCGGCTGTTTGGCATTCCCTCAAATAGTCAAAACAAATGTGGGTAAATTTTTTATGCAAATTGATACAATTTAATCATTGGGAAAATGTGTTTTTCTTTTCTTTTCTTTTCGTAATATGCTCAAAATGCTGACGCATGCCACAGGGCAACTTAGAGTCGGGCATACCCGAATTGAGACCTGCTGTTAGATTTTGATAGGCGCTTCGCATATTGCTGACCGCAGCGATGCTTTGGCATTTATGCTGAGTTATCCATCCTTGAAGTCCCCGAGTGTCACTCCATTTTTTTTTTCCAGACGCTTGTCCTTTGCGGTTCTGCGGATCTGGACACCGGAGCCTGCGTCAAATTTTGATTTCAAAAATGATATATTTTTTTTTTTTTTTTTTTTTTTTGTGTGCCCTTTTTGCCTTCTCTTTTTTTTAGCCTGGGCATGTCAGCGTTGGTATTGTTGTCAGTGGCATAGAACCATCTCTCGGCGGTGCGGCTTCTGGTGCTGCCGTTGCCTTCCAACCGAAGGAATTGAGGCCGCCATCATCATCATCGTCATCGGTCTCCTCATCGTCGTCGTCGTCGTCGTCATCGTCGTCATCGTCATCTGGTTGTCATTAGGTTTATGTCATTGTTCAGCCAAGTGCGCCGCCACGACGTTGTTGCAACTATTGTACAATTTTTACACAGCCAGCATAGCATGGCTGCACCATGTTGAGCTGCTTTTGCTGCTCCCGTTGCTATATCAACACCCCCCCCCCCCCCCCCCCCCCTCAAAAACACACCCACTCTTCTGCTGCTGGTTGACTCTGGCTGTGTCGCTTTGTGTTCACTTTCACGTGCGCGCATCTAAACTGACATTCCAATTATTCTTATCGCAACCCCCAAACCCCGCAGCAGCAACAACCAGAACCTTGAAATCCCATGCCCCATTGTTAATGGCGCGGCATCTTTTCATTTCAACTAAGTCACTCAGTCAGTCAGTTAGTTTGTCAGTTTGTCAGTTAGTCAGTCAAACAGGCATTCACTCAGGCAGAGTAAGTTGTCCCCGAGTCAACTCCACTTGGCGGTTTTGGGCGGCATCTTTCATATCAAAAAAAAAAAAAAAAAAAAAAAATGACATAAAAAAACAATTTAACTCATTGGCTGGATGTTGAGCTGAAACTGAACGGCATGAAATATGGCGTTTTCCTCCTGTCTAACTGTTGACTCCCAGGACACTCGGAGCGTTGCCAGACGGCTGATATATATTGTGGTGTAGTCAAATGAAATGGCCCAAACGAGCTGCAGGCTCTTTGGATGCAACTTTTGATGTTCGTAAATAGGTAAAACATTTATTCAATTAAATGCATTCAACAGAAATGGACTTTCTACCTTTTTTTTGGCTATATATATTTAAAATACGATGACATTATTCGAAATCCTTATAATAATATTTATATAATAAGCCGTTGACTAAAATTAATGGCACATAAAGAATAAAACCCCAAAAACATACACCTCTGCTATAAAATAATCCTTCCATATTTCATTAGATCTGGGCCTCGACAGGGTCTCTTATCCAACATTTTGATTTTAGTGAGGAATTTATTTTTGTATTAAGTAAAATCAGAAAACAATAGCAAAATTTATATATTGTGTTTTTGATAATGATTAGATCTGATTTTAATATTGTTCAGAAAACAATAGAAAAATTTATATATTGTGATTTTCATAATGATTAGATCTAATATTAATATTGTTCCAAATTGAAGTTCCGCACTCAAAACTAACCCAAAAAGGTGGCAAATGATATTGCGCCTTATTTGTTAATTAAGGAATTTTTTTGGTGTTGCATGTTGCAATTTGCAACTTGAATATGCAACTTGATGCTGGACTTGAATTTAACTATTATGGGTTTAATATACACTTGGCTTACACTTGAGTGTCAAGTGAAAATTACTTTTAATTGTTGTTTGTGTTTGAGCTGTCGAGCAACTTTTTAATATGTTGCTGCAAAACTGGGAAAAGCATGCAAAAAATACAATATACAAAATTTTATATTGTGCCAAGTCAAGTTTATCTTTATAGAAAATGTTTTTCGGCACACACAAAACTCCGCGACGTTTTTATCAATATGTTTTGGTATCGGTTTTTGTTTGACTTTGTCTTGAACTTTTTTTTTTGTTGCCTTATTCACGACGCAGAGAAGACACATTGCAACATTCTCTGTACAACAAAATGGCAGCGAAAATTTAAAGCGCTTTCTCACTCAACCAAATCAGATATTGTAAAAACCAAATAAAACATTTTGTTACTGTCTAACACAATGTTATACACACCCACACACACACACACGTACATAGATTGTGATAAGCAAAAAGGGCTCTAAAAATTGAATATTGACTTGAATTAAACTCCCAAGTGAACGACAAATTTTGCATTCTCATTCGGCAGTGACTATGTAAAATCTGCGCATTGCTGCATTTCAATTAAAAATAAATAATAAAACAATGTTTCACTATACAAAAAAATGTTCTGGACAATCGTGTTAAATTGATAGCATTGATAAGCAAATAATTCGTTGACCAAATGGCAATTAAATTGATCGTTCCATAAAACGGGTTTCGTTCCATATTTGGCTCCATTTGGCACATTTAATTAAAGTCAAATATCGCCCTGGCAACTTTAACTGAGTTTAATCAGCAAGTCAATTTTTTTTTATTTGTTGTTGTTGTTTGTTCCTTGACATTTTATTGATTGCAAGCAGTTAAGTTGTACATTAACTTGGCCAAAGTGCGCAGCCACAACACAGCTCACACACAGCTCACAAACACACACACACGCAAACAAGCAGCCAAGGAACTAGATTGTGGTTCTGGCAGAAGCCATTAAGACTACTAGACACACACACACACACACACACTCGCACACTCGTACAGGCGTTGGTTGGTAAAGAGCTATTAATGAGCGATTTTAGTTGCCAAATGAGTAAAGCGACTTTTCCATAATTTGCCACATTTGGCGAATTTCTGAAAATAAGTCAACGAATTGTAGTTTGCCCAAGCTTAATGAGGGTAAGTGTATTAAAATTGTATTATTTTCTACTACATGTAAATTATATTTTCATTGCGTAATTTTGTATCTAATTGTTTTTTTTTTTATATAAAATTTGTACAACTTTCAAATGGATAATTTCATTGCGTTTTTAAATTTAAAAAGCAATCTTAAAAACTCGTTATCGAGTTTATAACAATGTGGAGCGTGACTTATCTGATATATTATTATTTATTATTAATTATTAATAATTATTATTAATTATTATTATACAAGTTTTGGACAGATTAATTTCCGTCTAGAAGGGTATGTAATCTTGACAAGCATTTCTTGCTTGTTGCTTTAAATTCATTTTGCAATATTATCAATTATTTTGAAAAATATTTAAGATAAAAATATATATAAGGACTTTAAAGGATGCCATCGGCATCTGAACAGACACAGCCACAGCCACTGTTATGGCCAAGTAATCAATGCACGACTTTGGCTTGTTATTTTAAATGTCGGCGGAAGTGTTGATGATATAAAACAATTTTAGCTTGGGCAGGCGACAGTTGCGGGAAATAGGTTAAATAAGAACCGTTAGCTTAAAGGCCAGTCACAGCCTTAAACCAAGATTTAGCAACAGCCTCAGATTCAGCTTCAGCTTCAGCTTCAGTTTCGGCTTCGGCTTCATTCTACTTTAGCCGCGAGAACAAACGAAATTGTTTTTACGTGACGCGAATGCAAAGGATGAGTGGCAGGAGTAACTCTGCTGACTTTGGGCACAGTGGCAACAGTGGCAGCAGGTTTCTTGCTGCTGCTGCTGCTGCTGCTGCAATTTCAAATCCCCCCCATGAAGCGTGTCTGCAGCATTATTGACTTGTACTATCAAATAAACCCCCCTCCATCCAACCAACCACACCCACACTCCTTGTCATCTATTGGCATTTGCCGTGTTAGCCAATGATTGCGGGAAGCGACGTTTTAACCATTTCGACTGCTGAAGAAAAAAGAAGAAAAAAACTTACCTGTCGATAGAATTAGCATGCCTAACAGCAGAAGCCAATTTGACGACATTTTCACTGCGAATCGTATCATTGGAACTCTTCAGTGGTTTTGTGTAGATCCGAAGCTGCAAAAAAAGTACAAAAATCGAAAGTTGATTAGATAATCTCGCTGAAAACCCATCGAAAAATCGCTAATTGGCTTTTTTGTCCAATCGAATACGCATGTAAGCCAAAAAAAATGCATATATAAAAGTATTGCACTCTGTTTGAATGAATGAATAACAGAAATGAGATTTCGAGGATGAACAAACTTTGTGACTGGTTAACATGTTCTAGTCTCCAAAGATTTCAACTAAAAAACTGTTTCATAGATGTACGCAAAATTTCAGTTTTGTCAGTCCCCAAAAAAAAAGGGCAGCTGTCAAATTGTCAACCAAGGCCATTTACATCTGTGCTTTCTTCTTATCGATACACATTTAACAGAGTTGAAACAAGAAAGAAAAAAAAAACACCAACAAAACCGAACCCAGACATTGCTTTAAAAATGTAAAATTTATCGATTTGTGTTCCCGAATTAAAACGAAAACTTTATTTTACTGTGCAACTATTGTACATACTAATGTAAGCCACAGGACCTGCTCTGCAAATTGCATAACGACCGGATGCTTACCACCACAAAAAAAAAAAAACGTGTACCCATTGAAAATGTACAAAAAAACAAAAAAAAAAAAACAAAAAAAAAAAGGGTATGCACATAACTTGCTCGCATTTCTGACCCTAAAAAGATTATATATTTTTTATCACCCAACACACAGTTGGTGTTTTATACCAAAAATGCGCTTATTTGAGATATGAATGTGAATGTTGGGTCGCATTAGATTTGGATACGAGGTGTGTGCTCTTCCATCCACATTCCCTATAATTTTATTTATTTGACTAAACGGTTCGCTTAGGAAAACCAAAGTGTAGCAAAGATTCTCAAGTGTTTAAGGCTTTTTTGTGGAAATGCCATTGGGGAACTGTTTTATAGGCTAAAGTAATACGGAATTTCGACATTTTAAGCAAACTAAACGAAATTACCGTTTTTTCACTTATGTATTTTCACTACTGACAAGTGCACTTCTTGTTGCAAAGTGTAATTCGCTGTAAGCATTGCCGAACTGTTACAACGAAGTATTCATCAAATTCACATTTAAAAACTCTACGTAACAAATCAATGATAAAGTGCTTTACCGATGTGGGGAAAAATCACCAACAGACACCCAACCCCCCTCCCACTTCGAGGTCAAACGATGGTTGTATAAAAGTTTTTCGTTTTCAACCGATTGACTCCAAATTCACATTTAATGACCTGCTCGAAAATTTATTTGAGGCGTGTTTAACAGTTTTTGGCAAAATCGAATTGTGTTGGCAAAAAAGTGTACCACAATTGATAATCGCTTGAAATGAATGCGTAGCGCTTTGCAATAATTGATATTAAGATTTTGAATATTTATTTTATTTGCTACTTATAATTAAAACTTAATTTTTTATAATGCCTTCAGGCTTATGATGAAATAAATGCAATTAATTTATTTGATCGCAACGTAGTATTATTTATTTAGATATTTATATTTGTGTATATGAATAGCATATAATACTACACTGGCATATTTTTCGCTTTTTTTTCAAACAATACACGGTTATTGCCAAAAATGCGCGTTCTAAAAGCAAAATAAAAAAAAAATAGTTTTCACTCGCAGCGCCCAACAGATTGCAATTAAAAACAGGTATAACCTCAACAAACAGGTAAAGTTTTAAACATTACACAAAACTACTATGAGCATTGCAGTGTACCAACTGTAGCCGACTGCGCAATACCCTTCCAGATAGATAAGGCAAGGATCTGTCGTCGAATGATTGAGGAATAATGAAGTAGCTGGAAGGTTTCGGGATGGAACTGCTAATGGCACTTTTGATCTTTGAGTTGGGCAAACAGATTATATAACCTATATGCATATTTACCAATTGGAGAAAGGGTATTACATAGAGCACCGAAATAGTTGCTAAAGCAAGCGGTGGAAAAAAACAAACAAACAAATAAAGTGAGAGAGCAACGCGGCAACGCGGCAGACCGCAAAATGTAACAAAAACCAAAGTCTGACATAAAAATACACTAAGGCAAATTTGTTTGTTAAAAGCACAATGGAAATATTAATAGGAGCCGCTGACGCTGCCGCTGCCGCAGCAGCAGTTAAAGGATATTTGCACATCCATATCCTGCAGGCATTGTCCAAGCCATAAAATGAACAAGGATATAGTGCTTGCAGCGACATATGGCAATTGCCAGGGAGCAGCACAATTACATATTTAATTAAAATTAATATATTGCCACATGCACATAACGAAAATGAATGAGCCCAAATCGGGAAAACTTGCAACTTTTGCAATACCAACTCTCTCTCTCTCTCTCTCTCTCGCTCTCTCTCTCTCTCTCTCTCTCTCTCTCTCGCTCTCTTTGTGGATAGCCAAAAAGTGCAGTTTTGAATAGCTTTTGCTCATTACACGGCTTGATTTCATTCAGTTTGCAGTTGCAGGCAGAGTGTCGACTCAAGGGAAGACCATAAAATTAATGAGATAATAAGCTGTAAGCCACTGGGGAGTCACTGGGCAAATAGAACAGCCTCCATTCTGATCCTGGCTTTCTGCTTTCTGCTCTCTGATTTCTGCTTGGTTGCCACCATCACAGTTGGTAATTGGACGCCAAAAAAGCAGCTGTGCCACGCAAATTGAGGTTAACAAAAAAGGCAGCTGATTAATCAAATTCTAATTAAATTTAAATATGAAAATTACAATTGATAACTTAAAAAAAAATAAAAATAAAAAACAACTTTTGTATGAGAAATTCCTTAAGGAATAATATAAAAACATTAAATAGACTCCTTTATGGAAAAAGGATTTTCTTGAGTATAAATTAAGCTGACTAATCCATTATTAACCAATTAATATTCACCTTCGATTTAACCAGTTTTCAATAGACGTTTGTAAACAGCTCAAATATTGAGGGACTCAAAGGTTTTTGACACTGGCAATATTTATTTATTGTGTTACATTTTTTTTTTTTTTTGAATTCGAAATGCTCAAGTTATATTTGTATATCACTTTATCATTTGGCTGTCTGGCCATCTGTTGTGTGTGTGTGTGGGGTGTGTGTGAGTGTGTGTGTGTGTGTGCGTATGTGTGTACAAGTGTGCACAAGTGCGCATTTGATGATATTAAAAAAGCATTAAAATCACATTTTGATATCAAAAAACACACAGAATCAATGATAAACACCATTTAGTGTTTTCTTGTGTCAAAGTGTGTTGCACCAGGTGCGATGCCCAAGTTTAAAGTTTAAATTCGAGTTGAAATTGTCGAGCTGCTGCTATGCGATGGCTGGTTGCACTGGTAGTAAAGACAAACAATTAGACAATCAATCAATTGCTGGGCAACTGACAGCCAATTGAAGCGCAAAGAGGCGTATACGCAACATGGCTCCTGCAACATCAACTACAAAAGACTCCAAAGGAGGCACTGAACCTAATTGAATTCAATACAAAATGCAATTTAAATTGCTTGTAGCCAAACAAACAAGCAATGTATATATATAAATAGGATATATACAATATAAATATATATATATATATATATATATATATATATATAAGAACTGGCTGATTTTGGTTGAAAGACAGATACCGAAGGAGGCACTTGAGCAACCACTTGCAGCAACTGCAACTGCAACTGCAACTGCAACTGCAAGTGAGATAAATAAATAATCAACTTTTACACTTGTATTAAAATGTTAAATTACTTCAATTGCCACTTACTGGTCTGAAGAACTTGTGGAAAAATTCGGGTGGGGCTGAGCTGAGACCACCAGGCGGGTCAATGGTTGCGGATAGCAAGCGGCCTTCCCCCGAGCAGGTTAGCTGCGAATAATACAAGATTCCTCGTCAATAAGCAGTCCCAGACAAACAGCGGTAACGATAATTTTAATCATAATTCTCGCTGCGAAGAATATCGCTAGATATTTTGAGGGAGAAGGTCCTGCAGTATGTTTAGGAACTGGTACTGAAACTGAAAGAGGAGAAGCCGTCCTGGCTTTCCGGATTACACGAGATTGGGGACAGGTGGCACCGATCTCTCCGATCTCCTCCAAATGGATTGATTAAGAAGGTTAGAGCAATCTAGCAACAGACAGATCTGATGGATATTCCTACTAGCAAAGATGCTCGCAGAAGATATCGGTTTGGAAGTATAGAAATAAATTAAGTATTTCGCATTTCAGGTATTCCAATACTAATTAATAATTAAATAATAATCGTTTGCAATTTAAATACAATTTTAATTTTTTATATATGTTTAAACTGTATATTTAGGTGAAGCACATTTAGCTGAGGCATTTTTTTTGCGCATAATTGTATAAATAATTTTAGTTTTTGCTGCAATAAGAACTATGAATTAGTTGTTCAAACACTTTTCGCGAGTTTCGCCTAGTCCGGCAATGCTTTGAATATAAGTTTGAAGGACGAAATTTAAACTTTTGCCAAACAACCCCGTATCCTTAGGGTGGATTTTTCCTAAAAGCGTTGGAAAAAAATTTGCATTTAACAGTTCTACGTCCATTTCCAAACTACTCAAGTCTGCGAAACTTGTCTTGTATTATATGAAACTTTAAAGTAAAATTCAATCGAATAAAACTTGAACTTGGTTGAATTTTACTGGTTGTTTGCTTCGAGTCAGAGGAGCAAAAATTTACTACTTAAAAATCAAGACTAAAGACAAATGTATATTTTCATGGATTACTCGTATTTGCCAATTGAAATTATAATGTACAAATTGTTTTATTCTCTGTTTAATTTGCCAACATATTATGTCAACGTCTGGAAATGGCTTATACGTCCGCTTGTTCAAATAGAATAACAATTCTTTTGTCTGTGTGTGTGTGTGTGTGTGTGTATGTGTGTGTTTTGTTTTTTATACTTTTTATACAACATGCGAACAAAAGTTTGCTTGCTGTTTTAACCAGAGATTTGTATGTACACCGAGACCTTTGTTGCATGTGCTTATTATGTGTTGTCAACCGCACAACAAGGTGTTTACGTCTGTGCCAGCATCTAGATACATACACACAAGCCAACATACAAACATACAAACATACAAACATACAAACATACATTGTACATATGTATTACTGGGCAGTCAGTTGGGTTAGTTGCTGTTTCGGTTTGCAGTTTACAGTTTACAGTTTACTTGTTTTGGCCAGCATCCTTTCAGTTTACTCAAAGGCTGGATGTGCAACCATTTGCGTCTTTGTGTGTCTCCATGTGTGCGTGTGTGTGTGTGTGTGTGTGTGTGGCATACTCACTTATTTAAGTCAAGTGCTCGGAACAGGTGAATTTGTATTGTTTCAATTGCTTGGGGACATCATGTTTTCAGCTGAGATAACACGAAACATTCCTAGAATGCAGATTTACCCAAATAGTAAAATACGTAAAAAAAAAAACAAACGCGAAGCTTCTTTTTATTAAGTGGAAAGTTGCAATATAAATTTGACTGCCACAGACGGTTTTTTTTATTGTGGCACAACTAAAGTGTTGCATTAGCTTTAAAAGCCAATGTGCAATATGCATTGCGGCAACAGCAAAGGAGCGCACATTCTGCCCCCAATCAAGTCAGCTTTATTACAAGCCCATATTACGGCATTATGACTTTAGCATTTTAGCATTTTACCATTTTAGCATTTTAGCATTTTAGCATTTCCTCATTTTCTCGTTACAATTTCCACAAATGTGCCGCGAAACGGGCCAGAAAATTGCACTGGTTTGCGAAGCGAGAAAGCACAACGAATGTGTTTGTGTGTATCTATGTGTGTGTGTATCTATGTGTGTGTGTGTGTATATATCTATCTGCGTGTTTGCAGCACTAGGTGATTATTTATGAATAGGAATTGGTGGGCGTTGGGTGTTGGGTGGCAGCCTCGATTTAGCCTACATAAGTGTGCCCATCAAGCAGTTCTAAAGCGAACCATCTGCTGAACGGGTAAACGTCTAAACGGCTGACCGAGTAACTGATTGACTGACAAAAAGCCCTGATTGATTCACTGATTGATTTACACTGACCATGCTCAAATATTTAAATTGTGGTCCAAGAGCTTTACAGTTTCATACAATATCAAAATGTTTCCAGACTGGCAAAAGTGAGATTTCCAAAATATCAAATGCAAATCGGTTACGATGAAAATGGACAATAGAGAAAACTCAATGATTGAGAAAAACTGTTTGTCTATGTATGAAAGTCGATAAAAAAAAAGAATGGAGACGAAGGAAATGGGAAAAATCAACTCAATTCAACTACTGAAAATGTGCACCTTAAACTGAATTTGATTGCAAACCATTTCACCAACTTCCCCAAAAAAATGTTGTATCAACTATTTTTATACTTTAATACCGAAGGTATTATTTTATTTATATATACATGATTAGTAGTAGTATTATTTGCAGTAGCACAGCAATAAAAGCTCAATTATTTTGTTAGAAAAGAAAACCGAATGCATTGATGTAAATAAACTCCTCTGATTGGATGGTGCAATAGAAAAGTTATGAACAATTGAAAAAAAAAAAAACAATAAAAACTAAGTTTATCAGTCACTTTCCAGCACTTGAATGCGATGCATTTCACTGCGTTTAAGTATTAGAAAACACCTCTTATTTTTTTTTTTAGTTTGTTACAATCGCATATTGCAGTGAAATTGAATTTCCACTCAACACAATAGCAATAATAATATAACATTGCAATATCAATTTAATTTGGAAAACAGAACACATACACATACACACACATACACATACGTATACACATACACATACACATACACATACACACACACACACATACACACACACACATACAAGTACGTATTTGTTCGTGGGCAGTGCACTCACACAAAATGGTTGCGATTGTTTCGTGCCTTCGGCGAATATGAAATAATTCCGAGTATATTTGCACTCAGCGAAGTTCAATAAAAACTGATAAAAGCCCAACGGGACCCTTGTTTACGCATTTTATAACGGTGCTCTTCCTTTTTTTTTTTTTTAAACACTGTTGTCCATTTTATCCATTGGAATACATGCGCCTTTTAGTTTATTTCGATATTTTGGGTAACGCAACTCGATTAAAAGCATAAAAATAATTAATTGCTTTATGTTGCGAAATGTAATTTTTTTTTTGTATAAAACGTTTGTGATTTGTAGTTACAAAATTTAAATCGAATTTTATTAAACGAAAAGGCAAAAAAGAATCTTTGTGGTCAAAACTAAAAGTAATATTTGTTGAACTAGAATAAAAGGAAATTATACAGAATTAGTATTAAAATGAGTATAAAGATTAATCACATATATATATATATAAATTTTAATTTTAAGCACACCACTTATTTAAAAAAAAAAAAAATCGCATTCCAATATGAAATCGTGAATAAAAAATTTAACATCAGGTGAACCTTTTGAAGGGAACTCGTTTACTAATTTCATTTTTGGTCAAGACTTTCAATCTCCTGCAGGTTTAATTTTCCATCCATACACATACTCAAGATACATTATAAATAACAGAAAATTCTGTTTACAAAGCATTCTTGTGGAAATATTATGTTTATTTTCATTAAAGCGTCGCTGAATGTTTTCTTTTGCAAATAAAAAAAAAAAAACATCCAAAATGTAAATAAATGTGAAAGCAACTCAAGCGACAAAACACTTGAAGAACACTTGAAGTATTCAAAATATATATACAAAACGCAAAAATGCATTTCTAGTGATTTTAATACAAAACAATCAATCAATCAATCAATCAGGCTTTGGCAGTAGCAGGTGAAAATAATAAAGTGAAAAAGTGAACAAATTAAAAAGAGTAACAAATTTTTTATGCAATGAATTAGTTTTTAGTTTGGTTATGCGTACGCTTTATTTAACGCAAAAAAAAAAATGTTAATTTTAATTCAGTTAATGTGTGAACAAAGTCAACATTCTGCAAAGTACTCCAGAAAGCTTTAAAAAAAAAAAATAACATTAGCAATGTTGATGACTTTGGTCAACTGTGCTCCAGGCATGGATCTGCATCCTTTTAAGAGTCTAAGTGTGAGTTTGTGTGTGTGTGACGTGTGTGTCTGTGTGTGTGTGTGGTGCTTATGCAAATTGCTTTTGCTATACTGCTTCACATCTTTTTGCATTCATAAAATGTCATTTTTGCAAATGATGAAACCGGGCTTAATGTGAAAATCAAAGCAGCAGCAACAGAATTGCTAACACTGCGCGTCGAGCAAATGGCGACTTGGCCCGGACAAGGACAGTGCTTCTCAGAGCCACCAGATGGTTGTGTGAATATTTGTGGAATGTGCATGGTGTGTGTGTGTGTGTGTGTGTGTGTGTGTATGGAGTGAGGCTTGCATGAGGTATGCGGAAATTAGAGGGGTTTGGTTGTGGTGTCGATGGTGGCGTAAAAGGTGCTACCAAGTCGTTGTTCGCTGCGTTGTCGACCGCATAAAAGTTTTTCAATTAAGTGCCATGCCCTACTTTGGACTTTGTGCGAATGCACACAGATACACACACACACACACACACACACACACACACACACACACACACACACACACACACACACATTCACATACAATCGCACTGAGTATCGCCGATTACATAGTGCGACAGCGTCACTGCGTATGTGGAGCGTTCTGTTCCTCTAACCCCCGCCCCCCTCCCCCACACTTCTCTGCCCATCGCACTGATGTAGTTTGCTCTTTTCATGCATTGTATATATATATGTATGTCTGTATGTCTGTATGTATATATGTATGTGCAGCGGTTTATATTGAAATTTGTCGCAGTAATGCGAAAAATTTGCAACTTCAGTTCAAAATGGGACACGTGAATAAGACAAAAGTGGTCTGATCTCTGCTATTTCGATTGTTGTTGTTTTTGTTGTTGTTTTTGTTTTTGTTGTTGTTTTTGCTGCTGGACCACAGTCGGCACTCTGCAAACCGCAATTTTCATCTAAAACTGAAAATGCAGAACATCCGTTTTAACAATTAGCATCGTTAACGACACAAATCACAAAATATTTTCATGTGGCAGCTATTATCTATATATATACATATACATATATTTATATATATATATATATATATATATATTATATAGCTTTTATATATCTGCTACTACTTTCCATTATTATTTTAAAGAATTACTGCAAATAAATTATAAGCTTTGCACTTTTGTACCACATAAATAAATATTTTTTTGAATATTTGTATTTTGTTGCACGAAAATATATGGCTGAATGACTGATTAAAAAAAACAAAAAAACGAATAGTAAAATAAGTGAATATGTTGCAGCAAAGCCGGGGTGTGGCCGGCAAATTCTGTAAGCCACTTAAAAGTTGGCAGCCGTCTGTTAAATTTACCTAATTTAATTCATTTGTGGCATCTCAGCAAGTTATTAAAAAAAAAAAAAAAACAGAAACCTTTCTATTTCTCTCTTGCCTCTTCATTGTAATTTTTTATATATGTTTTATAAATAATAAAAAAAAAACAATGAAGAAGCGAAGAGTGCAAAATTGTGCATTATCACATTTACATGTCCAACTCGTGCGGTTCCAAGGATGTGGTCCCTTCTCGTGTCTCACACACCCACCCCAAAAGCGGGCGTAGCTGGACAGCTGCCCCTTCATTGTGTGGCAGTAGAAATGATTAGCGATACTGTCCTAAACCGAGTGCAGGATACAAGCATGTACACTGGGGGGGGAGGGGGTGCAACGAGGGGAAAGTGCCGTCGGTTAGTGCTGCATTTAGCGGTGCCACAAAAAAATATGTCGGAGCCAATAGTATACACAATATATAAAAGGAAAACATATAAAAAGCGACACACTCTAAAAAAAAAAAAAAAAAGTTGCTTTGAAATCGGAGATGCTTTTTCTGGACAGTGACAAACTTTCGACAATTTCATGATACACTTTTTGTTAACAATTTCTGGTAGAAACAAGAACACTTCTCAGTTTTAATGAGGTTGAGTCACCCACTTCTCTACACTCCTCTACACAATCTCTCTATTGTTTTCGCTATATGAATACGTATGTCTATGGCTATAGAGAAATGTATGTATGTATGTATGTATGTATCTAGATCAGTGTGGTAGTTGTTAAATTTGATTTAATTGGTTGCTTTGTCTTGGTCTCGTATTTATCTTGTTCTTGTTCTTGTTCTTGTTCTTCTCCTTCTGCTAGTCGTTTAACTCAGTTATTTGCATATTTAATGTACACACACATATATATATATATATATATGTATATACACATGCACACATTTGTGTGTAACAGTAACTTTGTGTGCGTAGTTTAGTTCACTGTGAAACTTCAATCAACACACATAACGTGCACGCAGCTTGAGGTTTTTGCCTCCAGTGTCCTGACGAGCAACATCAACTTTAACAACTTACACTACAACTACAAATACAACAGCAATAACCACAATCAACTTCAATAACTTAGAAACTCACACACACACATACACCCACACATTCACCCACACACACACACACAACACAGGAGTATTTTAAGGAGAAATCTGCCCGCTGGCTTCCATGTTTTTTATATATACATACAAAGATAGAGCTGAAATTTCTCCCAGCTGAAAACTTGCCCTAAACTCTGTGGCTGTGGTAAATTTGAACGATTGCCATACACTGTAAAATGCAAAATATATATAGACTTAACTATAATCCGTTTAAAGCAGTTGTATAACTCACGTATTTAAATCAAACCATCACTTTGACAGTATTCTCCCGGTTGAACCAACTAATATCATATATTGAAATATTATGGCAGAGTGTCAAAAATGTGCGGGTTTTTCAGCGATGTGCGTGAGAATTAAAAAGCGACAGGCAGTTGTAAAATAAAATAAATGATGAAATGAATGAAAATTAAGCTAAAGCCGGCTTATATACTATGAGTATTACTCATTCAAATGTGTTTAAAGCGAGAATCAATATGGCAAAAAAAATAAAATAATAAAAAAAATAAATAAATAAATAATTAGAGATATTTTGAATAGGCTCCCGGGAAAATGACTTGCATATGTTGTGATTGCAATTTTGACAGCAAATAGCAGTAGTTACTTCAATGCCTGGTCAACTCGTTGGCCAACATCAACATCATCTATTAATTAAAAAAAAAAAATAAAAAAAAAATGTGTGCTGAGCGTGCTTTTGTTTTCGTGGCCCAAATGTTTGCACAGTAATTAACTTGTAAGCCTGCGGCATGCAACTGTTCCATTCCTGTTTGCTTCTTTTTCCATATGTCCACGTCGAGCTTCATTTCCCAAAAACATCGCCAATTTTACATTTCATATCGAATTGCAAAAACTATGATCAAAAACCAGAAATGAGTTTATTCGATTTATATATACATACAAATTTGAACAGGGGTTTTTGGCCTAGTTTTTTGGGGGGGGGGGGGGGGGGCACAAGTACAGCTGACAAATGTGCTGATGTTAAGTTATCCGACGGGGCAATCTTGTGGCACACAGTAATGCCACAAGTGCCATTTCAATAATTTGTCTATCAGTCGATGGGACTGTCGACTGACAGTGTAATAGATGCGAATTTATTTGGGGTTGAATTGGAAAAATCGCTGAGCTAAACAGAAGACATTTAAGCCCTCCTCAGCTGGCTGGCATTGGCAATGGCAATCATTGTTTTTATTTCATTAAAGCGATGACAATAAAACTAGCCTCAATAATTTTTATGTGTCAGCAAAAAAGTTGTTTTTTCCGCCAAGATTTAACATAAAAAAAAATATAAGTTTACAGCTGGGAACTGCTCTGCACTCAGCTCTAACTATCATCTAAAATCTTTTTTTTTTATCGGTATATATAAAATGCTCTACCAAATGTGTGTTATTGGTGTTATAATCTAATAATATTCTATTGTTAGAGAGCCATGCGAAAACATCCATAATATCAATGTTTTTAGCTCATATAATAAAGAGATATTATATCCCATGTATGGGTAATTTTTGTGCAATTTTTATTCTCCAAAAAGTACTTAAAATTCTGCAAGAAATTTGTTAATTGTTTTCATCAGAAATATTTTGATATATTTGTAATAAACTTTGCATAGAGAAAGTGTTTAGAGAATATTGCATAAGATCGGCAATTAGTCGCATCAAAAGCAGTTCGATGACAAATATACTAATATGTTGGTGGTGAGGAGGGGGGGGGGAGGAAAGGGGTGTTGTGGTATATATATCTTTTTGACATTATGGCTGCCTGCCACATGCTAATTAGCATTTGAGTGGATTTGTTTTACATAAGCTGCCTCAAATCTAACACACATGTGTGTTGAAATGTGTGTGTGTGAGTGTGTGTGTGTGTGTGTGTGTGTGTGTGTGTGTGTGTGTGTGTGTGTGTATTAGTCAGTTTGCTTAGGTATGCAGCCAGCACACATACTTATATTGAAAACTAATTATAAACAGCAATCACGCGTGATGTGATGCTCAAAAGTGTTTCTGCAGCATCTACACACACACACACACACACACACACACACACAACCACACACACACACACACACACACACACAACCACACACACACACACACACACACACTCAAACACACACACACTCGAGCACACACAACCACACACACACTTAAGCACACACACTCAACCACACACACTCATTGAGGATTAGGTAAGGTGGCTCATTAGAGAGACAGAAATGCCATTGAGAGTGTCTGGCCATTAATTTAATAACTTAACTGACCCACACCAAAATGATCGATTATTATACAATTATTCTTGGCTAAGATTAGATTATGGCAATGGCAATGGCAATGTCAAAATATATTTCGACTTGATATGAAATTAATTGATTAAACTTTTGGCAAACCTGCTCGATGCTTGTCAATTTTTTTGCTAATACCAAACAAAATCTAAAAATCTTCAAAAACCTATATCATAATTAACTGAAAGTGCAGAAAATAATATATCATTTTGCAAGCGTTTTTTTTTTTTTTTTTGACAAGGCAATTTACTGTTGGCTGTTGCCACATTCATCAGCGAGCTTAGCCATGTTGCTGATGTGAGCAGACTCAAAAGCTAAGCCAACTTAATCTTTCTGGCTTATTTGCATCATGGCAATTTGCACTGCGATGTTGGTGTTTCGAATTTTCTAGTTATCTCGTGTAAAAGTCAAAGTCAAGTGTCGTAAATCTTACAAATGCAATTATTGCAAATATGAGAAGAATAATGAAAATATATAAATGAATTCTTTCTCGCATTTGTTAAGTGTTTCGTTTTTGCCTACGGAGAATCTTTACAATCATTTGTCAAATCAAAATTAGACAAGTTTAAATTGAGTTAAAATCACAAAGTCCTTTCGCAAATTGCCACTTACAAAAGTGGCAGAGCCTTTCTCGTTGGCTCATTTTGGGATTATTAAACTGCGCTTAATGGCAATCCAATAAACATTAATTAATTTTAATTAACGGGACAAAATCGTACAACTGTAATAGTTTTGGCAAGAGTATTTAATTGTCAGTACGGCAGAGATAAGTTTTGAGCATTGCTGGCGCCGATGCCATCCTCTTGGCCATATTTTAACTTAATTAACTTAAAACTATTTAATTGGACAGCACAAATTGCTCGTTTTTCTGTTGTTGTTGTTGTTGTTGTTTTCGTTAGTCCGTCGAATCTGTTTTCGACTGGAGGCCTTAACTGGCAGCCTTGGAACACCCAATGACTGCAAATAGTGGTCATCAAGGGTGGCATTCGTTTGTCACGTCCGTATGTTCAAGGAAGTGGAACCAGCAACCAAAAAACGAAGGCGAAGCAGCAGCAGCAGCAGCAGCAGCAGCAACAGCAGCAGCATCAGCGACAGCGGCAACAAAAATTTTAAGCCGTGCCACAAGCCGAATTGGAAAGTAAATGGAGAAACTGCAAAAATCGCAGCACGTAGCGTTTGCATCAGAGACTGCTTCACAGAGACGGCTCACCTTCCAGTTTCCTATAGTTTTGTGCAGCTTTTGGTGGCTATGGAAAATTTGTATAAAATGAAGGGTACATTGACCGCCGAATTAGTTACGAATTGAGGTCGAGGGGTTTACCTTTAGTTGCAGTTGCAAGTTGCAGTTACAGCTGCAATTGCACTCGCTTGCAAAGTGGCAAAGTGGCAAAGTGGCATCGTGCTGCCAACTAATGCACAGACCCATTTTCCCAGCA
The DNA here is from genome assembly GCA_035042045.1 of Drosophila melanosoma. Lineage (NCBI taxonomy): Eukaryota > Metazoa > Arthropoda > Insecta > Diptera > Drosophilidae > Drosophila > Drosophila melanosoma. Next base: position 4,832,235 of record JAWNLY010000176.1, read on the forward strand.
CATTTAGATATTAACGTTTGCCTCAGCTGTCGATGGCAACACTCTTAATTAGTTTCTGATGTTTTTTTTGTGAGTAGCATCAACTGTTGTTGTTGTTGTTGCTGTTGTTGTTGTTGGTGTTGTTCGTGTTGTTGTTGTTGTTGCTGTTGCTTTTGCTCAACTGCCACTGATGTAATTTTCTGCTTGTTATTCTCTCTGTGCCACTTTCGTCCTTCTGCGACTTTCTTCTAATTGGAATTTAATTGAAATGTTTGTCATTCGAAGACAGCCAGACAACATCTTGACATGTTCACTCCATTTCTTGTGTTTGCAAAAAAATGCTACCGTTTCTGGCATTAATTTAATTTGTTTCGATTCGCTGCGGATCAGCGTGTCAAACCGAAATTAATTTATATTCCGTTGCCGATTCTTAAAGCACCGTATAGTCTGAAAATTCTAATAAAAAAAATTCCGAAATTTGCACAAATTTGCTTTAGCAACCAGTTGACCACATTTTTGATCAATAAATATATTACATATTATGAAATAAATTAATCAGTATATTTATGTAATGGATGCCAGTTGTTGCAAAATCAAAGCAAAAAAAAAAAAACCAAATTGCAACACATTAAAATTTATAATAAATTTGGTTTTAATTAATTGATCATTTGTTTGCATTGTTTATTTACAATGCAACGACAATGCTTTCCACTATTGCAAAAGTTAAAAAAAAAAAAAAAAACGCCCCATTTTTTACGTAATTGCTTTTCTGTTTACACTGTGCAGAAATGTGAGTGGGAGTGCTTTTAGGCAACATCAATTCAATTCCTTTGTGTAATGGTTTTATGACTCTTTGCATATTGTATAAAATATGCATTATTTTTTATTAGACTCATATTCAAAGATTCATTTGAAAAACTTACTGTCGCCACTTCTTTAGTTACTGCATAAATAATACACAAATTGTGCGTTGGGGAACATAAATGCAAAACTTTCACCTGAAGCACTCATTTTTGATATTTAAATCAAATATTTTTTTTAGACATTTTTCAACACAACTTTTCCTGCCGTTTTGCCTGTGTTGTCACATGCGGCATTTTGTGGTATATAAGTTGGAGCTGGGCAAATAAGTTGACCGCAGTATTGCGCCCAGGGAAAGAGCCATCCAATCTTAGAAGCTGGGCACGTGCCCAGAGTCAGGAGTCATTTGCACGGCTCGTTTACCTACCACAGCGGGCCAATTCAAGTTCGTGCAACACGTTTGCTATTCTTTCAAATTCGCAGTCGGTGTCGACCCTTCATCTCTGAATTCTGGCCAGCAATCATGCTCCTCCTCGTCTTATGGTATTGTCATTTGGTAATATACACGCACACCAACAAACACACACACACACACACACACACACACGCACACCAACAAACACACACACACACACAAAACTACAATTACAATAAAACGTACGCCGAAAATCTAATTTCATCTGTGTATGCTTAAAGCAGGCTAAAATAAATAAATCTAATCAAGATATGTAGGAACTGTTGTCAGAAATAAAACCACCTTGTCTAAATTGCACAACAAGTCCGCCTAATTCACAGTTATACCTCAAAATTCAATTCAACCTGTTTGTATACCTCCCATTTGAGGCAAAGCACAGCAAAATGCATATTCTGAAAAAATTAGTCTAAACAAAATTCACAATTGTATTTTACGCTCCACTGTCAATAATAATATTTTAATAATTTATAATTCTACATTATAATTTATAATTCTACAAATATACAAAACAGTCAAACAATGCAAAAATCGATCAACAATAATCAACTAAATAATGTGAATAATATGAAATTTTACTATTCATGTGTTTTTTTTTTTTCTAAAATGTTTTACAATTTATAGTTATGATTTGTTTTCAGTTAAAAACCACTTACGCTTAAGCTTATATAATTTTACGGAATCTGACAAAGAAAATGTTTCGATTATAAATTGAAAATTGTTATTATTATTTTTGCAGTTCCACTTTTGGCTCACATTTTTCATTTTTCAAAACTGTCTTGTTTGAGTTGGCACTGCTGCAAAAAACACACACACACACATACACAAACACACACACACACACAAACACACACATAAAAAGAGAGCATCAGCAATTTCTATTATTTTGTGACTTACAAATCACAAACAAATAAAATTTGACGTCTGGTTTCAAATCAAGCTAAGAATTTGTCTTTGGCTTCTCAACTCGACCTCTGAATTAATATCCAAATAAATTTGACTTATTTAAGGAATTTTCTGAGCAATATGCATCTTTCGTTTATTATAATCAATTCGATTTCTCGCTTTCTCGAGTCTTTTAAACCTTCTTGCGAAGTCATTTTTGGACATGTTTTACTGATTATTAAACCTATTTGAAGATGATCGCTTCACTTTTTTCTTCCATAACAGAAATAAATATAAACCCAATGCATGTGAGCTTATTAAGTACTTACATATTCTGTGTGTATGTGTGCGTGTGTGTGTGTGTGTGTGTGTGTGTACAGGTGAGCAAGTAGTGCGCTTAAGGTGATTTTGCATTCGCTACAGTAAACATTTTATATGAAATTATTATAGACCGAAAACTGGCCCCTGACCCCATCAACTTGTCCTTGTCTAAATTCTGCCACTCCCCCCTTCCCATGCCCCATGCCCCCTCACCGTACCATATCTGCCTGCATGAGCGCATCAATTTCCACAGCATTAAGTTTCTATTTCCTTAAAAAAAATAAAAAAAAAAAAAACGTGAAAAAAATATGTAGAGTAAAATGAAAATGCTGCTTATGACTTGACAAACTAAGTTCCACTCTCAGTTAATATTCAACTTTTAGAAAAATAAATACAAAAAAATAAAATAAATCGCAGCAAAAATAAAAATATATATTTTTTGTTCGAAAAACGTTTTTTCTTTGCGTGTTGAGCAAAACTAACAAACCAGAAATTTTGGGAAAGGGTATTTGGAAATCGACTCGTTCGAGTCCATTGGATCTGCTTGGGTTGTCTCTTTTTGCTTAACTAAACTAAACTAAGTGGTTTAACTGAAGCGATTCTGAAGTGTGCAGCAGTTTGTAAAGCTGAGCGCTTGAGGCTTAAAGGGCAGACTCTGCCACGCCCAGGCACACACACCCGCACCCACACCCGCACCCACACCCGCACCCACACCCACTTACACACACAGAGGGAAGCTCTACCTGTGAGTGTCCTTATCCCACGCAATACATTTATACATATATTGAAGCGAGATTCTTCTTTCGAGTTAATATATATATATAATATATGTAAATTTTTTTGTACTGCTAACTTGCCCCGAGTTATTTTGCAGCTGCCATGTGAACAATTCGTCTAAAGACAAGCTGCACAACATTTATTTAGGAACTGCATCGACTGAAACAAAAAATAATTAAGTAAATCAGCAGAAGTGCAGAAAATTCATTTGTAAAAACAATTAATATATCTGCAAAATCTGGAATTTACAACAAAATAAAATAAAATATCCAAAACATAGATTTAATGAGAGGAAAATTAAGTAATGTTTTTAAGCAACAACTAACAAAACAATAATGGAATTTTTTTGTATTGTTTTATTTCCATTTTAACCTAAATAAGACGACTTCCGATATAAAAAAAAAAATATGTTTACTTTTACTTAACAAAGAAAAAAAAAAATCTCGTTTATTTAAATGTGTGTGTGAAGATAGTACGGTGAGCATATTCTGTGCGAATCACAAAAGTCGCGCTATGCTTTTTGGCAGTCCTCATAGATATATGTATGCATATATATATATATATATATTTATGTATATATATATATGCCTGAACGAGTATATAATCTATCCACAAAGCGCCGTAGCCAAGTTCTTGCAAAAAGAGCTGCAACTGAGTCTTACTGTAGGCTTAGCCAATAACGCAAACACACACACACACACACACACACACACGCACACACATAAATATATGCATATATGTATGTGTAAAATATATATATATATAAATATATCATTTTGCAGTGGAGTGCACAAAGAACGTCTTGATTTTAAATTGCTTTTCTATTAGAAAACAAGTAAGACAATTTTTATCAGTATTATTCGCATTATGCATACACTGTTCATGGTGCATAATAAGAAAGAGATATATCAATGTTCATACTAAATGCCACAATTAGCTTTCAGAGTGTGCAGCACAAATTGCAAACAAACAAAATAAATGTACTCTTTTGTTCTGTAAGAACAGAGTATTCAAAAACAAGCGTTGCAACGCGCAACTTATAAATTTTGTTTGAAAATCTAGTGGAAAAAACTGAGAGGGTTTCTATATATATATATATATATATATATATATGTGGAACTGCAGAGGTATCAAATCTGGTGCAGCCAACAAAGAAAACAATTTTGTGGAGAGAGAGAGAGAGTTATTGACTTGGTGACACCCTGTAAAAACTTAAGCTAAATTTGCTTTTTTTTAGCTTTACTTACACTTTTCTTTGGGCTAAAGAAAATCCATAGAATTAGTATAATTTTGATCGACATGTGAAAAATGAGTGACTCGCTAATGAGACACTTTTGTGGCAATTAGTTTTAATGGGTACAATGGAAAGCCCAATAGACACAATGTCGAAAAAGAAGAGGGAAAAACGCGAAAGAAACGAGAAACGTGCAAAACAATCTTGAAATGTGTGCCGAGGTGGCCTAAAAGGGTATGTTGGCTAACGGAGCAGTGCAATAAATTAAACTTTATGCATTCTCTGTGTAAGTGTGTGTGTGAGTGTGTGTTACAGACATACAATCATAGCTACATAAAAACGGTCCAAGTCATGTGACCATAAATAGCAGTGCAGCAAAGCAGCAAAGGAGCAAACGCAAAATGCAAACTGCAAACTGCAAACTGCAACTGGCCAATTTTCAAGATGTGCTTTCACCCGACAGCACTTTATATGTATGTACCGTTTTATGAGAAATGCATTGCTCTGCATTGGCGTGACCACACACACTTGTGTGCCTCGATTCCCAGTAATAGCCAATAAAGTGCAATGTCTCTGTGACGGACCAAATGGCTTCTCTTCTCTTCTCCGTTTTCATTTCACCCACCTAGAGACGGCTACAAAGAACAATGTAAATGCTAACCTGGTCAGTGTGCCCAACTGGCAGATACGTTTAATAAATGAAACAACTGTCAGTCATTCCATCAGTCACAATCAATGCAAATTTGTTTTCTAATAATCAATTTCTTTGTGGATTTCAAGTTTGCTTAGAACTCAATGCTAAACTGCAAATTATTCTGGTATCTTTGAAGTATTCAACCTTACTTTTGAGGCTGAGCGGACAGTACAATTTTTCTTTTTTATTATTTATTTTTTTTTTTTAATTTAAGCTAAATCTAAAATCTAAAATCTAAATCAAAACCAACAGTTTTTAAAATTGTGTTTTGCTGTTTGACAACGTCTCGCAGATCATATTGCACAGTTAACGAAACAAGTTAGTTAATAACTAATGCAAATAGATGTCTGCAAGTCGTGCTACAAATTTGGCACTCCAAAAGTAACCGTTAATCGTAAACCGTAGACCGTAAACCGTAAACCGTTTCTATTTGGCCCACTGTCAGCGGCATAACTCACTTTTAAAACTGTGTGTTTATCTGTTTTAATGGCGGCCCCTGTTGGCAGCTATTGACACACACACACACACACACATACACAGTGCTCCTCCTACTTCTCTCTGTATGTGTGTGTGTGTGTGTGTGTTTGTATGTATACATGTATTTACAAGCGCTGACAAATGAGCAGCGCAGCGCCGCAAGCGATTAATGCTAGCGCAGCAGCGAAATGCGGCACCTTTGAATTTGCCGCCTGCAACATTTACGACTCTGTCTGTATGTACGTGCGTGTGTGTGTGTGTGTGTCTATGTGTGTGTGTGTGTGTGTGTGTGTCTGTGTGTGTTTGTGTGTGTGCTTAATTATGGCGACATTGAAGTGAACTTTAACAAAGTTGACATTGCAGTTGCAGTTTAATGCAGAAAAATGCCGACGGCAAATTTTGAGCCAGCGAACATCGCATTTAAAACAAATAACATCAAATGCAAATTAAATAAAACATTGCACAACAAAAGTCAAATTAAATTAGCTGCTTAAACTGTAAACTGAGCAATTGACCAATAACCCACACAGAGCTCAAATTTATGGTTAATTGCATATTTTGTTTGGCAATTTGAATGCGGTTTCACTGCTCCGGCTTCGACCCCGAAATGGATAATCCGTTGCAAGTGGCAAGTGATAAGTGACAAGTGGCAAGTGGCAAGTGGCAAGTGGCAAGCGACACATGTCCGAATTCATGTTGCATTATTGTCAACATAACGTCAACAGCAAATATGGTTTGGAAATTTTGAAATTCGTGGCATAATTATTGCATGCAACCACATGGCTGGGCACAGTTAGATATCTTATGGCACAGAATGAGTCAACCTAAGATTGCGGTTAATCCTGTAAGTGATCTGTGTCTGAATTGTATGTTAAACACATATCGACTATGTTTCGGATATCACATTTGCGTCATTTGCCACTAAGAACATTTCCACCTTGTGGCAAGCTTGCGAAAATTAATCACTTTGATAAGAGAACCTGCACATGAATGTGATATTTTACATTTCTCTGTGGTTGTAAAGGTAAATTCATTGACTATTATGTGCAAATAGCAACAACAACAACAACAACAAAAAAACAAACAGAAATTGCAATAGAAAATGTATATATAAGTGCAGATTTGAAGTTTTTGCATTTTAGGCAAGCAGCACACAAAATAAATATTCAAATATTTGTTGACAACACCAAAATGCAAACATCAACAATTTTTCGCCCAGCAAAATGATGAGAACTGAAAAGGATATCGATTCCATAAACGATTGGTAAATAGTCAATTTGACACGTGGAGCTATACAGTTGTGCCTTTTCCATTCTAAGATCAGAAATATAACATTTTTTGCTCCTTGGCAAGCAGTACTCCTCGCTCCCCACATCCACATGTTGACATGCATATTTGTTTATCCATATTTTCGGGTGGGCTCCTTTCCGGCTCCATAAGCAGGTGATGGGATGCATTAAGAAATTTATTTGTCTCGTTCAGTGTGGAGTCCGTGCTGGTTCCTTTCGGTCAATATCAGTATGTGCCCATCCATTACAGGTAAACACACTCACACACACACACACACACACACACACACACACACACACACACACACACACACACACGCACACACACACAGAGATACACATTGCTGCAGCAATTTCGAAAGTTCTTCAAAATATTTTCGTTTACAAAGTGGGTGGCATGTGAGGAAGGTGGCACAGTTGCTGGTTGGTTGGTGGCAACATCAGTACTAACGGTACGTAAAACATAAATTTCGCATTAACGATAAGCGCGAGAAAAGTGCAAACAACAAACGAGTGGAAACGTTGCAATTTATCGTTGCAAGTAGCCGACTGCGGAATACTCTGATACACTTGCTGCAAGAGTGATGGTGATGGTGATGGTGAACGGGGGGAGGGAGGATTGTGTGAGTGGTCTTTTTAAGCGATATCTGAAGGCAAACACCAAACAATATACCAAGCAAATTTTGTAACTGTAGCTTTAAAATAATGGGAAATTTATGGTTTTATCAATATACGGTTATCGATTTCCTAGCCTCCAATTTGTACTTCAAGTTTCAAGTTTCATGTCTTTAACTTCTGAAAATGGCACAAGCCAAATATATAATCTTATAGCTTCGGGAACAGAGTGTACAAATTTAAGTGCCGACCGTTATACGAGTGCTCGTGTCCTGATTGCCCAATTGGGGCATGCCTTACACTCAGTCTCGACTTTACCATTGAACACTAACATAAAAAATTCAAATAAATAGTTAAGAAATTTGCTTATTCATATACAAAAACACGGCCGACGAAGGGTGAAAAGGAGATTGGCAATATTTATCGATTGGGCTAGAAAGCTGTAAAAAGGATATCGGCAGGAATTTATTTATTAACTGGTATTCTTCCTTTGTCTGCTACATATTTTTTCACATACTAATTGTACACTTTACATACTTGTATCGGACACACAAATATATATTGGAAAAGCACAGCCAAAAAAAAAAAACAGAGAAATATTTAACTACTAATTGAATTTTACTCTTTAATTCTGTGAAAACCTGAAAATTTCTTTGCGTATTCCAAGTTTATATTTTTTTTTAAGTAATTGCCTAACTCGAAAGCTTTTCATGCACACACACACACACACACATAAAATATAAATACAGAAACAAATATTTCAACTATTCCAACAAACCAGAAAAAGAATGGAGAAAATTAAATTAAATCCTATTATTTCACATGCTTGGATTTCGATGCATAGTATTTGAAATTTTCATTCCAAAATAATCTTATAATAAAAAGACTGAGCTTAAGTAATACAATATAAATTATTTTAGAAAATTTAATATTAAATTTAAAAATATAAAAATATAATTATATGACAATATATTATTTATACTGCAATATGTATTATGTATTTATTCAATAATAAGTCCTTATTGCTTTCAAGGCATACAAATTATAGAAATTAATATTAATAAAAATATGAAATTAAATGAAAGTTACATGGAATAGTTATATTAAAATATTAAAAAACATATGTAAAAAATATAATATAGTATAAATTATAAAATAAAAAAGTAGAATGTTAAGAATAAAAAGAGCAAGAAAGTTAAAATTTAAAATGTATTTAAAGTAAGAGACACTTTGACAGAGAATAAAAAAAAAAAACCCACAGACAGTGCATTGTGTAAATTGTAAATTGAAATAATTAATTATATGCACTTTATTAAATCATTTTTACCAATATTTAAATGGCAACCGAATTGAGTGCAGAAAATTTGGTTCAGCGATTCCTTTTTTTTTTGCAACTGTGCAACTCCGCTGGCGTTGCATTTATTAAAGTTGATGTTATCACCACATTGTTGCCTTCTTGCCGCACCCTGTCACCCCGCCAAGTCCGCTCAGCTTACGAAACGTTCAGGCCAACGACGACGACGAGGACGACGAGGACACCCCCCCCCCGTAAATATGCTACGTAAATACGGCGGAAGGAAGCAGATTAACACGACAGCCAAGGTAGGTAACAAGAGCAAAAGCAACAGCAAAATGCAACAGCAGCAACAACAACAGCAACAACAACAGCAACAGCAACATCAACAGAAACATCAACAGTTACAACATTAACAATTTACAACAATAACAGCAACATTTTCAGCGACTGCATTGATTGCCGCTGATGTCATTTAATTTGCTTTTTATTGGTATTTTGCATTGTGCGACAGCATCAAGAAGTCCCACACTCCCTATATATATATGTATATATATATATATATATATATATATAAATCGATTTTAAGTCGAGTGTGTGTGTGTGAGTGTGCGTGTGTGTGTGTGCGTGCGTGTGTGCAGCTGTGCAGTGCAAGTGTATTCAAACTTTGAAACACTTTTGTGGCCGCTGCCTTTCGCGGAAGAAATTGCATTTTATTCCATTTAATGACGGTTGCCGCCAACGCAAACCCGGCTTTGATTTGAGCCCAGTTGCAATCACGCACGTAGCGCATACGGAAATGCCGAGCATCACGCAACTGGCTGCTTACACTGTGAAAAACATAAATGTGTATTTCTTTTAGCCCAATTTAAGATACTATTTTCTATATACGAGTATATATATATATATATATATATATAATTTAATTATATTTAAGTTTGAGCTTATGCAATTGCCTCACTTCTTGTCTAAAGCAAGTTTGTTTGAGAACATCGTTTTTTTTCGCCAAGTGAACATTCTCGCATATCGACCAACTGGAAAGTTGGTACCATTTAACGCCTGCCACATGCTGTTGCAAACACCAGAACAAGACCGGTTGCCAGCAACGGCAGCCGTGCACAACTCCTGACGAGGGTCCTGTGCCTGTGCCAGTGCCTGTGCCAGTGCCTGTGCCTGTCCCCATGTAATATTGGAGCTGCGTTTTTCTATCGTTCTTCGACGTTGGCCATCTGCAGATTATTTTTATTATGGAGCAAGCGATTCGATTACAGGCACCCACAGGTGCCTTGGCACATGGCCAAGCCTCTTTATTGTGCAATTTACTAAATCAACTACAGCCAAAGTCTCCCCCGGCAATGCAACTATAATTGAGGCTTAATGTCATTGATTTTTTACTTATATATACATTTATATATACATTTATATATATATATATATATATATATATATATATATACCCAGTATATCCAGTCTCCATTTTAAATGCAATTAAATTAAGGGCTACCGTTTTGTGGCGACGGACCATTATTTTGCATTAAATCACACGAAGTGCCCGTTGTTAGCCACCAATAACAGTAAGCCCTGCACAATGGAATCATGCACTGAACAAAACCAGAGCCATTCATATGCAAATACAATTGTGTTTACAGTGGAATGAACATCACACCATCATTTGCCAAAAAAAACCCGAATGGAAATCAAAGTATTTTAATGAGCTGTGTCCACTGACCGAAATCAAAATAAATGCATCAACTGGCACATTCAGCCATATTCAACCACACACACTTACAAACACACACACACACACACACACACATTTAAGGCCTTTCCTAAGCAAGTGAAAAAATTCAATCAATTTGCACTTTTTTTTTTCATCTTTTACTAGCCGAAGTAATTGTTAAGTCATGAATAAAATGTAAAAAACAAATTTTACTTTATATACAATTTTTCTCAATTATTTTGCATTTGAAGTTTTTCTAGCTAGACTTATTTGTAAATATATATATATTTTATTTTATTTTATGTATTTTTTACATTTTTTTGTAGGATATGTAAGCAGATGTTAAAGATGTAATTTTCTGCCTAGCCTAAGTACAAAAGGATATAGAAAAATCTGATTTATTCTTACATAATTAAGGTGTATCTGATAGTCGAAAGCATTTGTAGTTTATTTCCATTCTTGATTTATTAGTGGCTAAAAAGGATGTATTTAAAAAAGAAAAAAAACGAAAGCTGCTGCTAAGACGATTTTAATCGATATTTTCACATTTCACAAATCGAATCCTAAATTGCAATATTCATATATTATAGCCGAATCTTTACTGTTTTTGAATGCTCATAAATGTTTGGACAAATGTTTTGTCGATATTTGAAAATTGATATTTGAGTCTATACTGACACTCTGAGTGTGTTTGCCAATTGCAAATATTTTATTAGTTGAATTACGCCAAAAGCCATACGCAACTGCTATCAAAGCTGAAAAAAACGGCCAACATCACGCACCAAAACTCTTGGCAACGTGTCTGGCTATCAACTTTTTCAGCTCCAATCGCGGCTAATATATATATATATATATATATATATGTATGTATATATTTGGGATACACACTTTGGATGTTGACTGTGATTCAATTCGAGTTAAGGTCCTTAAGCTGCCAGCATCTCGCTGTTAGTTATAATTGCACAAATTATAAGCTTATTGCGAATTCGGCTTTGTGAATTTGAAGTTAGTTGGGTTAGTTGGGATAACCAAAGATATATATAATTAGTCACTAATAACAAAGAGCAACCCCCTAGCGATATCTAATTAGCAAACATTGAAAAAATTATATATATTGAGTTGCTATTAAAAGTTTGTTAATTTAAATTGTACAAAGCACATTTTTAATTTGACTCTAATTCAACTAAATAGTAGATAAAAATATTCAAAAATTATGACTTTATTGTTGAAAATTTAACACCGTTCCATAATCTGAATTGGGATGGCGAGATGAACTGATATTCCAAGAATTTGCATGTGCATATCTATTACAAAAATTATGGTTTATTAGACTAATTTGGATCTCTTTGAAATGTGACAGCATGTCAATTTATCGTTCCTTGTATTTATAAAAAAAAAATTACGAATCAAAGTCGATTCATTTCTTTATATATATTTTTTGAAATTTTGTGCAATTTGTTAAGTTAATGTCGGCAACAATATTATTTTGGCTTCGTTTTGAATGCTTTGCAATTTGAAGTATTAAAGGTCCGCAGGACACCAAATAGGCATTCGTCTTTGCAGCACTTATTTTGAGTAGCGAGTACCACACCACACCACACCACACCACACCCCATTCTCCCACCCCCTCGCCACACACACACACACACACACATTCTCTCATCATGATGATGATGATGAAACGCGCCTGTCAACGCACCAGGACCGCGCCCAGGGCGTGAACGCGGCCCTTGGGAGGCCGCAGCTCGGGCACGGCTTTTGGGCCCGGCATTTACTTAAAAGAAGTTAACACGTTGCGGTCCAACCAAAACGATGTCAACATACACTGTTCTCAAACGAGCTAAATGGAACTGCTGTAAAGCCAAAACACGCATTTACAAATCGTAGGAATAATGTACGTTTATCCTTCCGGCAGGTCACCAAAAAATTTTGTGACTTTAATTTCAAAAATTGCTAAAGATAACAGTAGACCAAGCTTAGTCTACTGTCTTCCCCTCTACCCCTCTCTCACTCACTCACTCTCATCGAATAGACTCATTTTCAGCTTGAACACAGAATATAAATAGCATGCCATACTCAAATTAAGCAAATTAACTTGTCAACACATTCGACTTGATTATTGCGGGCGGCTCGAAACCGGCCTGCTGCTTGCGGCTTCTTCTTTCAACTTTGTGGCAAACATGTGAGGGGGAGGGGATCCAAAAATGGCCGTCCCATATGTGCATATATATATATATATATATATATGTATTTGGGTGTGCTTACTTTACGCAAGACTGCGAAATGAAATGCGACGAATTTAGTTTCGACTATTGCCCAAAATCTTTTCAAGATTGTTTTTGGCCAGGCCTGGGCCAAAAGGGTTGCATGCGGTCATAATAATTTAGGGTCTCAGCTACGATTTTTTGAGACATGCCCGGCTTGAGTCGCATCAGAGTACGAGTCTGATTGCCCCTTGGGGAACAGACTTATTTTTCCTCACATTAATCAATAACTTTAAGAAATACCAAAGTTTCTGACCTTCACAGACTGATTTATATGCCTAGGTCTATCCACCTTTTGAACATTACATCACCAAATGAAAAATTAAAAAATAAAAATAAAAATTATATTTTAATATATAAAAAGTAAAAGTGGAAATATTACAATGAAATTACATACTCCAAGCTGGAAGTCAATGACTCTGAAATGTTTAATGTCGCACATATTCCAAAAAAAAAACAAAAAAAAAAAATATCACAAATACCATTAAATTGCTACTTTCAAAGATGAGATTTCTTAATAGAAATGTTCAATGAGAAAACTTTTTAACTTAACACATTAAACACAGAACAATTGAAAGTTCATTTTTGGAAACTATGCTTCTTGTATATTTATTCAATGATTGCCACCAAAACTTTTTCCCATATAACTTTTAAACAAAATTTCATTCAAATTTCAATTTACAAAAATTATTTTCCTACATATATAAGAACACTAAGCAAATAGAAATTAACAAACATGATGCAAGATGAGCAACCCCTAAGCCATGATGAAAATATAGGGTATTCGAGATCAGAAGTCACAAGGATAATGAATTTCTAATTTAAAAAAAGCACAGATGTCCCTTGCTGCTCCTATGCCCTATGCATAAATATTTGCTACTTGACTATGGACAAGCATTTTCATTTAATAGAAAAATGTTCTGTAAAGAAGAAGAATTATTAGTATTCACAAGATATTTATCAAAAAAAAAACCAAAAGAAAAGTGCAAAAAAAAAAACAAGAAAGAAAATGCGTTGAGGCTGTCATGTCTGAAACTTTAGACGGTCCGGACTGCGGTTTCTATTAAAGAAATAATAAAAAACACGAGTTGCTTAACTGAGATGTACAAGTTGTGTCCTGGCCCCGGAGGCCATCGTCATCGGTAGTCGGTGCTCGGTAGTCGGTACTCGGTACTCGGTTAGTTGTCACTTTTCAGTTTGAATTGTTGCCTGCAGCGTGGTCATGTCCTGGTCGGAGTCCTGTTCTGGCCGCCAACATAGGACGGCTGCATAATAATGTTAATTAGTTTTGAGTGGCATGATGTTTGCAAATCCTTCCTTCACATTCTAACTGCAACTAACATTAAATGCATTTGCCATATGTCATATTTATAAATTGGTCAAGAAGTGTGTTCATTTTTCAGTGTCACATCAGAAATCTAATTGCCAACAGAATACATACATTATACATGTGAACTTCACTTGTGCCTCCTCCAAGCTTTATGCACAAATCGTCCATTGTGTACATCAACGTGTACATCAAATAGGTCACATGGGAGTAGTCCGCCCCCCAATTTTTATTGCGAACAGGTGAACAGGTGGCCCTGACAAAACTGTTAATAATTTTTTTTTTATTTCATTTGAATTATTAATATTAATTTAGGTTTTTTTTTCATTGACAAGAATTTCGCATTACGTTTGAGGCGCCAAATGGCCACAATATTTATGGCCTGCTGTCTGCTGATGCTTTTGTCACAACGTGGCCATCATAGACCATCATGTAATAAAAATAAATTAGGGATATCAAATTGCTGAATGGGGCCTGCTGCAAATTGGTTCGAAGTGTAGTTGCCCACTTGGAAAAAACTTAACTTAAATTAAGCATAAGCAAATATTTATTTAAGAACTTCCATTGCGCTACCCATTATTTTGTTTAGCAAATAATACAGAGCACTCAATATGTATATGCGGGGCCGGGTCTTACTGGCACGTCGGACCCGTAGGCTAAAATCCATTAGGATTCGTTTAGCGCCAAAGCGAATGATGCCCCTCACATTAAACGAGCTGACAATGCTGGATATAAAAAGCTTTTGTTCCTGCCCTGACGACCAAATGGGTCCAAAAGTATGTACACATTTGCACATATGCACACATCGGTATGTGTGCGTGTGTGTGTGTGTGTGTGTGTGTGTGTGTGTGTGTGTCTGTGGTCTGTCAAAACGGGGCGTGGCTGCATGACGTGTGACAAATTTTTGCGGTTAGCAAAGTCAATATAGAACAACGACATCAACATCGAGCGTTGCAGAGCGGAGGAGCAAATGTATAGCACGTCTGTGGTCCATGGCCGGAAAATTGTTCAACATGTCCGGAACGGGCGACGATATTGCCTTTGCTTGCCCATTGATGCTGCGCATGGTGGGCAGACTATCCAGCAAATACTGTGGGAGCGATGGGGCGATGGGGCG
>JAWNLY010000176.1:4852500-4912500 GCA_035042045.1 Drosophila melanosoma
TCGCTCTTACAAATTACGGTGTAGCTGCTAGCTATTGAATTTTTACCGTTTTTTTTTTATTAAATATATCAATTTTATTCGAATTCCGTACTTAAATATAAATTGAGAATGGTTATTCAATATAATCAACAATTAAAGAATCAAGTGTTTTTCAATTATTACAATCAAAGTTTTTGAGGTGGAACTGGCCAAAAGTGTTATATTCTCTGTTGCAAAAAATATTTCTTTGCTCTCACTCTGAGTGCACTCAAAGAAAAACGCTCTTACAAATAACGGTGTAAAAGCAATTGAATTTGTACAATTTTAATCGAATTCCGTTGTTAAATGTAATTGAGAACGGTTAATTAATATTATCAACAGTTAACGAATCAAGTTTAATTCAATTATCACAACCAAAGTTTTTATACTTCAAATAAATGCTAAAGTATCTGGTAATTTAATATAAAATTTAAATTGGTATTTTAGTTGGCTTGGCTTTATTCAAAATGGATACGAAAATTGATTCAAAATTGTAGTACTTAAAATACTTTTTTTTTATTAATTGCAGAACTACTTAAATTATATTGTAACTAATATTATATTTGTTCTTAAATTTCAATATTTCTGGCTACGAATTGCAATCGCTTTTTATTTTCTTTGTAAACTTACTTACTGATTTATGGACAGTGCCGGCGATAAATATTTAATTTTTTTGGGAAACTGTGCCGAAGGCATTTATAAACTTGCCGCAAGCTTGTGTCATCAATACATAATAAAAATAAAACTGGCGGTGTTTTTTTTTATTTCGTTTTCATTTCTGCCAGCAACTAGAAATTTTTAAATAATAAATTCAATCGATATCGTTCAAATTTCATGGATAGCTAAATTTAGCTTCTTGGTTGGAAAATAAAACAAAATGTGCCAACTGTGAGTGACAGAGTGTTGGAGAGTGAGTATAAATATAAAATTTAAGTACAAACATTATTTTTTCAGTGCACAGACACATTGGAATGCTTGGCTTATTGTCTGCATTGTCATTCAGTTGCTGACAACCATGTTGTGTGTGCATTGTGTTTGCCTGGGTGTGTGGGTGTGTGTGTGCCTGTGTGTGGGTGTGTGTGTGGGTGTGTTAGTATGACTTCTTTACAGGGAAGGGATTTCAAATTAACACTTGTTGCGCACAATGAGCCGCTGACGATAAACAGGCCACAACGAGGCGGTCAATGTTTATTGCAAACGAATGAAGCGAATGACTTAACAAATGTTTAACTGTCAGTTGGGCTCCATTGAGTGGCCCTTTGGCTTGGGAGTCAGTTCATTAATGATCGGAGAACATGTCCTGGTTGAATGGATGCCGACAAATACACACACACACACACAAACACACACACACACACGATGCTTATGCTTGAAGAAGTCACAATGTGCCAAAATAAAATATTTGGAATGCATTTTTGTCGTTGTGTGCGGCTGGTTGGTGGGTGTGCGGGGGGGGGTGAAGTGGTGTTTTCTTGAGCTGCGCTTTAAAGTGCCAAGAATGTCACATGGCATAAGTTACTTAGCTTATATACATGCGTATACACATAAATATATATATATATATGTTTATATATATATATTTATGCATACATATGTATGTGTATGTATGTAATTGACCGTTGGAATTTCTCTTTCGCTTTCAACTGGGCAAAGTTGTCGATATCATTTGCGCTTCGCTTTTGCTTTTTCTTTGCTCAGCTGCTGCTCCTTGCTTTTATTATTTATTTTACTTATATATATATATATATACGTACATATATATGTATATGTGCTTTTATGTCTGTTTATATACAAATGTATGTATGTATGCATGTTTTGTTTTTGCTTTTGCTTCTCTCCATTTCTTTTTTTTTGTTTTTTAAATAATGATATATGTGTGCCTGTCTGTCTGTGTGTGTGTGTTGGGGAGCGAAGTGTGTGTGTGTGTGCGTGTGTGTGTGTGTGTGTGTGTGTGTGCTTAAGAGTGAGTAGGGACACCCACAGTGCACACGCCTATCGCCTGCAGCATGTTGACTGAAGCTATTTTATGTGTGATTGTATTTGTCTTTGCCGCAAACAACAGCGAGGCATCGCAGAGCGTGGCAACTCAATGACGCAGCTAAAGCCGAAGCGAGAAGCCGCTTATCATGTCTGTCTGTCTGTCTGTCTGTCTGCCTGTCTGTCTGTCTGTCTGTCTGACTGTCAGTCTATCTGTTTAGTTATCAGTGTTTATTTGTCTTATTGCTGGCCAAGTTTATTTGTCCGCATCATCAGAGAGAGAGAGAGAGAGAGAGAGAGAGAGAGAGAGAGGGAGAGAGACAGAAAGCTCTTGTTTCATATAAAAGCCAAAGTCTTATTTTGTGAATGAGAGTCCTTCGTCATCGCACTCACAGCGGCAGTTAACGGCGTTCAAACAAGCCATTTAGAGAAACAGTTCAATTTTGCAGTTATCCTGAAGAGACACCCCCCCCCCACTACACCCCTCACCAACCATCAAATATTTCCACATAGAGTGTCGATGGCAGACAAAACTCAAAAAGGAAATATCGGCCCAGCTGCCAAGGAACACCTTGGTGCTTTCAACGCTTCCCGCATCCTGTCAATCAGAGCGCGAGCGTGCGCGACGCATCAATCAAACACGCCAATAATCAATCAATCAATCAATCAAGTCGCGCCGGCTGCTTTGACTCGTCTCTGCACAGTGCTCAGTGTTCCATGCTTTGTACTTTATACTGTGTTGTCTGCCTGAAGGCATAAAACATTTCATCTTTGGATGCGTCTTAATTTTGCTTCCCGGTCGTCATCTATTTCCGCCAAGACGCCCTCCCCCCCCTCCTTAATGGCAGACAATATCTTGTCTGTCATTTACATGGCAGAAGTTTGTATTTGAAATTTTTGATACATGTAGAACATCTTTATAGAGACGCACGCCCCCAAAGATCCAATAATAATGGGATTCTGGAAAGGGTATACTCTTGCCAAGGGGCTTTTGAGGCTATCGCACTATGCGAAAGGAATCTCCTTTGTTTGCTCAACTTTATTAAACGGCGCTTGCACATTTTTTTATTATTATTTTTTTTTTCTTTCGAGTGGTTTACCGGTTTTTAGTTAAAAAAAATATATATATTCCGCTTACGCCGCAAGGTTATAGTCGGGAAAAGAGTGTTGTTTGTTGCAACAACGCTTCTTTGTTGCAACATTGTTGTTGCTTGTTGTCCTTGTTGTTGCTTGTTGTCATTTTCTTGGCACTTGCAACACCACTCCGCACCACTAAGTTAACTTTGCTTAGTATGCTACAAGATGCTCGATGAGTCTATTGTAGAGTCCAGAGCCACGACCCTTGACTTTAAGGGGGAGGGGGGCGGGGGGTGGGTCGCTGTCGACAGCGACAATAAAAAAACATTTGCTGTCTGATTGAAAAACATCTTCGAGTCGTGTATTTTCAATGACTAACAGGTAACATGGCGTTTATCGTTATCATATTGAAATTATTTGAATTTTTATATTTTATTTCAATTGCTATTGTTGTGGTTGCTATTTGCTTCGCCCTTCACAACATTTTTATTATTTTCCGCAGACATTTTCGTTTTCTTCTGTTCACAAATCGGAAATTTACATATTTTTGTTTGCCCTGCCATAGAAATATGGAACATTAGAATGAAATTAACACATTTTTATACCCAGCACTCAATAAACATGTTGGCAAAGCGTATCAAAAGTTCACACAAATATTGGCTAAAACGAGTCATCTGCTTCACGTTTAAGCTGGGAATTAAAAATGGATTTTTATTTTGATTCAATGTATAATTTTGATATTCCCGCGATGAACATTGATTAGTAAAAAAAAAAAAAGTTAGGGTAGTTGATAGTCGATTGGTGAATTTTCGCTTTTTATTTAAATAAGAGACACCATTGTGTCTACGTGTCTGTGTGTGTGTGTGTGTGTGTGTAGAGAGAGAGTGGAAAAATAATACAAAAGGAATTGTTAATAAAATATGCAATTTCAAAATGCGAATAGAATAAGAGCTGTGAAAGCAAACGCGCTACAATCAAAATAGAAATATATACATATATATATATATATATATATATATATATTATATGTATATATGAATATGTATATGTATGTCAACTGGCAACTGCCTTACACATACATACTTACATACATACATACATACAGAGAGCAACAAACATATTTACATTTGTGGGTCCATAGAGATTTTGACGCTGTTGACGCAGCTGCGTTGCAAGTGAAATTTTCACACTCATAGAACCAACCAGAATCGGAATGAGAAATGTGTGCGTTTTTTTTTCTGTATTGTGTTTTTCTATTACAAGTTTCAAACTAAAACTAATTTCAATGTTTAATTTATGCTGAGCGAGCGCGAGCTGCAAGGCGCCCTTAAGTATGCTATGAAAATTAGGCAGCGTGCGGAAAAGCGCGCATAAGCACACAAAAACCCACTTACACATACACACACACACACATAGACACACACATAGACACACTGTCAGTGAAAGATAATGAAGTTTGAGCTGTTGTTGATTTAGGACCATGGAGTGGGTGTGGAAATGGGATTGAGAGTGGGAGTGGGAGTGGGAGTGGGAGTGGGAGTGGCTGCAGCCGACAAGTCAACGCGTAACCAAAAGTGTGCGGTCGTCGAGGATTATACTTAAAGGGAAGCATTAAAAGATACTTCAAACTGAACTGAAGACAAAAATATTTTATTTAATTTTGCCATTCGTATTTAATTAAATGAGCAATCTTTTACTGGCTTCTGGACACCATCCAATTATCCGAAACGCTTCTCCTCTTGCCATTTTGCCCTATACCCATTTGGGGACTGAATTTAAGTGTTCACACGTTCCAAGTCCGGTTTTATTAATCACTTGAGCTCTCAGCATTTCCCATATATGCAGCTTGTTTATATGCATGTGTGTGTGTTTGTTTGTGTGTGTGTGTGTTTATGTACCCCAAACCCCTCCCTTAGCCCAAAGGCACCCGTGTCAATCAGCTTAACTATTCTCTTGCAAATATAAATTCACTTGCAACACTACATTGGCATCCAACGATGTTGCACTGTTGCATCAGCGATTTTGCTTACACGCGTGTCAACTAAAATCGTTATCCGAACTCGATTGCATTATAATCCGATTAATGCAAAAACAAGGGCGCTTACTCTGCTCCCATTTCGCCCCCGATCCACAATTTAGTCAACTAATTCTTAAGCCACATTCATGTTGTATGCCCCTTGGACACTACAATTGGCATATATCCAATCCCAAATACCACCAACGCCCAGTGATATCTAAACTATTTCGAATGACCTTCGTTCTGTTATATATTTTCATTAATTTATATAAGTTTCTCATATTTATTGTTTAATTTTGAATATTTGAATTTAAAGATTACATTTTATTTGTAATTTAATGTAATTTAATTTATTCCTTACATTTTGCATATTTCTGTGTAAATAAATAAACAAGCAAAGCCTCTCAACATTTTCTGTCTATATATCTGAGTATTTGTATATAAACTAAACTTAGGTAAATATTTGCTTGGACAAGAATATTTTTATTTGTTACATTTTTCGTTCGACATAAAAATTAATTTACGCTTTTGCACAATTTATTTGAATTACAATTGGTAATATGTGGATGGAGCTGTTTATATATATATATAAATATATATATTCGTTAGCTTCTTTATTTTCTAATTAAATTTGAGAGCAATCGAATTCAATAATAGCAAAAAAGTGTTTGTGTAATTTTCCAAGAAGAGCTAATGAAAATAAAAATGAACATTTGATATGCACTCCAGCGGAAGGAAGAACGATGGCGGTCTCAGTGTCTATATATGTGTGGTATTGGCAAGTATGCATGTGCACACACACACACACACACACACACATATATATACTTTAGGTCAATGCACAGGAAAACGTTAACAACAGCTTAACACTTTAGAACCGGGACAAGTTGTGTGGATGCGATGCCACTTGGTGTTTATGGGACATGAGCATATTTTAATTAAATTAAACGAAACCATGAAAATATTTGAAGAAGCTAGACAAAAAATGCAGACGTCGTGCAAAACAAGTGGCCAAATGCAGAGAGGGAGGGAGATAGAGAGACAGAGAGAGAGAGAAAGAGAGAGAGAGAGAGAGAGAGTGATATCAGATAACAGATAGGAACAGAGAGAGGGAGAGAGAGAGAGAGAGAGAGATAGAGAGAGAGAGAGATATAGAGAGAGAGAGAGAGAGAGAGTGATAGAGAGTGAGACAGATAATGACAAAGCGAAAGTAGAAACGTAATATAAACGCTGCCAAATTACGTGACATAATTTAGAGGCGATGCCAAACGGGGAAATCCTAATGACATTTTGTATTTGTATTTGTGTTTGTATTTGTATTTGTATTTGTATTTGTATTTGTATTTGTATTTGTATTTGTATTTGTTATATAGCAATGCTCCTTTCTCCTTTCTCACTTCTCACTTTTCTCTTTGCATCATTTCATCTAGTCCTGTTGCAGTTGGTGCTTTTAATTCAGGTTTTACTTCTTTCAGCATTGCTTAACTTCATCGTCATCGTCATCGTCATCGTCATCGTCATCGTCATTGTGCATCTCGCGGTGCACAAACAATTGCGAAACTAATTGAGAAATTGAACCTGCAGTTGTGGAATTCCTTGAGTGGTGTTCCTTAATGCAAAATACCCTGTACAAGCACAAGAATTTGTACCATTATCAGGGGGAATAGCATTTTTAAGTACTTTAAAATGTTTTCGTTATTTACATTTTTTATTTAAATACAAAAAAAAAAAACACGTTACTTAAAACACTTTTTAGAAATGACTTTATGCCACATAAAGTGTCGGTATTCCCCATTGTGCGGCATCTCCCGCTGCTACCTCTCTGAGCTATGCGCAACGCTAAGCTCTGGAAATGGACGTTATAAATAAGGGCGGCTCGCAGCTGAGAACTGAGCGAGTCTAACTGAGAAAATTGCACAGGCTCTGGGCTACCAAAGCGACATTATTGCCTTCCCCAAAACTCACTCAACACACAGCGTGTGTAACAAGTGAAAGTGCTCGGCGGCACGAGAGGAGTGCCCGACCAGCAGATACCTCCTTATCGCACCTTATTATTATGCTTGTGTTTTATACACATGCCAAGAATTGGTTGACTGTCTGGCTGTCTGGCTGTCCCTCCGTCGTTGTTGGGCACATCCTCAGAGCGGCACATACCCTGGACGAGAGTTGTCTGTTGATGTGCGATGCGGTGCGACCAGTGTATATAACAAGTGGCTTAGTGGAACGCATATTTAAACATTGTTATCAATAGCCAGAGTGCGCAGAGGGACAAAGGACCGGCCCAGCGACCGGTATCCTGGCAAACCCAATCAGCCGAATCATAACAGGACTGCGGTCTGCGGGCAGGGATTGGTGGGGTGGTCGTCTGAGAGCGGCAAGGCGTGAGACGCTTACGACTCAAAGCACACGTATTTATGTGTGTGTGTGCACGTGTGTGTGTGTGTGCGTGTGTGTGTGTGTGTGCGTGTGTGTGTGTGTGTGCGTGTGTGTGTGTGTGTGTATGTTAGACGACTTCCGCTAATGAAAGCACCAGTTTCCGCTTCGCTTTACACACCAAAAGCCCGTTCTGCACCTTTGTTTTAACATTTATTTTTGGTTTCTTTTTTTTTTGTTGTTGTTTTTGTACTTTTTTTGTGAAACTTCTGGTTCGTTTGGTAATATAAATGTATGCGCTAATGTGTGCGTGTGTGCGTGTGTGTGTGTGTGCGTGTGTGTGTGAGTTAGTGTGCACACATGTTTGTAACTAGATGCGAGCATTGTTTGTTTATGGCACTGTTGTTGCTTAAGATCCTATGAAAATGTAAATTAAGTTTAATGTTTGCGCGTTGCTAGTTTTCACTTTTCAAATTTGGGTCAATGTATGCCACATTGCCAGCGAAGTCTACTCAATAACCATATTCCACATACGTACACACATATATATATATATATATATATATGTACATATGTAAAAAAGGTGTGTCAGAAATGTGCGAAAAACTTGTCTCTTCTCTCTCTCTCTCTCTCTTGCTCATTCCCGTTCTCTTTCTCTTTCTCTGTTTGCCTTTTAAAAGCTTTTTCTTTCTTTCTTCTTTTTTTTTGTATTTGACACTTGGACCCATATTAAACACAATCTTGAAATGAATCTTAAGTTTCTGATGGATGTGGCTTACTTACTGCGTTTTAATGCGATTATCAGCATCCTATCTGCGTATATGTTGTTTAAGTGCGTATCTATATATATATAGTATATAAATTTATCACATTTACATAAACACTCTATACACACACATATATATACATTTCTTTATATATGTATATATTGGCTCACATTGTCAGCTTATCAGCAGCGGACAGGGTGTCGGGTTTTGGAGTAAGAATGGAATATGTTGAAAGCTATGGAGCCGAGGATGATATGGTAGGTTGGTCGGTTGGTTGGTAGGTTGGTCGGTTGGTTGGTTGGTTGGTTGGTAGGCTATCAGGTTGACGACTCCTAGGGTTGCTTGGACTGTTCGGGCTGCTGGGGTGAGCCCAATCAAGTAAATTACGTGAATTTATAACATAGGAAGCGAAGCGCGCCGCATCCTTGAATTGTGTCCTTGCAGACATTTGGTTTGTTTATTTGTTTGATTGCGTTTGCAAATTGGCGTTGCCTCAATCATAAAATTGATTGCAACGCCCTCGTCAACAAGTAGGCCTATTTATGCCTGTACCTCTCCCACTCTCTCCCTATCTCTATCTCTCTTTTCACTCTATGTGTGTGTGTGTGTGTGTGTGCGTGTGCGTGCGTGGGTGTGTTGTAGAAGCTGACAAACTTTACACCCTTCATTCGGTGCCGCTTTCGTTGCCACGTTGCCACGTTACCACCAGGCAACACACACATAATCCGACAGTTGCCGCACCAAAAACCATAAAACTGATGTCGTATTAAATTATTGACTATAAATTCCAAAAATAAAAAAAAAAACCATAAAGCTTGCTCTTGGCGAGAGCTGGGCAAAAAAATACCCTGTTCGCCAGTTTATAACACGTTGCATAATAATCAAAATTAATTGAGCATCGATCTCCGGACGGGATTTACCCGGTTGCCTCAACTGCTGCAACAAAACGCAACAGGAAAAAAGATGTTGCTAATGATGACTCTATCGACGCATAGATACCCTGTAACTGCTCTCAGGAATGTTGCAAAGCACTCCCTGGGCATTCTGTAAGTATATTCAGCGACAAATGGAGAGATATTCACTGGTTATATCTACTTTAGAGGACAGTGCTCAGATGTGCTCGGAATCTTTCCTTTGTTTCAACTGCACTAGACCCTTACGCTGTTGCTGCTGTTTGATTGGTAACCCGCTAAAAATAATAAATAAAAAAATAAAATAAGCAGGGCTTAAAAAACATGACAGAGTGGTCAACGGCGAAAGGGGGAGGGGGTGGGGGGAGCAGTTGCCACACCCAGCACATCAAATAAATAATAAATAAATAGCAGTCAATAAAGTGTTGTGGCTGTGGCTGTAGTTCCCGTGGAATGGCAGCATGACACAACGGGACAACAGGACAACGGGACAACGGAACTGCTGAACGGCAGGACAGCGGGACATCCAGGCATCCAGACATCCAGGACATCAGGACATTGGTACAACAGGACACGAGGACATTGGGACAACAGGACGGAAAGCATCCCATTACATCGTTGGACAACAGCATAATAGAGCGATTTATTTTCAGATTTCTCCATGCTGAAACATTTTTATGGGCCCAGAGAGTTGTAGCCAGAAAAAAAAAAAAAAAAAAAAAAAACACGCACACAGCAAATATTTGAGTTATGTCCAAGGATAGGGGAGCTGCACGATTCGAATACTGGCATTATAAAAATGTTATTGCATTTCATTAGGTTGACGCCATGGTTTTAAAATGACAGCTTTTGGGTGGGTAAAACTCTATCCATTAGTACGCTTAAATAACGTGCGATTATCTGATTTTTTTTTTTTCCTGCCTGATCAACAATATAAAAAAAACGTGCGAACATTGCAATTGAGCGTAGTCAACCAGGTCCTGCTCCTATGTGGAATATTGTATAGCCGTAAAGCCTCCACAACTCCAAAATTACTTATTTATTGATTTTGATATATTTACTTATAAAATCAGTGGAGATACGGACTTTAGTGAATTTTTTGGGGGGGATTGGTTTTTTTTACTAACTTTTTGTTTTCTACATTTCAATCCGATTTTATAATTCTAGCTTATGGAAAATATTTGCACGTTTTTCGACAGACTCTGAATTGAACTGGTTACATTTATGAAATTATTATCTTTTCTAAGAAATGATAATTTGTATGTCTATGCCTATTTTGATCACACAACATTAAACTCATTTTTTAACCGATTGCAGGTAAATGTTTTTGTGATTCATCGAATTAGTTTGCTAAGTAACCAAGCCAAAAAGCCCAGTTTTAAGAAAGATAATTTTACAATCTTTGATATCAGAGTGTAAAAATGGAATAAACATCAAAGTTGACTGATCTGTCACAGCTTACATATTCATTTCAATTTTGAAAGTTTATATATATTTATTTATATAGATTTTTGTTCTTAACCACACAAAGTTGCCCTCATTCGATTCTTCCAATCGGAATTAGCTTAAGTATAAAACCCATTATACATATGCTGATAAGTTGCCGATCAATAGAAAAGAAATAAAAAACAGTTCTCAAAATAATATATAAATAACAGTTAATAAATATATAAATAACAGTTAATGGATAAACGAGTAAAAAGTAATCAAAACGAGCAACAGATGCCAAATAGAGTATTTTTTGAAAATGCATCTAAAACTTAATTATCCCATGTTGACTTTTTTGTCAAAATTTGGGCTTAGACTTTAGACATTATTTATTGTGCAGCCTCACTCAGTTTTAGTCTGTCAATGCCAACCAAGATCCAAAAAAAAAAAATAGTATGCGGTCATATTCCGTTCCTTTGACATTTTGCGGGCAGTTGGCGCTTTATGTTTCTGCGGATTTATGATGAACGCTGCCTGCCAAAAGCTTTTGCACCCTAATCTCTTTACCCCTATATGATTGTTGTTGTTGTTGTTGATGTTCTTGTTGTTGCTGTTGTTGTTGTTGTTGTTGTTGCTGTCATTGTCAGGGCCGTCTGACGGCCGGAAGCATTCACTTCCGTTCGTTGTTTTGTTCTTGCCCAACCTTGACGTACTCCTTCGCCCTCTCGTCTACATTTCTGACTTGCCACTGGATTTTGCACACACTCAGAAAAAATAATCGCATAGATATAAAAATAAATTTCATCGAATTTTACCTAATATTACAAAAAAAAATTGTTAGATGAGGTTTTACATTTCTAATGTTTAGAATAGAAAATATTCAAGAAATAATAAAAAACCAAAAAATATTAGGGAAAGTTTAATAATTTTAACAAAAAATGTTTTCAATACTATAAAAATAAAAGCAAGAAATACTTTCGATTTATTGCAATTTGTTTTTTTTTCTGAGTGTACGTTTCAGACTTGCCACTGCCTCCTGCACGGTTCCTTCAAAATGCCACTTTTTTTTTTTTTTTGGTGTGGCCAAAATGGAATATTTTATGCTGCTTTCTCAGTTGCTTCTTTATTGTTTCTGTTAATATTACCAAATAAAGTGTGGCTTGAAATACTTGGGCAACACCAATGGCTATGCAAACTTTGAGAATCTTTTCCTTTGTTTCGACGAACGCTTTCGCCAGCTGTAATCATGAAGTAGCAACTTGAACAAACATTGGACATGCACGACCTGAGGGACCTGCAGGAGCTGCAGGATCTACAGGAGCTACAGGACTTGCTGCAGGACTTGCTGTGAGTTACATTAACTATTACATATGTGTGCATGTGTCTAACAAATAAAGAGTTTTCACAGAGTTTTCACAGAGTTTTCACAGAGTTTTGTTTGAAGTTAAGAGGGGTTTCAGCTACAAAATATTGGCTACAATTAATTATTTTCTAATATTTAGTTTCAAACTTACACTTCAAAAACAATATATTTTCTTGTCTGCGCAGTCAGGAATGTTGAGCTTTAACTGTGTTTTATAGTTTTTAGTTACTCCAAACAAAATATGAAATTTGTTAATTAAATTTGATTTTAATAAACTTCAAATATAACATTTGTGATTTTTTTGTAGCTTGAAGTTTGTAAATAGTCAAGTTCTCAGATTTCGACCAACACTTGATTACTGGCCAAATTGCAAATTGCTTTAGTATAATTGCCTGCCAAACAGGACTGTACTGCAACAAAAAACCATCCCCCCACCCCCCAACCCCCACTCTTCCCCCCACATCAGCCCATTTCCCGGCAGAAGTGGTCAGCAAAATTTGAACGCTTTTGATAAACTTGCTGGCTTTGCTGGCTGCCATTGGCATGAATGCTGTACTATTCGCAGTGGGAAGCCACGTGACCGATTATTATGCATCCTTGTACTGAGCCGGACAAGAATGGCTAAGCTAGTCCGAGAAGCCGTGTGCTGACTCAAAATTGAAAACAGATTCAGATTCTATTTAAAAGTTACGTCCGCAAATAGTTGTATCACGACGGACACAGGATATGTCTCTCTCTCTCACTCTCTCTCTCACTCTCTCACTCTCTTTCTAACTCTGATGAGGTGACGCTGCCAAAACTTTTTGACACTTTAAAAACTTTACATACCCATACACAAATGACAATTCTGTATAGCCTTGCAACCAGGCGGCACAGTGGGTGCCCAAAACACCCACAATCAATGTATATGCCAAGTCTGTTCTTTGTAATTTATGTTAACTGGCCTTAAAACGTATGTGTGTGTGTGTGTGTGTGTGTGGCACTGATGCCAAATGGATTTCTGTTGTTCTGTTCCCTGCTGCTGTTAGTTGTGCCTCGCTTTGTTGTCACTTTGTGCATATTGTTTTCCTTTTAGTTTTTTCGATTTGTTTGTGTTTTTTTTTTTTTTTGTTGTTGCCGCGTTTGTCTTCGACTTAAGCAGTCTTATTAATGTCTTATGCGCATCCTGGTTAAGCATTTAGCAAGCGGAAAGACGGAAAGACGGCGTACAAAATTTATGCTCGAAATAAGCCCATAATCAGCGTAACAGGCATAACAATGACCCATAAATTGGTACAACAACCCAACTCGCACAACAAGACTGCAAATACACATGTACATGGATGCTGACCAGCTCAACTAATTCCGTTTGACTGTTTGTGCCGCCAACAACAATGGCAGAGGCAGCAGCAACATCAGCAACATCAACAACAGCGGACAGCAGATGGCAGACAGACATAAATCTGTGCACGCTAAGCATGACTTTTCTTGATGGATGTCTCCCTGTCCATTTTTTTTTTTTTTTTTTATATATATATATATATATATTCTGCCTCTTTTCCTTTTTGTATGTGTGTGTGTGTGCTCTGTCTAACTGGACAACAATAAAATTTATTTGTATTATTTGACCGTTTGTCGTATTTGCTTTTTTCTCAAGTGAAATAAAAAACAAAATAATAAAAAAAAGCGATTGTTATTACAGATATGCCCGACTAGAAGATACCAAGTACTGCAAAAAATTAAAAGTATACCTTTACTGTCTCCAACTTTTCAAATCAGTTAGCAAGAACTGAAATATGTATTTAATTTTTTTTTTTACAGGGTATTAAACAGTGGGAATGCTATAATACCTTGTGGGGGGGGCACCATATCAATGGAGCCCTAAATCTGTCACACAAATTGAAAGAGTACCAAAACCGCTCTTTTTAGCCACCGGATATAAAAACAACAAAGGGCAGTCGATAAAGACCACTTGTGTGTCCCGATTAAATCAATTTTATTCAAGCTTTCAGCTTTTATGTTTAAGGCAAATTGCTAAATGAATAAACAGTGTGATTCAATTATTTTAATTATATGTTCCATCCCAGAGAAAACGGACTGAGAGGGTATATAAAAATACCATAACATTAATGGGTTTATCGGACACAATTTCTCATTTTATATTTGTATATATATAATATCTGGCAATCGATTACCGATCATTACATATATATTTATATATGTTTGGATTTGGGTACAGCGTATTTCGTCGCCGTGCATTCCACATGAATATTGCCATTTGTTTTATTTTGGGTGTTTTTGTTTTTGGTTTTCGCTCGAGTTGGGCAGGTTTTTGGTCAATGCGTCAGTTTTACGGCTCGTAATGCTTGTAATTGATTGTTAATGCCGTAGTTAAAGGAACCCCATTGCCAGGCAAGTCATAGACTTAGCCGACTACTCGTGACTCAAAGGTTATGAATAACTTGACGGAGCCAAGGCTGGATTCCGTACATTTGCCTGGCTCTGGCTCTGGCTCTGGCTCTAGATTTGGTTCTGGCTCTGGCTCTGGCTGTGGATGTGGATGTGGCTCTGTTGATGTTGCTCTTTATGTTTGTGTTTTGGATTTGTGCGTGCCTTGGCTTATTTATTATTAAATTCGGCATTGCGTGTGTGTGTGTGGCAAGAAGACGCCCTCTGTTGAAAGTAGATTTGCCAGCCAGCCAGCCAACCAGCCAGTCAGCCAGAGCCCTCAAATCCTGCTTTTGTATACACACACACATATATATATATATATATATATATAAACACATACTTACGTTTATATGCGTCTTATGTGTGTATACAATTCCTTTTAAAATATCAGAGAAAACAGTTAAAAATAACAGGAGCATAGCAACAACGAAATGCTTTGGCAACAACTAAGAAGAAGGCCAAGGATCGTTGAGCTTATCGCATGGACAGACGTGACCTGGCCCAGCATCAATATATATATATATACACTGCATATTTCAAACATACCTATGTATTTCGATGCGGATGTGTGTGTGTGTGTGTGTGTGTGTGTGTGTGTGTGTGTGTGTGCGAGTGTGCAATTCATGCATAAAACGGAAACGTTAATGCTAGCAATATAATAAAAGGATAATGCAGTTGGAATTGCCGACTCAGCCACTGCAAAATAGCCGGTCTCGAATCGACGGCCGCATTCCTTGGAGAGTAGCAAGCAGGCAATGACAATAAGTAAGCCGGAACACGGAAAGAAAGCGAAAGATAGTTGGAGATTGTTGTTTTATTGCAACACTGTATTTGCAGTGCCTCCTCACATTTTGACTTGACTCTGTGGCAAACAATCCATATATAAATCGCTGGACTAAAGAAATGCAACAATGCTAGCTAAATTCCACCGCAGACTTAATTGCAACAAACTGTAGAAGCTTACAGCATTTCTCAAAAGGTTACATTATATCAGAAGAACAATTATTTAAGTTTTACTACTCGATAAAAATAACTCAACTTTTTTATTGTTCTAAGTCTGCTCGTTATCAGAAAATATATTCCTATCCAATCCCTCAACTGAAAATACTCTCTGCAAGGGAATAATAATAATTCTGTTTTTATTTATTATTAACTTTTAGTTGTATTAGTAATTTTTTAGTAATATTTCTATTGTAAAATTAATTGCAGTTGCAAATCCATTTTAATTAATTTCATTTTATTTCAAAGCCCCAGTTTTGTTTAATCCTTCATTTTGGATTATTTTTTCATTTTAAATTAATTATAAACAAAGCATATATTTTATACCAAATAATATTCAATTTTAAACTAATAACTATATATTTTTAAAAAGTTTTCCGTCGGCTTTAAATGGATTACTACAAATCGACTAGATTTTGGCCATTGGCAATTGAAAAATAAAAACTAAACTCTTGAGAATCAAGTTTGTAGCGAACTCACCTGTATTGAAAGATTGTAAGAATTTTAAACTTAAAATTAATTAGTTGTTTGTGGGAGAAAAGACAGTGAAACAAATGAAATGTGAGGCGAAAAACAAACAGCAGGTGATAGATTTGATTTCGACCAACTAGCAACTAGCAACTAGCAAGTAGGCCAGCTAAGGAAGACTAACATATAATTAATTGCGTCAAGATACGGTTCTGGGCGAAACGAGGGGCGTCGCCGTTGGCGCTGCCAAGACCAAAGTGCTTGGTAGGAAAATGAAAACGAAGATGAAATGAAATGGAAAACGCAAACAGGATAAAATCGAACTCAAATTGAAATCGAAAACGAAAACGAACAAGCAAAGTGAAAATGTGAAATGGCCAAGAGGAGAACTTGGGAGGAGCACTTGGGAGGAGCACTTGGGAGGAGCACTTGGGAGGTGTCGGCAGAAATTCTCATGTTTGTATTTTTAGATTTTCTCAGCATTTGTTTTATGCCCTGAACCAATTAAAAATTTGTTAAGAGGGTATAATCGAGGTGTGCCAAAGTATGCAACAGGCAGAGAGAGAGCGGCATGTTTTATTTTGAGTATATAGGACCCAAAAGTAGTAGATATAGCCTAACAATTGATATATATATATATATATATATAGTGAGCATTCTCACATTATTGATCATGAGTTAGATTAGCTAAAAATCGCAACGAACAGGGTATTTGCTAGTCGTGTCCAGCCTGACATTCTATTTTCTATTTTATTGTTTGTTTCTGGAGTGTTTACTAGTTTTGTAATGACTTGACCAGCAAATCCGAGAGTGAGTCGTGGGTGAAAGTGGTTGCGATGGGTCAAATTAGAGCTGACCCCGTTGAGCAGTTGCCCAGGTTCTTAGCCATTCAAAATGCATGGCAAGCACGGAAATCTCCCTTGAAAGTAAATTGCGCTGAAAAACAATCACGCATAAGTGCAATACAAATACAAACAAGCTTATTGGTTTTTCTGTTGTTGTCCTCTCACCGTCTTCACCTGCCAGTTAACCAGCTAGCTGGATTGGCCCGAATGCAAGGCAAGACAATGCAAAGCAATGCAAGGCAAAACAAGGAGCAAGGAGCTAGGAGCAAGGAGCAAGGAGCTAGGAGCTAGGAGGTTATGCCAGGCAATGTTTATATGGAAGCTGCAACGGGTGCAGAAAATGCAATTTATGTGCACTAAATGTGATACTCGCAAATGAATTTAGTATTCCCATTGCATTGGAATCTCTACAAAAATATACACGTAAACAACAATGAAATATTGCAAAATGGCACTTGGGTCCCACTCGGATTATGCACATCGAGTATTGAGCCAGTTGTGAATCTAATTTTTACTATTCTTCTCCCAACATGTTGGGGCAAAGAGTTATCAACAACAAACAACTATGTCATATAGCTCTCGCAGGAGCAATAGTTTGAGTTTTCAAGTGTACAATGAATTCTAGATGTCTCCGGAGTGCATCAAGAGAAAATATACATTCGTTAACACTGAAAATGTTAAATATTATGTTCGCATAACTGTCGCTTCAAAGAACAATTATTCAAGTCAAGAACTTCATATCAATATTGTTCGAACTTTGCTTAATTAGAAAGTTTGCATTCTTTGCGAGTGCACAACTTCTGTTAAACGATTAACTCCAATCAGCAAAATATCTACACTTCGAAAATCGACGTAAAAATTAAATATTATATTTCTTAAAAGTGGAACCGTAAAATTCAGTAACAGATAAAGCTCGACTTTTATTTAAGAGCTTAGCTATTGTCTCTTGTAGAGAAAGTTTTTTAAATAATTTATACGAATTAAGAAACTATGTAAAAAGTATTAATAATAAATAAGTAACAAAGAAGATAATATTCGAATTCTTCAATATAAACCAAAAAATTCGAAAAGCAAGGCTTAGTTTTTAAAATGCTATAACCATAAATTACAGAAATTTATTTTCTGAATAATAGCATAAATATACATTGGCGCCAAAAGTATGTTGATTTACTAAATCATTTTATAAGTGTCTCAAGTTAACGGGGCATCAGAAAATCCTAAAGCCAAATAAATGCTTTACTATCGGGATTTGAGCATGACATGAATTAAATACGCATCATAATCAGATTAAGCTTGACAGCTAAAAGATACATTTGTCGCTTTGTTAAGAATTTATATAAATTATACAAAACAAAAGAGTTCAATAATGTGAAAAAATTTAAAAAAAAAAAAAAAAGGTAAAAATAATTTTAACAACTTGTTAATAACGTAAACAAAATGAAAGAAAAAAATCATAATTCCATCAATGACAAAAATCAAAGCAAATTTTTATATTTCTATTGTAAATAAATAATAATTAATTTGTACTTCAGCTGCAATTCTGACAACATGGATTTATTTCAAGCATTTCATTTAAGCATATTCTAACTAAAAATAATAAATATTGTGTTGTATTTAGAAATAAAACATTTTGCTATCCTGATGTCAGATTAGCGGCCGCTTACTGGAAAAGTTTGGGCTTATTTTCGACCCACATTTACGACACATCTTATATTTATCTACCACGATACGGACACCTATATTCCGATCTTCTTTAATCAGATGGCCAACAAATTTGATGTCGCGATTGTCATTTAATTTTATTGCCGCACTTACCTGCTGTTAGCTGCTACTTAGCGCCTTTTTTTTTTTGGGTCTTGTTTTTTATTTTCGGGTTTTTTTGTTAGCGATGCGAGTGGAGGTTTTTATATGTTGCTAGAGCTGTCGACGGCGTCGGATTGCTGTGGGGAGAGGTGGGGTCTCAGTGCCAAATGTCTTTTGAAACGCTCAAGCTTAACTTGTTGTATATTTCAAGTTTTTTACGTTGCTATGCATGTGTGTGTCTATGTGTGTGTTTGTGTCTGTGTGTGTGCGTGTTTGTGTGCGCGTATGTATGTGTGGTGCACTTTAATCAGCGTTGCCAGCTGCGAAAACAAGCAAAAGAAGAAAAATGTGCTGAGTTGCTCAACTGCTGTGGTGAGCTCTGTGCCCAGGTGAGCCTAAAAACAATGCCAGATGTCGCTAAATGTTGAGCTGTTTGCTTATCACGGCTGATTGTTGCTTGTTGCTTGTTGCGCGCTGCTTGTTGCTCTTGATTTTTTTTTTTTGTTTTTTTATGCCACACAAGGAGGTGGTAGGATCGTATAATATAATGCATAAAATAAAATACTTAATATACAGCATGTAATATGTAGACACACATTTGTATATAATATATAAAAATATAGCAGTATGTTAAATGTGGCCGAAATCTATGCCATATTTTATGCCTCTTTTATGTCAATATTTATATATGTATGTATATATATAAATATGCATATATATGTATATACACATGTACATATGCATGTGGGAGCATTATTTCTACTCTATATATAGGATCATCATTTGTCGCACTTCGGTTCAGTTTTCGACTTTGGCTTGCCCAAGTTTATTTCACGCCTTTGCATTTTATTGCGCCAAATTGATGGCAACTTTATTACTACAACTGTATTTTGGCATAAAGTCAAACTGATGTGTTTTTACTATGACAACTCTCGGATAGAAGACAAATGTTATTGTCCTAATCCTGCGACACAAAACAGCCGTTGAGTGAGAGACTCCGATGGGGTTTAAGTTGTTCCTTTCAAGAGTTTTTTCCAGTTAAAAATGCATTCTATTTCAGAGTTGAAGCTAATCTTAACAAGAGGCTCAGCGCTGGACCATGTCCAATAATGGGGGAGGCTAAAGTTGGCCAAATATACTATCCATATTTCGTATTCTTACATCTATTATACTAATCTCTATTTCGTTTCCATTGTGACTATCATTGAGTGCATTGTAGCTGAAAATTGCAAGTCAAAGTTGAGCATTTAACGAGGTTTTTTTTACTGCGTTGCCTTTGTTGCAGCATATATGGCTATAACAATATCCGTTAGCAGGCACAACCACAGTATTGACTAGCTAAGTTATAGTCTTGATTGGGCAAACATACACACAAAGCCACAACAACACACACACACACACACACACACATACGTATGAACAGAGTAAGTTATTATTGGGACACCCGCAAAAGTATGCAGCACTTTTATTGGTGCATTTAACGCACATTTTTTTATTTATTTATTTTTGTTTTTTTGCAACAATGTTTACATTTCACTTATTTCGCCGTGCAGCATCAGTGGTAACCAAACAAAAAAAAAAAATCAAAAACAACATTAGCAAGAACAACAAACAGAAGAGCAAGAGTCGAGTAGGCGCAACTTTGCACGTGATGACTTAAACGGTAAACGATAACGGAGCAAACAAACAACACACACAGTCAAATTTGGCGATGATAACAAGAGCGTGTGGTTTACCGTTGCCGTTCACTGTTCACGGTTCACTGTTCGTATTACACGGCCAAGCGAGAGAGAGACAGAGACACACAGACAGAGAGACAGAGACAGATAGAGAGAGAGAGGCAGGCAGGCATCAACTTCTGATTCTTCTTCTGCTTCTACTACTGCTTCAGCTTCAGCTTCAGCCTGAGCGTAAACGTTCGGCACAGCGGCACTGGCAATTTGTGTGAAACTGTGTTGAATAAACGCGACGCGTTGCGCACAAACCGACCGTTGCCTTCGATGTCCTTTTCGAGACTGATTCGAATCGAAGCCAGCGCAGCGCGAGTCAAGCAAGCTTCAAGCTTCGGCAAATAGTAGGACACGATGTCTATGTGGGTGTGTGTGCGTGCGTGTCTCTGTGTGTGCGT
This sequence comes from Drosophila melanosoma, assembly GCA_035042045.1. Lineage (NCBI taxonomy): Eukaryota > Metazoa > Arthropoda > Insecta > Diptera > Drosophilidae > Drosophila > Drosophila melanosoma. The sequence goes on from JAWNLY010000176.1 coordinate 4,873,105, forward strand.
GTGCAAATATATTGACTATCCTTAGGTTCCACATGCACACGGAAGAAGTTCATATACAGACACGCACCTTTGGCAGGTCGGCGCCGTTGTCGCCGCTGTGGCATCTGCCCGCTCGGGCAGCCGCTTGCGGGGTATTTTGCCGAGCAGCGCAGGCGTCGATAGCGTCATGTGGATGCCATGTGGGTGTGGATTCCATTTGCCATTAGAGATGCGCTCACAAAATGTGGCTGCTTATTTTACAATCTTTTTGCCCGCTCTGCATAAATATATGTTTATATTACAAAAAAAATATATATATATATATATATATCGGTTTCTATTTTCCTATAATCAATCTAAAACACACTTTGAAAATGAGTTTCAAGACAATCTATTAAGGATAATCTCACAATATCAAAATTGGTTAAAATTCTCATATAAATATTTGAAAGCAAGCTTAGTAAACACTTTTGAAACAGCTTCCTAGCTTTAGACATAAATCTTCTAAATTTGTTACGAACGCTATTGAAAATTAATTTGTTACCAGTTACAACATTTTGACTTAGGAGATTTATAGCAGAAAAGTTCGACAGTATTTAAAATATCAAAATTAAATCTTTACTGGCTTTTTTATTCATTTATTATTAATATTATAATTTACTTCTTATTGTAATTTAATGACTTGATTTGGAATTAAAATAATATTTTCTTTGCAATTGTAGACAATTTTTAATGGGGGTTTGGACTTTGAGTGAATTAATAATACTTAAATTCCAGTGCATTTCAGTTCAGTGGCAGAAAGATATGGTATTATACCTTATAAAAACAATCAAATATATATGTTGAAAAAGAATATCAGAATATTGACACTGGATCAGTTCTGACCAATATTTTGCATAATATATCAATTACTTTACCTTGGGCTAAGCAAATTTTCTTGAACGATTGTAGTTGCTGTTGATGTTTCGGTCAATAGCTAAGCTTGCCACAAATAATAATAATAATAATAATAAATCGTTGAATTCTAAATTTTTTTGTTTTTTTGAAAGTCAGCATTTGCGCAACGCAGCATCACTGGCAGCATCATGTGGAATTCATGTGGAATGTGGCTCGTGCGCTAGCGTTGCACAAACTGCACGATTGGTGCCCGATGTGACACGAAGCGACACGATGGGGCAACTGCGAGGACGCAGCGATAACGAGTGCTTAAAGCGGCGCCAGTCGTGTCCGACACAGACTCGCGCAGGCACTTCCACGACGACGTGGGCCTTGTCGACTTGACTCGGCTCTGTTGCCGTTGTTATAGTTCTTCTTCTTCTTCTTCTTCCGTCATCTTGTTTGTTGCAAGTCAAAATCTGCGCGACGCTGCTACTGTCCCGCTGCAGCTGCTGCAAGTTCAAGGGAATTCACGCGACTCGTCAACGGTATTGGCAGCGATGCCAAAAAATAAATTACAAAGGCGCACGCAATGGAAATGCATGCAAATTAAGGTGGCAGCTGCGACACTCACGCAATCACTTCTACATAAATAAAAATACAAAAAAAAAAAAAAACAACACACACACACACACACCCAGACACAACTGTGCATATGCATATATTATGCCTACATACACACACACACACATTTTGCCTTAAAGTCGGGCACTGTGTCAGTTTCGTTTCCCAGTTGGGAGGCGTCCTCATTGGTGTGAGCCGTGTTTTGCTAGCTTTGTTGGATCTGCTTGGCGAATCACTTACGTTAGCCTACTTGACCAATTTTATTCTGGCTGCAGACACTTTTTGACTGAATCTTCTTGTTTTATTGTTGTTGTTGTTGTTGTTGTGCTGGTTATTGCTGCTGCTGCAACGAGGCTTGAGCCATTTCCACTCACTTTGTTCGCATTGCGCATCGTTGGGTAGCAGAAAGTTGATTTTCAACTGCCACTCGCTTCCCCTTTCCGGTGAGTTGTCATTAAAAATATCGCAGCGAAAGTCAGTAGGTGCAACTTTGTTGCAGCCAAAGTTGCAACAAACCCCTTACCACCCCGCCCCACCAAACACACACCTGCAACCCTAAAGTTGCAGAAGCCACCGTTTTTCAATCTAGCAACGCTGCCATCGCATCGCTTGGCATAAACAGTGAAACAATATTAACAATGTCATATCTAAGAAACTTTTCATTATTCTATTTGCATTGTGAGGCAACTGCCCGAAACATTATTCCTTTATTTTTCCGGCTATTTTTAAGACAGTAGCTGCGCTTTTTTTTTTGGCATCCGTGCCATTGTCAGAAATGCCTGTGACTTGCCTTGGGCGGTGAATAAATTAAGATTGCCCAATCAACTTGTCAATTAGGTCAAAACTTTCTACACAATGCCAAATTTGTCCGACCAAAATGCAACAGATTAATAATAAATAACAAGTTCTGCAAAAAAAAAAAAAATGGAGTGTTGGTTAAATGTGTCACACCAAATGAAGCGACGATTAACATTTAATGGAAAGCAAAGAAGTTTTTTTTTATTTTGGGTGTTGTGCTTTCATTAATTAATGCCCCACATTATTCCCCAGGTGCTGCTTACCACCAGTTGTCATTGGGAAGCATTCATATTATTTATGCACCAACAGCACTTTCTTTGTATTGTTTTGCTTACAGTGACTTGCAGAATTCATAGCTGCCAAAAAAAAAATGCAATTATCTCGTAAATATTTGCATGCGATTATCGAAACAATGGCTTCAAACTGAGTCATTTTGGTCCCCGGTGCCACTTTGTATGTAAAACGATGCCAGGCCGTGGATGCCAGATGGACAGAGATGGACAGAGATGGACCCACTCAGTCATTTAGGCATTCGAACAATGCGGACTCTCTTATAATGCCCCTGGCGGCGGAATGCTCCTTAAAATATCTTTGCCGGATACCTGTTAGTCGGTTTACCTATTTAAGTCGATAGCTGGATGAGACAAAAAAGTCTGAATTTGCCGGATACGTTTTCTACAATCAGTAAAGCACGTGCCGCAAAAAAAAACAAAAACAAAAAAAAAACGTGTGAAAAAAGTTATAAGCCAATCAAGCGAAATTTTTAAATTTGAACACACAATCGTATTACGAATCTTTCTTTCAAGCTGATAAATTTTTCGAAAAGAAATATAAAATAAATAATAATAAATAAAAAAAAAATTACCACAAATCAACTCCAGCGTTATCAAGGGAAATTGATATGCTCATTGTTTGCGCCATTTTAATTAAAATATTTCAAGTTAATAAAGTTAATAAAGTAAATAAAAAGGACCACAAAACAACTGTAGCGTTATTAAGGGAAATTAATTTGATGACTGTTTGTTCAATTTTCATTAAAAAAAAATGTATATTATTTAACAAAGAGTAAAATACGACTTTTAAGCACATAACTGTGATGAAATATTTAAATTTTTCTAAAATTACGTATTAAATTATTATTATTTATATTTAAAAAAAAATTGGTTAACAAAAACTATCTTCGAAATCGCGCTCACAACTACATTTACGATGTTTTTTAGTTGAGTTTTCAAAATTAGTTTTGAAATAGGCATAATTGCCAAATCTTAACAACTTAGTGATATATACAAAAAAAATAATAATTTCATAAAGATATATACCAAACGATATACAAGAAACTTTAATCAAACATTTCTTTTCCAAACATTTTGTACAGAACTAATTTGAATGGTTTTCAGATCACGAATACAGGGTATGTCATAGTCGCATACTTATGAGTGAAACGCTCATCTAACGTATTTAATTGGTAACCATTAATCATTTGACAAAACAAATATGCAACATTTAACGCAGTGATTGGTTTGCCTCTAGAAAATGATTTATTTTAATATTGCTGCGGGGCTTAATATGATTTCGTTGCGAAACATGTTTTGTGAAATAATAAAACTTGGAAACGGATGAGAAAAGATCCATCCACTGCCAGAAAATGTGAATTGTTGTAACGCACTAAAAGGAATAACTTCGAACCCATAAAGTAAACCAATCTCAAGATGAGATTACAAACATTTTTTGGAAGAAACTATCGATCTACAGATGAAGAAATAATTGAAGATTTCATCTTACTTTATATGAATTAGAGAATATTTATGACTTAACACATTCTTTACATAAAAATCACGACTGCATTTAATGGCTTCTTTTAATTCGGCATAAATTCAAATATAAACAATAAACTATTTATAAAAGAAATATCTCCGATTGATCCAAAAAAAAATATCTCGGTCAAAACTAGTTAATTCGCTGGGCTTAAACTGACAAATACTATTTCAATTTCAATAAGCACTGAAACATCATTTCCGAACTGTGCACAAAAAAAAACCAATAATAATAAATATAGAATATTAATAGCTGCCTTGTTATTCACCTGCAGGTGATAATTAATAGCAATTATTTAATATTTCCATAGCCTTGTCGATACACTCTTATCTAGGTTGGAGGATTTGCCAGTGCGTAAACCGAAACGGTTTCTCTTTATTATTAAATAATCCATTATATATTGCAGATTCAATGCATAATAATTATTCTTCTGCTATTAGTAGTTTTACACACACATAATACAATTTATTATTCGATTGCAAATGTTAAAATTCATCTCAACCAGAGACATTGGTTTCGATGTGATTTGATTACATTTCGAAATGTTGTAATTAGAAGCATTTTCACTTCACGTAAAGCATTTTATAAAAACTATTCTGCGATTTGTTGCTGCTGTTATGCAACATTTTAAATGCAATTAAATGTAACGCGAAAACGTGAAAGTTTTCGTCTTGCCAGTTGGGTCCATCTGCCAGTTGGGAGTAAACAAAAAAAAAACAAAAAAAAAAAATAAATAATTCTGCAGTCGCAAATAATGTCCCTTTAATGAGGCGTATGGCCCAAAAATCGGTGTCCACTCAACATTGCCTCTGGTGCTGGCAAGTTGGAGCAGTTGGAGCTGTTTCGAAACAGCCAACAACAAAACAATATACAAATAAATTGTATTTTGTTTCACTTAAGTTGCACGACGAAAGAGATGAGCAGCACACAGTGCAGCCTTTTTGGCAGGACAAGAACAATCAAATTGAAACGACAGCGACTGGGACAAAAATGAAGAACAAGACAAGAGTTTAAGGATGAGAACGAGGATAAGGATGATGACGATAACGACGACGACGACGACAACGACGAGGAGGATGAAGACGAGGACGAGGACGAAGACGAAGACAAAAATAAAGATGAAGAATGGAGCCTGAGACTGGCGCTGAGTGAAAGGCATTCAGGTAAGCGACAACTCCGACACAAAAGCTGTTGCATTTAGACAAAAGGCGCCAAAACAATGCCCAATAAGCAACTGCTGCCACAGCCACAGCTGCACAACTGCACAACTGCAACAGCAACTGCAACTGCAACAACATTAACTTATTCTATTGCAAATTGATTGTTTTTGCTTAAGCCATTTTATAAGTGAATAGAACCCAACCCACACAAATAAACAATTGTCAAAATGTCGACTGGAGAATCCATTCAGTAAAGTCAAATTTTCCATCAAAATGAACTATGTTGTTTTTTTCCCATAATATTCAGTTTAATTTTACGAAACACATTTGGCTAAAAAACCAACATCGCACCAATAAAACATGTCTTAAATATACTTTGAGCATCCTTCTCATTATTACAAATGGGCAGATTTCTCTAATGATTATTCCTAGTTCTGCTAGATGAACTCTTATTCTACGGTATTCTATCAAGAAACCTGTATTTAACCTGGCCACATTTAAACTGTTCTTAGACAAACGTAACAAACCTTAGGATCTAAGATAAATGTAGAGTTTGAGTTTTGCAGGAATTACGTTAATGTTCAACGCAAAAGAGAAAAAAAGAAAGAAAAATAAAACATTTCTTTATTAATTTACTAAAATTTGGATGTCGGCTGAATAATACAATGGTATTTAATATTACTTTTCCTTTTTGCCAAATATAATTGTAGAAATGTTCACTTTCTTTCCGGGGTGCAATGAGGCTTCTTTGTAGTCCCAAAACCATGCTTACGTAACTTTGCCGTTCGTTGTCCAGATGCAGAGAAATACATCAACATAAACATAAATATAGTAAATACATATATGCAGTAATATGCATAAACAACTCTTGAATATTAGCTTTGTTTGTCGATGAAGTTACTGACCAATATGCTCTATTTTTTATTTTTTATTTATTATTATATTTTTTATATTTTATACATATTTAAAAGCGTTTAATTAATTATTATGTTGTAATAGTAGTGGTACATCGGCTGTGTGTATCGCTGTATATATGTAAAAATTTATATACCCCCCAAAAAAATAGAGTATAAAATCTGTTTGTGCTGACATGCAGATTGGCAATTACCATGATTATTATTATTATTATGGCTTGTGGTTGCCACTTTTTTTGGCATAAGCTAAGCCAAATTGGTTCAACACTAATTAACAATTTATTGAAAACAGTTTTATTAAAAAATATTCAAGTTTTACCTTAAGAAAGCGTTCAAGCAGAAATTTATATATTCTGTTAAATCTTCTTTTGAGCTCTTGTGAAGATTAAACTGGGCATGTGCATCAAGTGCATCATGTGAATATTATACCATCAAAAGATGCCAAGAATTAAAGCCGGATGCTCATTTTGACTTCTTGTTTCATAGTTGTTAATATTGTTTAGTAATCAAGTAATGCGGCTTCCCACAGACGCAAAATGCTGGGTTTTATGGGCGAATTTTACACTTCACTCCTCCACACACACACACATGTGTAAAACTAATATTCAAGTGAATTAATATGCATTAAATTAATAATAATAAACAGAAACGGTTGGTGTTGGAATACCTGTATGTTGCTGACTGGCCAATATTAATGCCATTATCCTGCAGTTCTTTGATTTGGGTTGCTCCTTTAATGGTTACGAGAATATATATAATTATGCGATGACAATCTGAAATAAATCGCATTAATTAGCACCTGCATGTGATTCCCAAGGCAGTTAATAATACTGCACCAATATTGTTGTAATTCTGTGCACAGTTCCGAATGGATGTTACAGTGCTTATTGAAATTGGAATTGTAATAGTCAGTTTAAGCACAAACATGGCAAAACTCTTCCTAAGCCGATTTTCCTGTGAGTCTCTGCAGATGTGACACATTCTCGGCAATAATTGCATGAATTTTCATCGATTACATATTAAATTGCAATCGAAATTGCATTGTGATTTTGCACTTTGATTGATTTGCACGCAACCGAACAATTAGGCTAAAATGGTTTATGTTTGAGTGTGTAAAACATACCAAATTCATTATATATTTCTTCATTCAATTAAAGCACATATTTTCTATGATTGAATATCAATTTGTAATATTTACTTGTAATGCGGGCAATTGTCCAAATATGTGTGTAACACCTTTTTTTTTTGTAAATAGCGTAAAAGTTCGAAACATTGGTTGATTTTGCATAAAGATAATATTTTCAAATCCCGCATATAAAGATTACAAAAGTGTAAATTGCATTTTAGCTTAGCAATTTATATTTTATATATTCGCAGTTTAAATATATAAACATACGATAAATATTAGGCCAAGTCAAATAATCTAAAACTTTAAATCGTTAAATATATTGCATAAAATTGCTCAGCTTTGGTAATTTACATTCTTGTCTTCTAATTTACAGTATCGCTATTATTTTATTAAGGTAAGAAAAATATAAATTTTGAGTTCTTAGCAATGATTTTTTTCATCTATGCTCTTCTGTCATTTCTAAATTTTCATTTTTTTTGTGGAAATGCGGTCCTAAAAATTCTTTATGAAAAAATATCAAAAAATTCAAATGCTTCAAAAATAAATAAATGAAATATTATGTTTTATTTGATGCTTAAGTTAAGCATGTTTTCAGTTTGAATTCTTTTAACATGCAACATGCAACATGCAACTATGCAAGCGGCACTTTTTCTACTTCTACTCAAAGCGTTCAATTAGAGGATTCCATGGCCAAACTAATCGAAGTGGAACAGGCTATTGCACTGACAGGGACAGTCACGAATCTCCATGTGTGTTTTTCAGTTGATGTGCAGATTTTATATCTGCCGAATAATCCTTTATTTCTCAACCTTAAAATTGTAGTCGGGGCTATTTTTGACTATTTGCCATTCTCTAATTGCGTAGACATTTAATTAGTTAATTACAAATTGGTATGCTCAAGCAAAGGAGGCAAAACTAAACCATTATGGTAATGTTAATTAATTATTTTGCAGAAGGTTCATTGTTCCTTGTTCCTTGTTCCTTGTTCCTTAAGGTCCTTCAAGATGAACAAGCACTGCAAGTTGGCAAAACAATTGAGGCGCACAACCTCCACATGAATACAACATGAATACGTGAATGGTGCCGGTTTGTTGGTATTGTTACTGGCAGCGGATGTAGTAGTAGTCAGGTGAGTGATCGGAGGTGGACACATCACATCACATCAGAATTGGAGGCACAACAGCAGAGAAACCGGAAGCAGTCTGCTAGGTTCATTTCCAATTTATTGGTGATTTTATCAGAAACCAATAGCAAACCACAGCCCAGAAACGGTATACAAACAAGGTGGCGAAAATACTAAATGGATAACGACAAATTCAACAACAACATAAACAACAACAACAACGAAAACAACAAAAACCAAAACACCCATCGGGGACAACAATAATGCCAGTGTTCCACAGCTGACTTCGTTGCAACGAGCTGGGCTGGGCTGGGCTGGGCTGGGCTGGTCAGAATTTGTGAAAAATGTGCGTTGATTTGTAAATCGCGTCAGGTGCGGAAATGACGCCATTTTTGGTGTCCGCATGGCAGCCATTTTGCAATAAATGGTAAATGCATAGCGGGCACAACGCACACAAAGCACTAACCCAGCAGGTCTGTCGCCCAGCCATCCTCTTATCCTGGAAATCTGCACCCCAAAAAAAAAAAAAAAAAAAAACCCGAACAGGGCTGTGCTTACAAATGCAAATTGAAACATGATAATTGCTGTCGTGCGAGGACCGCTTTTTACATTTTGGTATGTGTGTGCCTAGTGTGTGCGGCTAGTGTGTGCCTAGTGTGTGCGGCTAGTGTACTTCGATATATGTATGTATATATTAAGGTATGTATGTTTGTATGTATGGTTTCTGCTCCTGTCCAATGTAGGGATTGCAAGCTGGTTTGTAAGGGCGAATTAATTCACTCAGCTGAAAAACCGCTCATTGCTGTATCATTTACGCAGCGGCGGGCACTGTGGTCAGCCGGGGGTGAGAGGGGCGTATCATGCAGCACACACACACACACACACACACAACACACAACACACCACACACCGTTGCGCCACCGGCTGAATCAGTTGCATTAACCAAAAGGCAACACAGCAAACGTTGTCAGGGCAACAGCAGCAGCAGCAAAAATATGCGAAAGGCATCAATATCACAAAAATGATCATCAATAGCAGCTAAGGTATTAAAATGCAATGTTTCTTTGTTTGGTTTTCACTTTATTGCAACATTTCCAACCCATTATATATATTTTCTTTTGAATTCAATCAAAATTCTGCAATATTCATTTCGCACTTTTGTTTGTCCAGTTTGCTGACATTATATCATTTTGGCAACTGGGCAAGGGGCAACAAGCCTCTTTGCCCGTTGCCCGTTGCCCGTTGCCCGTTGCACAAAATGCAATAATAAATGAAATTCGCCATATTACTTATTCAACCATACTGGCTAAATAAATAAATACAACCAAATATATTGCAATTTTTGTTGCTTATTAAGAAGTGTGGACAAATAGGCTTTCGTGCAATATCAGTGAAATGAATGCAGAAGCGACACGCAAATATAAATATACCTGTTCGTTCAAATATAAATATTAATATTAAAATGCTGGGTTTTAAGTTCATATTCAAGTTAATACTTTTAGCCGCAAACGCGAATGCTATCGATATTCAATATATTTGAGCTATCTTAAAACTATGTTGTTTTTTTGTAAACTTGAAGAAAGTATTATAATTTTGTGATGTTCATTTTTGAATTAAGTACACAAACGTGGCATAATCAGTGCTCAGCCTGACGGGAAACAGAAAAAAAAATATAAGTAAAATGTTTGCAGACTGAAATAAAATTTTGAAAATAACTCTGGACTAAAATGTATTTAAATATCAGTGTTGCAAAACCAATACCGATTGGCCTGCAGCAAAGGAATCGGCATTATTATTCAGTAATAATTCAAAAGCATCGCAGGCAAAGTTTCGCTGAATCTTTGAAAGCCAACAAGAGGACGATGAAGGGCTTAAATCGCAGGACTTGAATGGCTTTTCGCTTTCCATCAATTTGGCCAACAAATGGCGGTGAAGTCATATAGTAAAGGTTGGTGGGGGGGTGGATGGGGGAATTTTAATGTTCTTATCGGTTTGAATCCAAGCCAAATTTCTTACATTGTAATCAAATAATTAAGAAGATTAATAATGTCTTTTCGAAAAGTTAAGTTGTAATTTACCAATTTTGGGCCCTTTGTTGGCAATTTGTTTCTGATTTCTTTGATTAACTTTAAAATTTTGCTTATATAAAATTGCAATTGAGGCATGTTTATACTAAATGTGTTGGACCAAATAAATTTCTTTATAATATATTTACTAAATCAATGATTAAATTACAATTTAAAATACAAAAAAAAATATACACAATAAACTATAAAAAGGTCCAAAATTATTTATATCTTTAATGTGTGCTTCAATTTTTTCAATTGATCTCCCAATTCAAGTGCGATAATTCTAAATATGAAAAACTCTTTATAATTCTTTTATATGAAAATTGTTTTTGTGTATTTAATTATTTAAAAAAAAACACAATAAAGGTTTTCGTGATTTGCTAAATTAGAGTAAATGTTTTTGCGATAAATAATATTCTGGTTTCCAACCAATATTCTGGTTTCCAACCAGTTGTCCACTTTCGCATGGAGATAGTCGACTTGCCGGGGTAAGGTGGGTCTAACAGTTGTTTACGTTTCCAGTTTTTAATAACTCTATTTGGCAATAAAATATGAAAACCAATAGTAAGTCAATTAAAATGAATGACTTTTCAATTTGATACCTGCACTTTTTAGCATATGGTGCATTTTTGAGGCGCCATCTGTTTCCAGGTATTATTTGACTTGAGGCCTGACTACCGCAATTGAGTTGATGTGAAAGGTATAAAGTCAATCCGGTGCGATCCCTGGCTCAAAGGCGATTTAAAAAAAGGCTGACATATTGTTGATTCATGCTGTTTGGCTTTTATAATGCCAGCGTGCTTGGCGGCTTGTCTTATTTAGCCATTGTCGGTTGGCTTTGGCTGGCTTCGCGGAAAATGTTTGTGGCACGAGGCATAAGACGCGGTGCGCTTCAACATTGTGTGCGTGGGTGGGTTGGGTGGGTTGGTTGGTTTGGGCGGTTGTTTAACTCTAATATGGCGTTGCCTACGAGTCGCTACCGTCACCGATTCTATGTGCTGTTTTCTGTTAATTGTTTCCAGAGCCTAAGCCCAGCTCCCGGGCTGAATGTTTTGTTTGGTTGCTTTGGTGCCTTGCCTGCCTTTGGCTGCCTTCATAATTTTTAAACAAACTTTGCGACATTTGCGTGCGCGTTTCTATTTTTTTTTTTGTTTTTGTTGTTTTTTTTTTTTGTGTGTATTTTGTTTGAAGCTACGCCCGCCAACAGCTTTGTTGCCAAACTAATTACATTTTCGTTTTCAATTAGAAAAAGCAACGCAAGCGAGACAGTGCGAACGGGCGAGCGAGACAGCTAGAGAGCGAGATAGAGCATGAGGATCAGGGAGCAGCGAGCAGAGCAGAGCAGCAGCGAACCCACAAAGGCCGGCCTGCCTTGAGGAAACTGTGGCTGGCATTGGCCCACCATCGCCACCCAATGTCCGGAGTAGGACTAGATGGCCACGTCTGCTTGGGCCGCAAGTGGCCTTGCAGCTTGCGAATGGGAATTCCGGAGTTCCGGTTGCCGCTCGGTTGCTCCAGGCAGGGAATTATTAACAAAATTGCCACAGCAAATAGACAAATCAACAAGGGAGACAAGGCTGAGCCCAAAGCAAAATCATCAGCGTAAAATTTGAGCGACAAACGGCATAATAATTTGCCAATAAAGTAAATTCGGCAAATATTATTATAGGCAGTTAAACTCTCTCTCTATATATATATATATATATATATTTATATATTTATATATATATATATATATATATTGATCAGACTTAAGTCATGTCAAGTTACTGACAAGGCTAAGCAACTCGATTTATCAGAAGTCCAATCATCAATGGCAACAGCAAAAAAAACATAAAAATTGAATCGAAAATATTCAAAACATTTTACATTTTTTTTTCAATTTCAAAATATAAATACTGGTTTCATATTTTCAGCAATTTTCGTTTCATAATCAACAAAAATATAATATTTTCTACTTTTAAATAAATATATATTTTGAAGTTCTAATACACAAGATATATAGACTTGGTGCTTAAAATATATGTTCGTTTCGATAAGTATCGATATTCACAAGTTGATACAATCACAGTCTTAGGACTAAAGAGACAAATTCTGAGTTGGTGTAGTTAGCAATATTTATGGGCAATAATCAGATTTGTTAATTTTTCATACGATTGTAACAAAAAAATAATAATAATATTAATACTACAAATGGTATAAATAAGGGCTCAATATGGATTTTATTGTTAATCATAATCTGCACAATAAGGGCATTTTTCCATTTAGGCAAATGAGGCGGCAAACCTTTCCAACATAATTAAAGTCAATTATTTTTTATTGGGCGATTAGCTCATAATTAGTACACTTTCACTGGCAACTGTCATTTTTTTTTACTGTCAACTGCCAATTTTTTTTTACTGTTGCACTCGCTTTGCTCTGTGACATCGATGTGCTATTTTTACTATTGGCGTAAAAAATAAAAAAAAAAACAGCAACACACACACACAGGCTGACACACAGACTGACACACAGACTGACACACACACACACACACAGCTGACACACAGACTGACGCACACACACACACAGACTGACACACACACACACACACACACAGACTGACACATATGCTAGTCGCTTCATTGACTTATGCAAGTTTGATGATGCCATTTCGTTAATGAACCCGAATTTGCTGATCCATCTGCTGCTGCTGCTGCTGCTGCTGCTGCTGTTGCTGGCCACAAATTGCTGTTAAATGTCTCCGCCTTCTGTGCTGCTACCAAAATTGTATGCATTAAAAAGTTACCAGGGAATCTCTTCGAAACTCAGTTGAATTGTTTGCCTAATGCAATTTGCAATGCGGCAGCAACTACTGCTGCTGTTGCTGCTGTTGCTGCCATTGCTGCTGTTGCTGCCACTGCTGATGTTGCTGCTGTTGCTGTCACTGCTGCTCCTGCTGCCCCTGCTGCTGCCACTGCTGCTTCTGCTGCCCCTGCTGCTGCCACTGCTGCTCCTGCTGCCCCTGCTGCTGCTCCTGCTGCCCCTGCTACTGCCACTGCTGCTTCTGCTACCCCTGCTGCTGCCACTGCTGATTCTGCTTCCCCTGCTGCCGCCACTGCTGCTGCTGCTGCCACTGCTGCTTCTGCTGCCCCTGCTGCTGCCACTGCTGCTGCTGCCACTGCTGCTGCTGTTGCTGCTGTGCAAGTGGAAAAAAATTTGCAGTAAAGGTAATCAACAATCAGAATCCAAGCCAGTCGTCGCAGCCACTATCAGCCAAAGCCCAACTGCGTCGTCCTACGATCTCCAACTCTAACCTCATCCCAGGCATAACCCCACACCAATACAAGCAACATCTTGTCCATGCTGTGTCCATTGCCCATTGCGGGTTATTTGTACAGCTGCTCGTTTTCATTCTGGACGCTGTTGATGACGACAATTTGCATGTCAAATCCATTAGAAGCATGTTATCAACATTTTTTTTGTTTTTTTTTTTTTTTTTTGTTGCTCCCAAGCATACACTGTCCGACTCCAGCTACCAGCTACCAGCTACCATCTCCTGCCCCCGTACTCTAACGGCACCTGCTTCCTTATCACCAGCAAAATTTTTTTGCAATGCATTTTATATTCACTTTTCGCATTCGGTTTTCCCGTCGGTTTCTTCTTTTGACTTGTTAAGCGCAATTAGTCGTCATTGACCAAACTCTTATATATATATATATATGATAGATATATATATATATATATATATGCACATACACATACCCATACACACACACACACACATACATATGTGTATGCATAGCGAAAGATTATATGAAATAAAGTAAAATCCAATTTCTACTTCACATTTGATGTTTTTTTAATGAAAAATAAATGAACAGCCAAATGATCAGTTTAAATAGTTTGTTTAATTGTGGCAGCTTCAACATGACTGCCACGTCAAGTTGCATGTGCTATGTGCTTAGTCATTTTAAATGATTTTGATGTTGTTATAATACATTTGAACGGGGCACAACTTTAATTTATTTGAATACACAATATTTACATTACCAGAACAACAACAACAATTTGATTTCATTAAAGTCAAAATACAAAACTTATTTGTAAGCAATTTTAATTAACATTTATTTATAATTCGACTAATCGTATTTGGCTTTTCTTGAATTGTTACGTGAATAATGCAAACTTATATATATATATATATATATTGTACTATGCATATTTGGTACAGACACATTTACTAATTATCTTTGCATAACTTGAAATTGATAAGTTTCAAAGATTTACATGTTTTGCTAGAAATTATTATATGGAGTACATTTTGTTGCTCTAAGCCAAATGCAAAGGTTATTTCTGTGTGTATTTATTTAATAACAATTCAAACATATTTTACAAATATGAAAATGAAACCTGTTTATTACAAATCAGTTTTAGCTCTGTGGATTTCTCTTTGAGTTTAGTAGGTGAGGACCGATATATATATATATATATATATATTTATATATATAATATATAAATTTAATAAATTGCATTTTAAACTCCAGTCAACAGATTTGCAACACTAAAATAACTTTAAATACAAACAAAAATGAAATATTAATTAAATATTAATAAGTTCGTTTAAGGAAAACATAAAATTGTTAAGCAAATTGCATTTGAAAGTGTTCAATGTTGATGCCACATTTTTTTGGTTAAACTTTAATTAATTTAAGCAGCTAATTACGTGTATTTTCACATCAAGGAACTCGTATATATATTCGAAAAGAGTAAATATTCTCAAGTTTATTTTGTTAGCTTGACTCGAATGCGAATATTTTAATGCGTTTATAATTTTAAATTGTTAAACATCCGGTCGCTTATGCAAATGAAGCAAAGTTGACTTTAAACAATTTTCGACTGGGAGACTTCATCATTCAGAGATAGGATCGCATGGCCAAAGTTCCATCCGCTGCTGCAGGGACACCAAAGTGCAATCGAGTCAAACCGGCTGACGAATACTCTGACAACTCTGGTTAAGCTGTGGAGAACAGTCTAAAAGATTTATCGAGGCATTAAATAGTGTGAAATCATTTTATCAACTATTATTATACATCATCAAGTTGGGTGGCCATCTGCAGCAAGTGGGTGTGGGCGTGGTTGGGAAATCTTTGAGTCGATACCTGAAGGACGCGGCCAACAATCCAACACCCACATTTGCCAATTTCATCGATATGAAACTATTGTTCCTATTGAGCCAATTTGTGCCTTTCCAAAAAAATGTTGCTTTCATTTAGACGAACAAGGGAAGGGGCAGATTCTCTTCAACATTTTGGGAGCAGGGCATAAATAGCCAGCCAGTAGTCCAGTAGTCCGTCACTAGGAGGAGCAGCCATTCTCGAAAAAAAAAAAAAAACAGACAGACGGAAACAAGAAATAATAGGACTCCAGCTGTGTTTGCATTTGATTTGATTTCAGTGTTTGTGTTTTGTCTGTTTTTGTGTGCCCTCTGCTTGTCTATTAGCCATACACAATACGCAGTGGATCAATGTCGATTATGCTGCATATTGTTCCTAGTGTTTTTGGGGGCATAAAGGTTGCATCAATTAACATGCTTCACCTTATACAACTTGTGCAGCGTGGCAGCATTTTTGTGGCTGCATCCACAGAAATTCAATATTGGAAGTTTATCACTGAAATGCGCTCCATCAATTTTCTTTTATTGCATTCATCTTGGGTTTCCATTGCCATTGGGAACAAATCTCTGGGCTTCAGCGACTTGTAGATACTTTTTACTCTGCTCAGAAACTGCAATAGTTGTTTTTTTTGTTTTTTTTTAACAATGTCTTTGCTAATTGTGCAATTATTCAAAAGCTTTTGTCACAATTCTTAACCAAATGACAAAATCGCGTTTGCTCACAGAAAAATTTAATCGCATTTCCGAAAATCGCACTAAAATTTAAATTGTATAAGATTTTTCTTGCTCTTAGATATTTTTTTAAAGTATACACAGAAATAAATTCTTAGAGTTAAATATGCCCTTTCTAATTTTCTCAAAAAAATTCTTTTATTAAAAAATTGTACGGAACCGTAATTTTAATACAAAAAAAAATCCTTAGAGACCGCTAATACATATGTTTTATATTATTTTGGCATTTTAAAAAAATCTACTCTTGAATTGCTATATATAATATATAATAGATAATATATATATAATAGATAATCATAGATTATCTGCAAGTTCATCAAAATTATCAACAATAAGTTTTGTTCAAATTGACATAATTTTCTCGTGCGAATTTAAATATATATAAAATAAAGACGAGCTGAACTTGGTTAGTACAGGGTATCCTAACAATTAAGACACGGCTAATATGAGTAAACTTGGCCAGCATTTTGGAGGTTGTCAATACACTAGTTAGTTGGCCAAATATAAAGTCTTTCACTGCGTTTCATACAGTATAATAATGTAATTAAAACTTTCCAACGGTTTTTGGTAAACGTATTTGAATTATTTAATCGATCAACACATACTTATACTAATGCGTATGTGTACATATGTACATACATACATACATAACGTACATTAAGCTGAAAGTTGCACACAACTTGAACAGGTTGCACAATTAAAAAAAAAGTAAATTAAACTTTGTTATCCAGTTCCAACCAAAAATCTGAACTTTCGGCACAGGGTATTAAAAGAGTTGGACTCCAAGAATTTTTTTTTTTTTTTTTTTTGCATTATAAGCGAAGTGTGTGTGGCACACGCCAAATAATCCCAAACTTTATTGGCATATTTGCTATGATTATTATTATTATTTTTTTTTTTGCTTTTGCTTAACTTTTTTTGGCGGATTCCTTACCACTTTACCGTAGATTCCCATCAGAGCAAGTTGGGTCGAGCATCTTTGCAATAATTGATTTCGATAGTTGGACAGGCTTAATTACCAAATTGGCATTTGATATTCTTAAGCTTATAGTTTGTGTGATTGTAATTTGACATTTGGAGTACATATGTTTAACTTTTAAGTGCAACAGCATCCAATCACATGTAATTAAATCGCATCCCAACAACATGTTTAATTAACGTCGTCTGACAACATATTTAATTGATTGACACGGAAAAGTGCAAGATAAATTCCATTCAATTATAAAACTAAATTAAATATTTAATATTAGAAAAACCAAGTAGGATTTCTGTTATCGAGCGTGTCGGACTACAATATACCCTAAACTCTGCAATATATATTCAACTTTTATTACAAAAATTATCAATTTAGTCTGACTATAACTTAGGTGTAAAATCTCTATTGTGATTGCAAAATTTGTTTAACATTTGTTGTACCATAAAAGTCTTCAATAAACCCAAAAATTAGTTAAGAAATGCAAACAAAAATGGCGAAACTTTTATTCAAATTAGCCAATTTACGATATATAAATAAATAAACGCTGAATTGATAAAAAAAAAATGATAGATTGTATTGCAATCATTGCAGAATACTCGAAGTTGTTCATACAAAGTGTAATTAGTGGAAACTGCGATCCAGGTGGGGTGTACCCCCCCAGGTAGCGCAGTCCAATCATGAGAACCAACATGTGCCGTTTAACTTACGACATCAAATAAAAATTTATCAGATGTACAACTCTTGGCAAGCACCTGGTCGTGGTGTCGCGTGAGTGCGTCCCAAGGAGGACGACTGACTACTCGTTGTTGTTTACTGCTGTCGCCCATGTGAACACGGTGCCGGGGGCTGCTTCCACTTGGCAGGCGTCGCTACAAATTTCGGAGTACCTCTCAGCACTTACACACACACAAACTACACACACACACACACAAACTACACACACACACATTAATAGAGCGTTTTGGTTTTGGGTGTTTTCCTATGCCATACATGCATATACATGTGTGTCTGTGTGTGTGTCTGTCTCTGTGTCTGTGTGTGTGTGTGTGTCTGTGTGTGTGTGTCTGTGTGTGTGTGTGTGTCTGTGTGTGTGTCTGTGTGTGTGTGTGCATACATGTAGAAAAGAGCAACAAAAATGTTGTGATTGTCCCTACAGGCACCAATAAAATAATATGTACTTACATGCATACATACCATACATACAAACATACCATACATACATACATATGCCTTTTCATAACTGAACCTCGAACATCATTTCGCTCCTTTTCCGCAGCACTTTCAGTTTGGTCACCGTCAAAAAATTCAATTTTTCACAATTTTGTCGTAACTAAACATTGAATTTGGCTTTGCCGAAAAAATACTATTTGTAGCAACAAATTTTTTTTATTATATATATTAAATATTCCTTGGAAAATTACACTTTGCTTAAGATAGCTTATCCAATTTAAGATTTAAGCTTATTCTATTTTCTCATTTTTTTTTTTATTTGATCGCATTGAATACAAAATTTCATATACACCCTGCTTAATTTTGTGGCTCATATTATCTGTCTGACAACTAAATTATATTTTAGCCAATTGCAATATGTAATGCAAACATTTTTAAATTTACTTTAAGTAATTTTCTGGTTTTCCACGTACATTGAGAAAATTGTCTGTAATTTGCTACTAAAAAAACCATGAAAATGTAAACTTTTTTCCTCCACAACCAACGCCTTCCAAAATTTCAAGATTTTCACAAATGGCAGCTGAATTTTTCTCGCCTTATTTTCACTATTAACTTTGTTGTATTAATTGAATCGAAATAACTAAAAAAAAATATTTGAAGGTTTTTTGGCAAAAGTCTTTCAAAATTCTGCATATTTTTGGCGCTTTTTCTTTTCGGCCAAACGTCAGAATTTTTTGATGCTTTGATCCTTTCTTTTTCTGATTCTGCGACTGATTATATCTAGTTTAGCGAGTTTATCTCTAAGTCTGTTCCTCTCCATTTTAATCGTCTCTGATTATGTCGGCCCAAAAGGTATTTGCCTTGTAAAGCACTTGCATCGTAAAAATAATAATCAGTATAAAATCAAACAACCTTCAGCAGCTTCCCCTCTCTTCATCCTGCTAATGTAGTTCAACCACAAAAGTCTCTCATTGAATTTCGAATTGCACTGCATCTGCACGAAACTGCCAAATCGACGGTGCATGCAAATTTCTATACACATATATATATATACATACATATATTTATATATATATATATTTAGTGTGTGCCACAAATAAATAGGTGCAATACCAAATATAACACATTGGCCATATTTTACACGTACTTGACGTGCCACGTGTATGGGAATATTACGGGTGTTTTTCTGTTTTCCTGGTATACATACATATTTATATATATATATATATATATATATATATAACATATACAACATATATCTACAATCGTACATAAATATAGCTTTGCCGTTTAATATAAATCGCAAAACAAAATCTCAGCCATTATTTGGTATTATTGAAGTAAACGAATTTTCAAATGCAGGCAATTGGAAAGTGGAGAGAGGAGAGAGAAGAGAGGAGTGAGAAGAGAGAAGTGAGAAGAGAGAGGTAAGAGGATAGCAGAGCTCAGCAGAGGAGTATGTTTGCCGCAAAGCGTCTTTAAAATCGGTAAGAAAAAAAAAATACACCGAAAATGAGATTAAAACGAAGGCAGCCAAGGATCAGAGGCACAGCCACAGACACAGACGTCGATACAGACACAGACACACAGACACAGATACAGACACACAGATACAGACACACAGACACAGGCACACAGACACAGAGTGCCCATATCTGTGGCAGAAACAGCTTTGCACGTCTTTGGCTGTGCCAATAAGGCGCAACAATTCGCTTAGCGGGGTCGTCGAGGGGAGAGTTGGCTAAGTCGTGTCAATATTTCAACTGCTGTTCGTATGCACACACACACACACACATACACACATACCTATAAATAAATGTGTTTGTTCTTACACTCACTAACAAAAAAAAAAGTGCCAAATATTGTCAAAAACAAAAAAAAAAAAAAAAACAAGAGAGAATGTTGAAGTCGGTTGGAACCGACTGCGAAATACTTTGATACCATAAATTATTCCAACGGTTAACAAGTAGCCGAACACTGGATGGGTGTAGCCAAAAAATACTGTCCAAATTTGCATTTCAAATTGCGAAGTTCCCTCGAAGTTTGGTAATTGTAGCTCTAAATTAACGGGAGAAATTTTTGGGGCGTGGATGGAAAAAAAAATGAAGAAGGTTTTTAGTAATCTTCCTTTTTGATAGCAAGATATAATATTTAAATGCCGATCCTGGGATGAGATAACAAGCAAGCTACTTCTGAAGTTTGGTCACTTTATTTTTAAAATTGTGCGAGATATCGGTTTACATTATCCGAAAAGGCAGCATTGGCGATTAAGGGCACAGGTATGGGCGTGACCATAAAATTTCGTTATCGGTTCCCAACACAACTACCAAAGAAGGTGTGAGACATTTACCGATCTTTAAAAAAGATCTTTAAAAAAAACCCACCAAAAAACCCAACCGCACTACAATTGTGGGAGTTACGTGGCTTTATCGATATGTGATTATCGATCTTATCGATTTCCCAGCCACTCCAATTCCACGTACACATTGCACCAATATGCACTGTTACTTTCTGGATCAAAGTATAATAAATGCAGTACTTTTTGAGCCGAATGCAAAAACACAATATAATCAAAAACAAAGCTTACCTGCAAAAATTTCAAAACGGATTATTTTGTAAAGCTTAAATGCAGAATTTAAGCTCATTTGTAAATGGTAACAATTAATGAAAAAAATAAAAATAAACAACAAGAATAATTTTTTTAAGCATGTAAAACACACATATTTAATTTATTTATAATGCTTATAACCAGGCTTAAAGCGAATTTTGAATGGAGCCAGAAACTGGACGGATGCTGTTAATCCCTGCTCGAAGATAAATCCTGACCTTATTCAAAATATCTCTGCATATATATATATAATAGAAATACAACCAAAAATATAAAAACATAAATAACACTAACAAACTACAATTCAGCATTAAAAAAAAAACACATTTTTTTAAGTGTAACTGTAAATGGTACACATTCAATTATTATTTTGTAAAGATTATAAGGAAAATTAAAGTTTAAGCAACTGCTTAAAAAATAATACAAATCAGCCTGAAGGAAAATTTTATTATTTACTAAACTTAAACGATATCACATTAAAAATGGGTAAAAATAAAAATAATGATTTTGTCGCAAGCATTTTTTATTTAGAATTACTTTTTCTAACTTAGACAAAGTAATATTTTTAAATTTTTTCATAATATTTAAATAAAAAAAAAATTAATATTGCGTATTAAAAAAATTTAATTTTTAGGAATTGTTAAGCGTTAATAAATGTTTTTTTTTATATAAAAATGATTTATTGTCGGCTGACAAAAATTGCAGGCCGATTTTCATATTTGTTGCTGAGTGTATTCGATATGCTGACATGTACAAACACACATATTACGCATATTTAGGTATATATGTATGTTTGTATGTATGTATGCATGTAGTCAATGGTGTTGCCAGAGACCTTCGGAGGTGGCCATGCGCGTCTATAGACAATGACAGCGCCAAGAATATTGATGCCTGCGAAGCGTGCCGCTGGGATTCTCATGTGCCACAGAGTGCCATGTGTTGTGCATGCCTTGGCCAAGCAAATAGCAACCAGCGTCCAGCCGCCCAGCCCAACCCCATACCCCCCCCCCCCCCCCTCCCCACTCGATACCACTCGAACACACCAAGCCCCAAAACACTTGACCACAGTGAGAGCATGTTAAACACTAAAGAGTGGAGCCAATGTCCAAGGCAAGTCGTCTTGGACATGGGGCCAGGGCGACATAAATTAGCGGCAGCCTGACTTCCCCATTGGCCCCGCATTCTTGCATTAAATTTAAGCAGCTTACACAGCTCCTCCTCCTCCTGCTCCTCCTCTTCCTCCTCCTCCTCCTCCGCCGCCAGCAGCGATGTGCTGCAAAGTGCCAAAAACTTGTGCGGTTTTCGTATAATATGTATGAGTATGTCTATGTATATATGTATGTGTATGTCTGTATGTCTGTGTGTGTGTACATTTAGATGTATGCGGGGAACGCAGTTTATCACACTGTGTGTGGGTCAACACTGCGTATACTTAACTAACTCGCATGCGAAACATAACTTGGACCTGGACTTGGGCTGCTGTTGCACATCACGTGACTTGCCAGCCAAATAAAATACTTCATCGAAGTCACATGGCGCACAGAATTGTGTAATTGAGTGCTGCTCCAAGTATATATATATATATATATATATATATATATATATATACATATTATTCGTGTGTGTGTGTATGTGTGTAGATATTTTTGAATGTGGGCTCTCCCATATATCATACACAGATCAAGTTCATATTTTGTGATTTTCAATAATTTATATATATATATATATATATATATATATATATATATGCACGATATATGTATTTATGTGTGACCCATTTACTTTGTGAGATCTGGGCAGTCTGGCAAGTAGCCCAATATTGAAACGAGCCCATTGTTGTTGGCTGATTGAGGTGGCTTTAGTGACGCGGGGCGGCTAACAAGCCCAACCCAATCCATCCCTTTCATCTGCCATAAATCAGTCATCACAATGGACCAAAGTGACTCGAGCTCGAACTCGACCTTTGGGGGTCCAGCGGCATATTTAACCTAACCAAACCAAGCACTT
Source organism: Drosophila melanosoma (assembly GCA_035042045.1). Classification (NCBI taxonomy): domain Eukaryota; kingdom Metazoa; phylum Arthropoda; class Insecta; order Diptera; family Drosophilidae; genus Drosophila; species Drosophila melanosoma. The sequence goes on from JAWNLY010000176.1 coordinate 4,896,240, forward strand.
GGCTTGGAATACAAATGTATATCTAAGGAATTCTCACATGGCAATCACAATATAGTGTGGAATGTACAAAAATAATTACACAAATCAATAGAAAACAATAAAATGAACAAGTTTGGCAAGTGCAAACGACTCTGATAATTATATTAAATCGATGACAGCTTCGACTTTGTCCTCAAATGCTTGGCAAACCCAAATGTAAGCATGCAACTCTGCAGGTGTCTGGACAATTGCATTTCGAATGCATTTCCAAATTTTATTTTTTTTATTTTTTTTTTTTTATATCTGGCAGGACCTTTATCAGCAAAATCTATGATGACGCACATAAACATGCAAGCAGAAAATGCAAATTGCCTGCATTTGCTGCCATGTGATTTATGTAAATATTACATATTGGTTTACATCAACACTTTCTATGCTTATTATCAGATCTTTGCAATTTTGCGTATTGCTATCAAAAATTTACAAATTTTTGCAATAGTTGAAGTTGCTTCCTTCGAACTGCTGCTGCACACACATTTTTGTCATCATTTTCATCCTTATTTGTTTACCTGTTTGTCTGGACAGAAACTAGCCCAGTTAACTATCAAATGCCTCCTCTATTAGCCGACTTGCACTCCGGAAAAAAAACACGATTATCTACTTAAACACAATAAGGTATTTCGCTGAATAAACTGAATATTGACTTCAATAAAACGAGTTTGATTTTCTAATTCTAAGTGAAAATTGCCTGCAATTATTAAAATAAATCTGTGCAATAAATGACAAATTGCTACTTGTGATTTACCACTAAAAAGTCTATCAAATTTGAGTTGCACAAAAATGTAATTTTATTAATTTTATGCAAAAAAAAATAAAAAATATATATATATAAATATATATATTGATGGAAAGGAAGGTGTTGATTGGTTCTAATTAAACCATATTTTGCGTGATTGACATTAACACCGATTTTTTGTGCGGTTTGAATTTTTTTTATTTTATACACGAATCCTGCTGACATTTTTGATACAATTTTAAAGTTCATTAAAAAGTATCATCAAAAAAAAAACAGTGTCTATGTTAATATATAAATAAAAGCCACAGAAAGTTGACCAGACAGAAAAGTGTTCGATGTACACATATAATTATGTTACACTCAATTATATTGAATTACCTGATCGTTACTTATTTTAATCCGATTCCTTGTGTGAACTGTAAACTGTAAACTGTAAACTGAACCCGACATGCACTCCAACCAATGGTGAATATTTGTTTTTAATTATGCCAAATTTGATTGCATTTACACAGACAGGAGCAAAAAAAAAAAACACAATGGGTTCTCGCTGGCGACATGCGAAATCAAATAAAATGAAATTAAACAAAACACAATGCGATAATAACCGCAAAAATGCAATTTTAAAACAAATCTAATTCGTAGGCAAACAGCCGCCGCACAGTGAAACCTCTGCACCAACGAACACAGCCAAAGCCAATAGTAATTTTACGTTCAAATGCTTAACTTGCCACGACATGCAACAGATTTGATTTAATTATGAATGATAATGAAATTGTAGTGTATCTTTTATTGTTCATTTTTGGGCTATTAAGCGATTATTCGATATTAATTTTCGAGCTAAATGCTTTTCGAATTGTGTAAATACTATAAATTTGGTGGTTTGAAAAGCCTCACTGTGCCTGTTGTGAGTTCGCCGGTTGCATGCCACGCACGCCACACCAATCGTGTGCAGCATCGTATGCCGCGCACCACGATAATTTTTAATTGAAAGCACGACTTTTGAGGCCTTGGCCCACAAAACAGTAGCTGCATAAATTGCATTAGTAAACTTTTAATACGAAAAATTCTGGAAACGAATTTAATTACTGCAAATAGACAAACAAGCGCGCATCCGATTAACAACAACAACAACAACAACAATGACAACAACAACAACAGCAACAGCAAGTCCAAATTAAAATTAATAAATTGAGAATTGGATGCAGTGTCAACTCCATCAACAATTCTTGACAGCTGGCTGACAAGCAGTAACACAAATTTCCAATTTTCGAGCACCAAGCCCCAAAATGCATATTACACAAATGCATGTGTGTACGTTTGTATGTGTGTACACATGTGTTTACATACATATATTATTATGGATAAATGTGTGGCGACGCATAAGCACTCGAAACCAAATAACCCAAATAATGCCAAGTCATACAAAGCATGACAAGTGGCAACTTGTGCAGCCGCATCCTGCAATTAGGCATACCGTGTTCTATCTCTTGCCAATTTAACATCCCATTGAATGGGTCAAGGACATTGCCACAAAATTTTGACAAAGGTGCCAACTCACAATGTGTACACATCATCGTTATTTATTTATTTGCATAGCCTGGCTCAAAGTTTACGGCTTAAAAGCTGTTAGGGAATAGCTTAACTCGACCTGAGTGCTTAGTGTACATAAATAACTGTTGTCAGTATAGCAAAATTTAATATCTAAAAGCTGTAATTGCATTATATATTTTGTTATTAATTAATTTTAGAACGTACTCAGCTTGTTGTAAGCTGTGGTTGGCATTATATGCATTATTATAGTATAATTGTACATTGATTTTGTGCAAATGCCTTTAGAAGGCAAAAGGTATATATATATATATTCTTAATCAGGATCATCAGCATAGTCGATGTAGTCTTGTATGTCTGTCGCCAATCTCACAGACTATAGGAGACAAAGACTTTACACATACAGTCTTACTCAGAAAGTAAATTTATATCAAATTTGTATAACTTCATTTGCAAAAATTAGTTGACTTAGTTCTAATATATATTTAATTATATGTTTCTTAATTTTAGAAGGGAAATTAAGGATTGACATATATATATAAATTATTTTTCAATAATAAAGAAATAAAACATATTTTTGGAATTATAGATATAAAGCAAGCTTTCCTGAATTGAAGACAAATATTTTCTTATTTTTAGAAAATGTTTTAAAATGCGATTTTCTACATAAAATGCGGCCCGCAAAATATTTCGCTGCCACTTTTTCATATACATTTTTAAACATCAATTTCCGATGGAAAAAAAAGTTTAGGCTTTTCAATTATTATTGTTATATGTATGTATGTATGTGCAAATGTTTATTTTTTATTTGAGTAAAAGTTGGTTTTAAGTAAAGTTTAAAGGGATTCCATTGTCCTAATCTGAGTCTCATTATTCTGGTTTGGTCCAATTCCAGAATTAGTTATAGAGTCTTTTTAAATAAACATCTTGGATTATTTGAGATCAATTTAAAGAGGTACATTGACTCCGATCCAAGTTCACAAAATAAAGATGTAAGCTGATGACTTCGAGCTGCAATCATAATGTTTAATATTATTGACGTTTATATAGTATAGTCAATATATTAGGATATAAAACCTGATCCCCACTGAAATTACAGCAAACCTTCAATTAATACTTCCAAACTTAAAAGATGATTTTCTTGAAGCGCAAAATCTCAATTTTTAAGTTATTCCTTTATACAACAACAATTCAACTCTATTTATAAATTCTTTGGACAGCTGAACATTCGAAAGCTACTTAATATTAATAAATATATATAAATGTCATAAAAACAGCTAAGAAACGGAAAACATATCAGAAAAGAAACAAAAAATATTCAGAAATGAATTTAAGAGATGGAACTCATACATGAATCGAAAAGGGAAAGCATCAGCACATATCGCATCAGAGTGAGTGAGATACAGTGAGGTGACCAAAAGCTCGGAGCTATGGTGAATTTATTCTGCCAGCTATATCACCATGGTCAGAGCCAACAAGTGCTTAAAATACAGTAATAAAATGTAAATAAACTCCAGCAGAATGCGAATGCATGTCAAATGCAGCCAATTCGGAATTATTCACTGTTCGCTTGTAGTGCACCTCTGCCCTCGCTTGAAGAAAAAGTGAATACATGAAACGGTAACTTAAATTCGCAGTATTTCATTTTAATCCATTTACATTTTGAATATATGTTATTCAATAACCAAATGTTTAAGCTTTGATCCATTTCCTGTTGATTATTGCTTGTCATCTTAATTATTTCGCGTATATTTGCGTATGCAAAAAATTTTGCGACTCGCGGCAATTGGGTCCTGGAATTATCGGAAATGTTTCGATTGCTCTAAAACGATTGTTGTTCGCATTTTGACAATTTTTAACTGTTATGGTTGAAAAGAACCAAACATTGATTGACGGCAAAAACAGTTAGGTTTGTATTTGAAGAATAATGTACAATATTTATTTAATTATCATTTTTTCAATTTCATTGACGCAACCAAAATTGCTTTTAAAATAAAAACTTTCGTCATTAATTGTAGGTACAACAATTCTGTTGTTAATTCTTTAGTCAACTGCTTGCAAAAATGTTGAGCAGCTTTCTGAGCATATCTGCGTATGTTAACGCAATTTGCCAATGTTAAGCTAAAAGCGCCATAACAGGGTGGTTTCCATGTTAATTTAAATGTTCATTTACTTTTAAAGCAATAGTGTGGACAGTGTGTAAATTTGTTTTACAATTATTTTATGGTTTTAAAAATGGCATGAGCTAGACAACAAAGTCATTCAAGTTAAAGTATTATGGGCAGCGTCTTTTTCTTATAACTGTTTGAATTCCAACAGAACATATGAATTCACTTACCGAGTGCTTAACAGTGGAAATCTATAAATTTGCTCGCTTTATGTACATCGCATGTACGTTCAAACATATAAAGTATCGATATATCGGAGCAAAGCAAATTATGCCAAAAATACCACATGCAAGTTATCGATATACAAGTTGTGTAGATAAGCCCACCGACAATTCAGTTGAATCATATTCATTGAACAGAGCGGACGCGAGCTTTACATTTGACTTTAGCCGGCATTTTACGCGCGTTCTGTTGTATTTACATTGTAAGCGACGCGCGCAACAGGGACGTAAACACAACGGTAATTCGTTACATGCGATTTCGTAGCCTGCAGCCTGCAATTCATTAAAAATAGACACGCTCGTCTATGCGTAATTTAATACACATACACAATAGTAGACTGTGTGCGTTTGCTTGCTGTTGTTTTTATTGCGATGTGTGTTTTTGTTTTCGTTTTGTCTTAGTGCAATTTTCCCCAAGTGTACCTGTGAGCGCGTTTGTCTGTGCGTGTGTGTGAGTACTGACAATGTAGAATTGTTCAATTTGAATGGCGGGCGGCGATCTCTGAAGGTGAACCAGCTGCTCGCTTAGCAAGTTTTTGGACAATTTAATTATAATTCAAGTGCAAACCTTTTTGTTGTTGTTTTTTTCTATGCGCAATGACGTCATTTGACGATCAGTAACATAAGCTCAATACACACACTAATATTATTGTTAATAGTAGTGAATCATCTTTAGACACGATTCTCGTTCGGTTTGCCTTACTATATAACTACTGTAGCCGAAAACATGTTTGATCAAGTTCAATGCTAGCAGCCATGACGTCAGATTATCAGCTTTGCTCATGAGCTCATGCAATATATATATATATAGAAAGATATATTTATGCATATATCAAAATTGCTCAAATTACAATCATTGTTTTCGACATATTAACTAAAAATAGCAGGTGCAACAACAACAGTCGACTGTGCTTATCAGCTGATATTGAGAAATTGTTCAAGGCAGACAAGGATAAGATAAGATTTATATATGAAGATACTCACCACGCACACACACACTCATGCACATACCGTACCAAAATGTGCACAATGTGATAAACGTTGTTGTAGGTGACAACACTTTTGTTGTTGTTTTTTGGTTATTTTTTGTGTCGCTTTTGTTTTTTTAGTGGCCTTTCTATTTTTTTCTTTTGTTTTATGCAATATTTACATGTTTTCCGTTTTATATACTTGTAGAGTAGAGCAATTAAAAAAAACTCTTGTGTATAACCGGTTGAAATAAAAAACAAAACAAACAAAAAAAGCAACAATAAACAACAGGTGAGTTTTTATCGAGATATTTTCTAATTGATAAAGTTTGGAAGCGGGGAATTGAGAGAGGGAGGGGGGCACTGTACTTTTACTTGTAGCAGAAGCCAAATATATCAAATAATTTGATGCGATCTGTGCTGAATTTAATAGTGAATACAAAACATTCGAAACGCGGGCAGTTTCTATTATCGCCTTGCAACTATTTTATATTCCACACCATATTAAATTGTAAACGAATTATATCCAAACTGTTTGCATATATTTAAGATTATTGTTATTGTTCCGGCTAAGTTCACTTGATCTAATTGAATTTCGTGTGTTTTTCAAATTTATATCAAAAATAATTATATACATATATATGAATGGAACTATATATGTAGTATATATTCAATTTGAGCAACAATTTTGATGGAGCGAACTAGCGAATATTCGGCTGCATGATCTCATTTTCCAGGCAATTTAAGCAAAACCAAAAAAAAATTGAAAAATAAACACTGCTTATTTAACGCTATTTTCGATATGCACATGGATGAATTTTGTTTACTATTTGAATATAATTGGAATTGCAGTCAGTCCAGATAATTCTCATATGAAAGAAAAAGTGCACAAAAAATGTCATTTAGCATTTGAATATTGACAATAAAATGCATAGCAGACCAAATAGCTATTGTGGATACAAACAAATACAAAAAAATACAAATCCTGAATAGTAAATCCGATTATCTGAAAGTAACACAAAAAAAATAGGCGAACATTTTTATTAAATTCAGAGTATTACCTCGCAATAAATGTGTACTGAAATATTTGCAGATTCTTTTAAAATCCATTTCTTTTGTGAGTGGAATATATCCCAGTTTAATACATATTCAAATTTTATTTACTTTGAACCCAACAGCCATTTAAAGGACATTAACATCCATTTGCTTATTTCGCATCCATTTCGCCCATGATTTTTGCCTCTTTTTTTTTTGACACCTGAACGAGAAAAACATTTTTTTTTTTTTTGAGTCGTGTGCGGTTCATTCAACCGGGCACTGTTCGACCAATTTCGAGTGCAGTGATTTTAAAAATAATTTGAACTATGCATTTTTTTTTGCTTAATGCTGTGTTAACTTTTGGTTGTTTTTTTATATATATATATATGTTTGGGTTTTCTTTATTCGTTTTGTAATTTTACATGTTGAATGAGGCGTGTATGCGGAATGTGTGTGTGCCACAATTGCTGTAAATTGATATGGAATAAAAAATATGCGCAAGGCGGCGACATTGTGTGTGTGTGTGTGTGTATGAGTGTAACCTCATTTGCTTGGCGACAAACAAATGCAATATGAGATTAGCAGCACATCCAGCCATGTGTGTAGGTCGCCGTCTGCAGTCTGCCAGACAGGGTGCCTCTCTGCCGCTGTGCAACTGTGCTGTTGCGCATGCACAGGGTGTCGTCATTCATTGACAACTTGCTTGAAAAAATACACTTATAATGCATGTCAAATAAGCACATTGACAATTTTTGTGGAAGCACATATTTCCAAATGACAACCTGTAAGGATTCTTTATTCAATATGTTCCAATTGGTAATCATTTGTTATACATATGAATTCGATACGATGTCTTGACCAATTACGACCACAACTAACAACCTGACACCCCACACCTCCAACCCTCCAACCCTCCAACACAACCGCACTATAAAATGGGTCACCACACACCACAAACACCAATTTAGAGCAAAGGAAAAAACCCTTACTTGAGCTTGAATGGGGTTGGCCCAGTTTGTTGTGGTCATAAAACTGTCGGATCGACCATTTGCCAAGTCGTCTAACGTCTGATTTATGGGCCAGAGCTCCACAAAAAGCAATACAATACAATAAAAACAAGAAAAAAAGAAGCATTGCATCGCATGCAAGGCGCCCATCAACAAAGTGCAAACCAACTAGCCATTATTGGTCGGCTTATTTGAACCCATGTATGGGAAGAAAAGAAAGAAAACCCAGTCAGAAGAAGGGTATCTTGAATATAAGTCTGCATCCGTACTTAAGTTTTGCAAATAAATCTATCAAACATACCATATAATTAAATTGCGTTCGGTTTTATATTTTAATTTATTCTGATAATAGATTTTTTTAAAAATAAAATGTGTCAGCTTTATTGCGATGTTTAGAGATAATTTACAATCTTAAAGTTTAAAGTCTAGAAAATTATCAAGAAATCATTGTATATATATAGTTAATCACAAACTGATTTTTTACACAGCTCCTCCGATTTGTGTTAATTATAAATAGTTGTATTCACTATAAAAACGTAATAAATAGAAAATGTATATAAAAAAATCAATGGAAGATTTTAAATTTTTTGAAAACTTATAACTAAATATATATTAATGTATGTATTTATATATATTTATATAAATATATATATATATATATTTATATAAATCAAGATAAATATCTGTATTTCAACAAAACTTTTTTAAACCATATAATTTATGTGCTCTGTCATTCTTCATTTATGCACAGGGTATTTCCACGGTCGACTATTGCTTACGATTTCCATTTAATATGTGGCTCGCGTGCACATTCCGTTAATGCAATAATGCAAGGGGAACAGTGGTCTGGGCAGAGGGAGTGTTTTTCAGCATATTGAAAAAGGGGAGGCGGGCGACTTCTTGCAATTGCCTTTTTACCCACGTAAAGTGTGTCACATTTCAATGGGCAATGGCCGGGGGGTGGTTGTGGGAGTAAGAGCGGGAAATATAGTTAATGCCGCTTACGCACTTTAATTGATCCGCTGGGCATTTCTGAAGCTGACGCACTGACTCATTTGCCAGCTATTTATTTGATGACGAAATCTTTACCCCAATACTTAAATTGAACGAACAAAAACAGAAGAAGAAAAAACGCCAAAGATTTCAGCATCGCAGTCTTTTCTAATGTCAAGCGCATGGCGCCAACAACAATAACATTAAAAATAACAACAACAACAACAATACAAATATCAACATAATGATCATCATGATCGGCATCTCATCCGATCTGTCGCCCACTCGAAGTTTGTTTAGCTTTGTGCTCAAAATTTATGATTACAAAGAGAAAACTGAAGAATTAAGTCCCATCTGTGCTGTGTTTTTTCAATTCAATTCACTCAATTTGGCGTGGCAAAAACTATGGCCACACACAACAAATCATCTGACGAAAGATATGTCTATATATAATATTTATATATGTATATATGTAAAAACTCATTGGGTTTACATACAAATGCGGCTGACTAAGACAAAGACTTTTGTATTGGGCACATTGCTCAAATTGCGAAAGACTTTATCATTGGGAAGGTACTCCAGAATCTAGACAGACTGTCGCTGTTGAGACAATTTCCAAATATTCATTTTGAATTTTGTAAACAAATCAGCAGCCGTGGCGAGAAATGTGGGTGGGTGTTGAGAGGTAGTCGAGCAGAGAGAGAGAGGAACTAGAACTTTTTTGTGACATAGGAAAACACGCACAAAACCGCAACGGCAACGGCAAAAACTGAAAAGCCAGGAAAAACATCTGCGGCAATCAGAGGGATTAGAAGAGGGGTCAAATGTGTGTTTAGCCATTGTGTCATCTTAACCAGTGGAAGCTGCCATTTATTCTAGGGAAGCATATCTTAAGCACGCCAGGCATAAATATTCTCAATCCGTCCACAATTCTTGAATAACAACGCAATTAAAATTAAAATATATTGACCAATTCCTCAGTTAAAGTAAAGTATTTTTCAGTATTTTCTATAGAGATCAAGACATAAATTATTGTATGTATAACATTTCTTTGGTTTAACAAGATATCTTCTCATCAGACTCGACAGATATGCATGCATATATCGCTCATTATACAGTTTTTAATTAACTTGTTTTTCTATTCCATTTATGAAATCATCTTTCTGATGATAAGTTAAGAGGGCGAAACTCTTGATCTTTAACAGATTGAATGAGCAACAAAATACTAAATATTTATCATACAGATTTGTACTATGCCGAGTTAACAAATGACATCAATTTATTCTTATAGTATGTATTATTTATTGGACCCCCAGTAGCTATCTTTGTTTTTGCCAAATTGCCCGTAAACATCATGAAATCACAGTATAGAAAGAGAATGAGAATGAGAACGAGAAGCAAAGTTCGTTAAATTTGCACATTTGTATATATAGATATATATATATATATATATATATATATGCATATATTGGAGCAGTCGGCTGGGGCATGTTTTAATTCAGTTTAGGTTAATTGAATCATTGCGAATATTAATAGTTCGCCACCTCGAAATCGAGTACCCACTTCCACAATTCTACGGATTGTTTAGTCATCGGTCCATCAATAGACACCGATTTCAGCAGCCAGTAGTTGACCAAACCGCCATTGCCTTTAAAATAATAAAAAAAACAGAACAAAACAAAAAACGTTACAAAACAAATGCGAAAGGCCCCATTGGAACTGACGATGACGACACCGATCCCATTTGAATGAAACTCAGTTCAGTTTAGTTCTTACTGAGTTTTATCTACAAACTCGTTCACACGAGTGTTTTTCGTGGTTTCAATTTATGATATTTCTGTTTATCAGCAAACCAGTTGAGAGAATTATAATAATAATGTAGAGATCTGACCTCGAATTACAAATTGTTGCGGCTTACTTAAGCTTCAAAAACCTTGAACTTTAAATCTTTGTTATTCCAGAACTAAGTAAAATATAATATGAAAATATTCTCTGAGTTTTTCAAAACACATCTAAGGAGACGGATGTCCGTTTCAGATTGTAAATCATAATTATTTGCCTGCTTTTTGGACATATTTGCGCAGTTGATCTTGAAACATGACGCCGAATATTCCCATAGTTTTGAAGAGAATAGAATAAGTTGTTGGCAGTTTGTAGTTTTCTCGAGTGTAAACTAAACTAATTGCCCCATAATTTCAGTTAATTTGCTTACTTTGATTAGCTGAAGCGATGCGAACGTGACACGGACTCAAATAAATAGCCAAGTTTTTGCCATTAATAATGTGCAACCCATTTGCGAATGCTTACATTTATTTTGGCTATTCACTTGGAGAAAAACGCTGATCTGTTCTTGAACTAAGGTAATCAAGTAAAATGTATTCTCGAACTAGACAAAAACAGTTGACAGTCGAGGGATCGATAAAATAGTGAGGCAATCGATTAATCAATAAATCGATCAAGAATAGTTAATCGTTAAATGCTTAAACTTATTCCCAACTGAACCTATATAAAGTTAATAATGATTACTCAATTGCTATTAAATTCATTAATCCTTTTTTTTAAATTATATTTTTATTGAATTATAACTGTTTCAGATTGACAACTTTCTTCTTAAATTACAAAATTTTTTGACTTTGAATTATTATTTTTAAATTAGAAATTTGCACTCCACTAGCACTTATACGTACCGATTTTGTGCAGTGTATGTTCATTGTAATTGTAGTTTTACTTGGCCAACAAATGAGTCACGTACGAGGGGGCGGCAAAGAGTAAACCAAACGGGGCGGTTCGCTCGATTGAACGTTTTATAGATAATTAACAGTCAATGTTTCTGTTTTTGTTGTTGTTGTTGTTGTTGACGACTGGCATACAAACAAAAGCAGACGATAAGAGGCAGCAGTGCCCCTTGTTGCACAGGAAGGCACACTCAGATCAGTGGGGCAAAACGCACACTCATAAAAATGTTCATACACATTGCTTCAATAATTAGTCACACAATTATTCAGATAGTAAATTTCTGAAAACTTAATTTCAGCATGAATTTCTTTTTTTTGTAAAATGTAGAAAAATATATATTTAATTTCCAGTACATTGAAGAATTAATTTCTTGACTTCCTAATTATTTATATTATTATTTAACATAAGCATTTCGAAACTTTTACCTATACACAAACAATTATCATTGTTTGTAAAATAGAATTTACGATTTGACGGTGATTCGAATCGTTGATTTGAAAAACTTCCCACTCAGCTATTTGGCCTCTATGGCAAAAGAGAGCTAACAACAAATATGAAAGCCAAGTCAGTAAATTTCATTACTTGTTTTTTAATTAAAAAAATTTATTTTTCTGCAAATTTTTCCGTTTTGGTAACAATTTACTCAATAATAAATAAAATTTGTGAAATACAGAAAAACTTTGAAAATTTCAAAAATATTTTTAAACAAGAAATGTTAAGCGATTTTTTTTTTAAGTGTCTGAATAGTATTACGTATAATGTGTGTGTGTGTGTGTATGTGTGTGTGTGTGTGTGTATGTGTGTGTGTGTGTATGTGTGTGTGTGTATGTGTGTCTGTGTGCAGTGTGGGTGGCCAGCTATTTGCTGGCTTCCGCAGCAGCTTCCTTCTCTTCTTGCTGCATCCACGTCTCGCCAAAAGCATTTGCAACCATCTGGCCAGCGAGCGCTGATTGGGCAAGTGTGGCAAGCGTGTTGCGGCCTCTTTTTTGCTTGCTACATTCATACATACATAAAAAACGTATAGAAAAATACTTGAGAAAAGTACATGTACATACGTATATACATATATACCTACAACTATAGAGTCACAGACCCGACCCGGTCACATTTCTATTTCGTGTCATATTTTTGTTGCAAGCATTTTCTCGATTTTACTATTGTTTATTATTGTTGCCATTGTATTTGTTATTTGGTTAATTCATTGTACTCTCCCAAATAGAAGGCCAAACACTTAAAGTTCATTTTATTGTTTATCAACCGTTTTCGGCTAGCTTTTGAACTTGCTCGGTTGCCAATGTTTTTTGTTTTTGAAACACTTTAATGTTTATATATACATAGTATGTACATATTTATAGACCCAACGGGATACATGAATACATTTGAATCGTAAAAATGCGGGTCATTTGAGCATTCTGTGTCGATAGTTCTAGAGAGAAAAAGCTTGAATAACGAAATTGATTTATTTATATATTTTAAGCTAGACAAAAACCGAAATCAAACCAAAATCATTGCGCTTAATAAACCTGTTGAAAGTTAAAACCAAAACTAAATTTAAAATTTGACAGAATTTCACAAACTTAACTTTAACCCAGAACCAGAACTGAAATTGTTTTTCGATTCGGTTTGGGTTCCTGGCCAAAGCTCTACCTAACTAATTTGATCAGTTCTTTAACAAATATTACTATTTGATATATTTGATTTGTACCGGAAAACTCTGTTTGAATTTCTTCCCAATCCGCATCAATACGAATTTGCATTTATGCCAACCAACTAAGCAGAATTCAGTTGCAGTTGCAGTTGCAGTTAACAGTTAACAGTTTCATTCAAGAGTCGAGCTTTCCAACCAACATGCAAATAATTTGTTTTTCATTATGGCTTTTCCTCCAGGCCAGATCGGCACCCACATATAAAACAGGAAACCGCAACTAATGGCCCTCGAGATATGTTTGCCGTTGTGTAGTGTTTTGTATGAATGCATCTTGTGGTTGCAACCACTCTGACTCCGACTCCGACTCTGACTCTGACTCCGTCTTTGTGACTGAGTGTTACTCTTACTGCGATTGCGATTTCGTTGGAGACTTTGGCCTGCATTCGCCCACATTGGTTAGCCAGCGGCGAAATGTGGCATAGAGTTGAGTGGCAGAGTCAACTTGCCACTTTTATGGGGGCTGTATTAAGTGTGGGCTAGGATTGCATTAACTGAGACAACAGGCTTAATATGCTCGATATGATAAAACTTTAGCATTGTTCATTGCCCCGTAAATATTAATTCAAAAATGCAAATTAACTAAATCAATTCAATTTTTTAAAAAAATATTTGCCTATGCATATAGTTTATAGAGTGTAAAGTGTAGTGCAGGTAAAGTAAGTCCATTAAAATACAGCTTAATACATAATTATTCTCTGCAAAAATTTGTATACATTTTACAGGGTATATAAAGCGGAAATATTGCCACATCGCCGTCTCCGTTTGGGCATATTTATCTTGCAGTTTCCTCTAAATATGAAATTTGTTTTGGGTCGCCGGTTAACGCGTTACGCTCGCTCTCTCTTTCTCCCTTCTCTAACTCTCGCTCTCTCTCTCTCTCTCTATCAGTCTTTGAGGCAATGCGCTCACCCATAACTCCCTCTGTGACATTCCCCCCCTTTTAACGTAACGCGTTATGCTTCGCTAAGCATTTGGCATTGGAATTTCATTTTGATTTCGAAAGACGTCGACAACGCCTCGTCGGATCAGCCCACTATATATATAGTATATATATATAAATATATATAAGCATTTTTTACGCTTCACCTTAACAAACTTTCTTTCCTCTCTGCTGCTTCTGCTTCGTCTTCTTGCAGTTTACAAAAGTCGCAGCGAAAGTGAGGAAATGCACTGGGCTGGGATCGGGGTGGTTTCATATAAAGGCTGGGCCCAGTTTTGGGATTGGACTTTGCAATTGGGTTTGGGTTTGGGTATGGGTTTTGGTTTTGGAATGCCCATTTCTGACTGTGCTCGTCAAACTGTGCGCACAGTTCTTTCAATTGAAATTGCAGACGGAACATAATTTCCGGCAATGAAATTCGAGTGCACCCTTTTTTTTATGATTATCATTATTACCCGTTGTTGCTCTGCTGTGCCAAGGGAGATGCCCTTTAATCTAATTAAGGGGGCTGGGTCACTGATGATGTTCTCGATGAATATTATACTCCAAGCGTAAAGTTAAATTATTGCCGGGGGACCTTGTCTCCGCAATTGTATACGACATGGATTAACTAACTAAAACACTAAGGGGAATTGTAAAAAAAAATTTTAATATATATATATATATATCTATGGATATCCCTTAAGCAATGGATGACAATACTTGCCGCGTTTATATTGGATGGGAAAATTATTATATAAAATATGTATTTCAAATCGGTTTGTAAAAGTTTCTTGAAGCGAATCCTTTTTTTTACAACTATTGTTTTTATTTATCAAATGTAGAAAAAGACAATTTGCAGAAACGATGAATTACAAAAATTGGCTAATTTAAGTACATCTTAAAAATGTTTTTTTTTAAAACTTGAAAATTAAATTTTATTTTAAATTGAAATTATTCTTTTTATTTTTAAAGATTTACCTGTTTGGTCATTTAATATATATAAATAAATGGAATAAAATATAATTTTAAAATATTTAAAAATAAAAATCATGACAACTATTTAAAATAAAATCCTCGTTAAATAATAAAGTTAAAATAAAAAATGTGCAAAAATATAAAATAAAATATATTCAGTATGATTAAATGATTTTTGATCTTAAGTTGACAGCAACTTATTTCTGGTTTCAACTTCTGATTCAGTGAGCCGCAACTTTTGCTCTTTTGGTTGTTGGTTTTTGGTTTTTTGGTTCATTCGCCTTGGTTTAGTTGACTTATTCGTTCTGTGCCCAGTGCCCCATTCAGGAGCCCATTGGGAACTGCCTTTGTGTTTACCTTATGCAAATTTTGTTGGCACGAGTCGAGGCATGCCATGCCACGCAGTCAAGCAATGGGGGCGTGGGCATGGGGGTGGACAGGCAGCAACCCCATTTGTGGGCACTTTTCTGCCCCAATGCCTAAACGGGTTCAAAAAACTTTTGGTGACATTTGGCCGGAAGACCGACCGGGTTGGCGGGATGGCTTTGACTCTAATTGCTGGCTGTGCGGACTGTTTAGGGGTGGGTGCTTTCACTGGGTGCAGGCGGATGGAGTTTGGTGGTGTTATTTCTTCTGCCCAGTTATGCACTTGGCGCAACGAAACTCTTATTGATTTTCTTGGCTACGCTCTAATTTTTTTTATTTTTTTTCTTTTTTTTGGGCTAGAAGCAAGTCATTGGGTCGCTGTCGCCTGCCAGGTGGTTCGTGTTGGTGGTTGCACGTTGCAAGCGGCAGAGGGCGGTGCGAGGGGGGGTGCAGAGAATTTATGACACCAATTATTTATGAATTCGAAATTTGTTTGGCTCGTTGCCAAGACCAAGAGAGTTACAGACACCCAAATAGACAGACAGACAAACAAACAAATAAAAACTGTGCCAATTGTATATGGATATGGAAATATAAATACACTTAACAAAATAACGTAAATTTGCAACGAAATTCTGTTCTTAAAACTGACACAACTTTTCTTCGGCAAAAAAACGTTTGAGAATATTTTATACTTAATTTTGGATTAAACCATTTTCACTTGGTTACAAGAGGTGCACAATAATAATAATAATAATAATATTGCAAGTCAGTGCTTTTTTGCTGAGTGTACAAATTGGATACACGAACTGCAAGTCAAGTCCAAAAATATATCC
>JAWNLY010000176.1:5517500-5822500 GCA_035042045.1 Drosophila melanosoma
TATCATAGTTATACATAGTACATCCATATATATATTTATGTGTTTTGTTTTTTATTTTGAATTTGAAGTCCTCTGTTAATGTTGTTTATTTGTTTGTTTGTTTGTTTGTCGGTTGTAGTGTTTAAAAAAAGAAACTATATTCTATTTGCTAGTTGCTAGGGATTTAGAGATTACACAAGTTTCACATGTATCGTAATTGTATATGTATGTAAAGTTCTTATATATTGTATAAATTGTTATTGTAAATTGTGTGTTGTTTTGTTCTTTATAAATTTCGGCACATTTGATTACTTGTCACAAGAAAATAAATGTCAATGAAAATCGGTGTACGACTGGTTAATAAGTAAGTAAGATCGATGTCTATTTAGGCCAGAAGTATTTATTCGAATCTCTTCTTAGCACTTAGATGGAAAGCGTTGATTATTTAAATGGCCTGAATTGTGTTGTGCTTAGTTTAAATGGGTTCACTGATTAGTTTTAATATGTCGGCATACTAAAGTTGAAATCTTCTATTTTCTATGGCTACCAATTTGTTTAGCATACCAAATTGCAGAGCGCAAGCAATTTATAGTTAAAATGATTTGGCAACATTTATGTGTAAACAATTGAATTGCATTTCTCATGCGATTTGCTTTAATGAATTCTTGCATTTTAGGGTTTCGATTAGGGTTGCTGCTTATTTGTAGCTCCTTATTTAAATAGACATTGAAATAGCAATTGGCGAAATCTGCCGTTAGCCGGAAATAGACAAACCATTAATTATGATGTATATTTATATAATCGCTTTTCAATTGCTTTTAAATCTTACTATTATATTTTTCGCGTTTTTTTTTTTGTCGGTTTTGCTTGTATTATCAATATCTGAAAAATCAACAAACATTTAAGTTGAAAAATTGAAGTTCTTCTGTTTATTGTATTGTATTAATATTATTATGTTTTGTTTTTTTTTTTTTTAATTTTGTGTTACATATACGATGCTTCCTAACGATTCTTAGCCTAGCCTAAGCATTTGACACATCTGGTCTGTGAGCGGAGGAGCTGACTAATCCCGCTGGATGCTTTTCCAAAAAAAAAAATCCTATGCTTTGACCGATTTCTAAATGTCTTAAATTTTAGCGTATATATTGAGTACCATACCTTAAAAGGGCCTTCCGGCGTTGCCAGCTTTAATTTTTATTTTCTGCTTCTGCTGCTTCATCTGTTTAACTGCCATTCACTGCGACCGCATGTATGCCATTGCTGAGGCTTCCCGCACAGAGCGTGGATGCTCCGGTGGTGACTGGCGATGCTGGTGGTGATGCGGGCGGCGTCAATGTTGACGGCTCCTCTCCCCCTCCATTGGTTGCAGCTGTGCCGCCTGGTGGGTGTTTCGAATTCGAATTCGAATTTGAGTTGGCAATGCTGCCATTCATTTTGCCGTTCACATTTCCGTAAGTTAGCTTAATGGGTGCGTTTGGCTCACTTTTAGCTTCAATCTGTATTTTCTGCAGCTTCTCCTTTTCCTCCTCCTCCTTCTCCTTCTCCTTCTCCTTCTCCTTCTCCTTCTGCTCTTGCTTGTCACTGTGGTTGCCATTTTGAGCCTCATTCAACGGTGGTGGTGGTGGTGGCAATGAATCCAATTGATTCGTTTCGATCAACGTGAAATCGTTGAGCTCCTTTATCTCCTCATTGGATGGGGGCGCAGGCAGACTCATCAAGCTATCATAGGTATTCTCTGGTTCCACCAGCATGGGCTGCTCCAGCTTCTCGGGCTGATCTTCGTTGTGTACATCAAACTGTATTTTCTTCTCCGGTTCTTGCTCTTGATCCTGCTCCTGCTCCTGCGCCTGCTTCAACGGTGAATGTTCCTTCTCGATTTCTTTGTCAGTCTCAGCTTCTACTTTGGCCTCCATCTCACTGGCATTTCCAAAAGCTGCCGGTGCCGGCAATGGCTGCTCCTCCACCACCAACTGTTCCGACTGTGACTCTAACTTAAGCAGATCCCTCTGATCCTTGTCAGTTGTTTCCTGGCCAACAATCAGCTGCGAGTTTAGCACTAAAGGCGAATTACCAGCATAGCCAGGCTGCTCGATGACATAGAGCTCCTGGTTGCCATAGGAGTAGCGTTTGTTTGAATCACTCGAAGATGTGGAGCTCAGATCCGACTGAGACAGACCAGTTTGCGACATGATGGGCAGAGGTTCCTCATCAGGCTGTTCTTCCTCGATAAGCTGCAGTCCAACAGCTGCCACTGAACCGACAGTTCCGACTGGCAACGGAGTGACAAAATCGCTTGGTGGAGCATGTATCTGCACCTGCTCATGACCAGGTGGAATGCTGCGCTCATCAGTCGCCGCCAGCTTGTTACTTGTATCAAAGGGCAGCTCAGTGACGTCCACGCCGGCGGCGGGGCTACCGGGCAGCTGCTTGGAATCGATGCCCCGTGAAACCTCCACCACAAAAACTCCATCTTTGTCCGTGTGCATTTTCGTCTCTCGAGCATTGCGCGAAATGTCCTGCGGGTGTGTATGAGAGCGAGAGGGAGAGAGAAAGACAGAGAGAGATATAAAACAAAGGAAAGGAGTGCCACAAATCAGGTACTGAGCGCCAGCTGGCGGAGTGCATTAAAGACAATATATCAGGGACACAACAATCAATAGCAGGACGGTCAGGAGCAGGATTGGCCACAAGTAGGCGGGAGAAAAATCGAGCGCCTGTCATGCGGAAGGTGCCGAAAATTGCATTTGCATATACTTTGCTTGTGGCACATTTACACTTCTCTCACACAGACACACACACACACACACACACACACACACACACACACTGATATATATTCAGAAAGTAAGAGTGAGAAAGAATGAGTGAGGGAATTGGTAACTGGTCTGGTGCACAGGTGTTGCCAGATATCCAGTCGACTGCTTGACAAATAACTGACACTCGACCAGCACAATTCGCCCGACTGAGCAGGACGACTCCAAGGAAGGTAGACAAAATCCAGAGTGGGGGAAGGAAGGATGACAGACAGAGGATGCATCACTTGCAGTTGCAGTTGCATTAATGCATGACACAAATTACATGAATCAATCAGACTTCTGCCAGAATAAGTGCGGGGAAAAGCATGAATTTCAATTGAACGGAAAAGGGAACAGTGCCGGAGTTAAAGCTTGAAGGAGTAGAATATATTTCATCTTCCAATGTTAATCACATTTTAATAATATATATAATTATAATTATATTACAGTTAACGAATTTTCGAACTCAGCGCTTTGCAACGATTAGAAATGTTTCAAATGTGGATACTAAGTTTCGTTCTCAATCATATTTTGATAGTTTACTTATGCTCAAAGTTGATTGATTGAGAAACCAAATAATGGTTTTACAAGACATTTCGATTTACTTCTGATATCTGAAGATTGAAAGGTTGCCTCCTTTCGCGAAAGACTAGTTAAACATGTTTCACATTCTTTCAATCAAGATCCAAAGATTCATATAATCTCAATCAATTAGATGTTCCTTAAGAGTACAAGAGATTATTATATGTATCAGGTTTAGGTTACTAAAATGCAAATTTTACAGGCTGTACAAAAATCAGACAATTTCAACAATACGACAATAATCAATCAATCAAAAAACTACGACAATAACACGAATGAGCAGGCGAGCGAGATGCAAATATACATGAATGAATGTGAAAGAGTGGGACAGAAGAGACAATTACAACATAACGAGCAAAAGAGACAACATACAGAAAAAGAGAGTGAGTGAGTGAGAGAGAGAGAGAGAGAGAGGGAGACTGGGAGGCAAACAGTAGACTACAGTTATACAGTTATAGCGACACACACCCTTGCAGAGCTAATATATATATATATATTTCTTTGTTCAACTAACTGATTCATAAAGATTGGTCAAAATCAACATTTTATGTAAAAGTTAAATATTAAATATTGAGTAAAAATATTGTTGAATTTTAATGTAATCTATACGATTTAGCCACTTCAATTGAACGATAAATTAACTATGCAAATTTCCCCATTTTTTTATGCTTTATTTAATCTTAAAAAAAGTACATTTTTCAATTAGGATTTTAGTAAGCATTTAGCTAGTTCTGTGAAGTAGTTTGGTGAATCTGAACAAACTAGCTTTGAGGGTGTGTATCTTTAGTTAGTTAATGCGCAAAAAAGAGAGACGACAACTGGACAACAAATGACAAGACTAGACAACTAGAAATCGAGACGCTTGACAGGTGTTAACTGAATCATGTTAACAGTTCGGACTTACATGGCGCTCTTCGGTGACAACAATTAGATGATTATCTTTGAGCGTCATCTTTGTGACGGAACCACTAAATGCAAAGGCGCCACCACCCAAAGTGGGCGTATGGGCCTTAATTGACATGGGTGTCTCGATGTCGGGTCGAGCCTCAAACTGAAACTCGATGCGCTGTACACCACTGGCCAAGGCCAGCGACATGGAACGGATGAGAGCTGCATTTGAATTTGGCTCTGGATTCGGATAATGATTTTCCCTTGGATTGCCCATCTGCGATGATGGCGTCGTGGGTGATGCGACTGAACAGCAGGACGATGACTGCAAGTAACCAAAGTTCACAGGACATTTGTTTAGTGTTATTTCAGCAGCTGAGAACCATCGCAAAACCCAATGTAAAAACCCAGCAAAAAAAAATATTTTTAAAATATTTAAAAACCAGAACTTTCTCTTTAATTCCAAAATTTTTTTTTATCAAAATTGCAAATGTATTTTATGCGTATTTGTAGGTATTTTTTTTCTTTATATAGGGGATATAGTTATTCTGAATATTATTATCGACAAATTAATGAAAGGAAGCTTTCAGAAACTTAAAAAAATTTCTAAATACAGTAAAACATTTAAAATGTTATTTTAAAATTTTACGGCTGGAATGTAAATTGATGTTAAATCAACAAAGTAAATTTTCGTTTGAATGCAATTTTGTAACCTTTTGTGCATATTTTGTTTTGAGTCAAACACTCTCAAATATTTAAGCAATTCAATTAAGCTGAAGAAATAATTCTCTTTACGCAACTCATTTGCATTATTCAGAGGAGCCTAACAAGGCGGTGGGTGGTGGGCGGTAGGCAGTGGGCGGGGTACAAAAGTCTGGTTGCTTTATAATGGCTATTGTAGCTCCGCCGCGGTTGACCTAACAACCAAAGTTTTCGATGCTTGACATTATTTGCCTACAGAATACAAATTGATGTTTTTACTTGGATTGTTTTATTCAACTATTACTTCATTATTTACTAATGCTTGATCATGAGCAACATCATTATCATACGCAACAAATGGTACTTGTTTGGCTTAGACTTCATCATCTAGTTGAGCACTTACCTCATTCTTAGAATCCGATCCCTGACCCTGCTCGCTGTCATCGCCAGTGGCACTCGTATTCGCATTCTTGTTCAGCAAATAACTGCAAAAAAAAAAAAAGAAGAATGGAAACACAGTCGGAGACGGAGATATTTAAATTTGGGTTAGTGAGTGAGTTTGCAACAATTTCAAATATAGAAAATTCACAAATTTGCTGCCCAGATTGCGGTGCAATCATAAGTGTTTTGACCCCCCCCTCCCCCCTTGCCAACAAAAGATAAAAGCCAGCAGCAGCAATTTGCTTATTTTTCATTGTTTATGCAAAATGTTGAGCTGTGTGTAATATGTTGCCTTAGTGGTAACTCAATTGGTAACTTATTTCATATAACAAAAAAGAGTGCCTCAGTTTGAAACCAATTGGGCTGAGCGTAATCCACATAAATGATTTACTTTGCAGTGCACAAAAACTCTTCAAATGCCCTCAGAGTGATGGAAAGTGCTTGGAAAATAATAAGTTTTCACTACAAGTTTTGAGTAGAAACTATTTTGACAAGCTGACTACCAAGGATGGCTCGGGACACTGGACACTGTAGTCGTAAGTGGCAAGTAAGCACATTTGTCACGGCATGTTGCATATGATAAATAGAAATGGGGTTCGGCTGCCCAGCCACAAGTCTGCCCCACTTGAGGCACCTTCGCAGTTTACTTTCGTTTTTAATGCGTTTCTTACCACAAACATTTGTACAAATTGTCGCACGCACAACACACACACAGCACACACAGCACACACAGATACACAAACTAATTTCTCGTCTCGACAGTTTATTGTGCAATTTCCTTTTTAGCTTCAACCTAACACATAAGCACTTCACCAACCCCGCTACCCCCCGCAACCGAAACAACAACAAAAACGCCAAAAAAAAAATAGCAACAACAAAAAAACAGGCAGACAAAATTTATTTCCGTTGCGCATTTGTCGACTTTCTTTTGCGGCCGCCGTCGTGTGGCACCTTTTTGTGGCAAGCAAACTGGCAACTGCTGCTGGCGATTGCCATTTTGACGTTTTATGCGTTTCATTCCGGCCTCCAACACATCATGCAGCACGGCATCAACGCCTTGTTAGCTCCACTGCCACTTGCCTTCATCTTCATCATCTTCACTTGCCTGTCCCTCGCTCTCTCTCTCTCTCTATCTCTCTCTCTCGTTCTCTCTCTTTCTATCTGCCCTCACATGTCAGTCTCTCTGCCTGGATGGGTGGCAACTTCCGCTTCCGGCAGCGTCTGTCGACGCGCCCGTCGTTGATTTGTGGCGCCTTTAGATTTTCGGGGCACCTTTCATCTTGCTGCTTGCTGCTTCTGCCTGCCTGCCTGCCAGCGCCTTAGCCCAGTTCCTGCTCTTGCCTACCCCCCCTTTTTTGCGGCGTTCATTTTGTTTGGCATTTAGTGCCCGCATATAAAAGCAACGGCAACAAATTCCCATTTATGTGGCTTGCTCGAGATTTATGTGTAACGTTGGGGACTGAACTGCAGAGAAAAGAAGGCGAGGGGCGGCAGTGGGAGGTTTGTTGCTCTATTGCCTGAAAGGATGTTGCTGCTGACATTGCGTCACATCACTGCCCCTCCCGCTATCTCTCTCTCTCTCTGTATTTCTCTCACTTTCTGCTCACATGCTGTGTGTGCCTCAGATTTGCTCTGGCACTGTGAGAAATAATATGCCCGAATTAAGCTGATAAATGCGACTTGCCACGCCCCCCCGCACCAATAGCTCCCAAGTGTATTATGCGTATATCTATGCATGTGCGTGTGCGTGTGTGTGTGCCCTTTACTGCCTTTACTTGGGCTGTTCAGGTAACCCTTCTGCCACTTGCCAACTGAGAGCAGCTGCTACTCCTCCGCCCCTTTGAAAATGCCAAAAAAAAAAAAAAACACACACATCACAAAAACTAAGCCATATGGAAATCTGTGTTGCTTAATTTTTTACGAGCAAAAAAATACTTGTTTAAGGAAAATATAACCAAAAGAGAAAAAATATTTGGAATTTAAATAAAAACTTCAAGAACTAAATTTAAAAGTGTTAATTTATATTGATTTGCCAAATGCTTTAAATTTTTAATAAACAATATTTTTAATTTTTCAACAAAAAAAAATGATTTAAAAAAAGAAAGTTGATTTTTTCATAGCTAACCAATTTATATTGTCAATTGGCTTATAACTTTTGCCAGATCCTTGCGCTCTTGGTTAGAACTGAAAATGTTGGTCAAGACTAACTGCTATTTAAACGTTTAAATAGGTCGAAAGTATCTGCTTAAGTGTGGCAAATCTGCGGTATCCGCTTATAAGGAATACAACTTTAAGAGGCAACTGATGTTTCTGCATTTTTTTGCCATTTCCTTCGCATTTCTTGGTATTGTGGACAGCTCCCGTTGAGGGCTGTGTCTGAATGCATATTGCTGATTTCAATTACGCAGCAGCTGGCATTCCTCGTCACTGCTGATGTTCTTTGGAAAAGTTTCAACATCAATGGACAGTCGCAATTATTTTTAGTTTCAATAGTATTGCAACTGGGCTGATTAAGCGCTCAGCTACCCAAAATCCTCGGGGAACAGAAAGAGAGAAACCAGAGAGAGAGAGAGAGAGAGAGAGAGAGACCCCCATCAGGGATTGTCTTGCATTGGCTTGGCATTAATTAATTAATTAATTAATGCACATTGAGAGGAAAGCGTAATCACAATATTCTTAGAATGTGATTAATGTTTTCGATGTTTCCACATTTAAGACTACCTTAAATTGTACTCAGATATATTTCCTAGGGATCCTTTTCACTTACCGTACGGCGCAGTACATAGAAGTGAGAAGCCCAGCGGGCAGAATGACAATAATTAGGCCCATGGAGACGGCAAATAGATTTAGGTAACCTGGGAATTGAAGGAAATCAGCAGTGTTAAGAAGAAATCTTGTTTTCAAGTTAGCGCTTCAGCTGAGACTTACCATCATAGTCAGCCAATGAATCCTCAGAAAGTGGTGTGGCATTTCCCATTCGTTCCGGCAACTGGTTGCGCAACAATGGCGCCATTGCAGACGTATCACCCATATTGAGACCCTCTTTGCGCTGTTGCAGTGTGGCATTGAGGAGCTCTGCGACTGGGAGCTGTTCGCGATGCAGATGACTGAATCCGTGGTTGTTGAGCGATTGGCGATAGAGTCCATGCTGCTGCTGCTTCTGGCGATGTGATGGACTCTCAAAGGGATAGGAGCCCTCGACACCATCAAAGCCACCGCCGGCGCCATCGTCAATCAGATCGCCACCATATTGAATGGAGCTCTCAAGGACATCCGGATCGCTGCCCATGCCAAGACCATTGCTATCAATATCATTCTCATAGATGCTGCGACCCTGACCCACCAGCTCGCCGGGCATGTAGTCAATTTCCTTGAGCTCAATCTGTGGTGGTAACTCGCCAATAACCGGAACTCCTATGGCCAAGTCGGGCAGCACCGCTGGCTGTATAATAATGTCCGGCATTTGCGAGCTGGCCAAAAGTGGTGGCGACTGACTGGAACTGCCTGTCGATGACAACGATTGCTGCTCCACCTCGATGACCGACTCACCCACATATGTCACATCCAGCGGTGGTGCATCGTCACCGTTGTTGCTAATGCCACCGCTCGGACGAAAGATTTTCATTGCATCGGCACTGTGGTGCAGCGGTGATAGAATAATATCCTCCTGCTGCTGTTGCTGCTCCGACATATAGCTGGCGGGAAAGAATTGGTTCTCAAACTGAATCTTACGTTGCTGCTGCTGTTCGGTATTAATGGCACTGCTGGACGTGGGCAGAGATTCGCCCACCTTTACCTCCGTGTTGGAGATGTAGAAAATGGTGTCAGAGTCGCGATCGATGCTCGGCTTGCGTGGCATCGGTGGTGGTGGTGGTGGTGGCGGTGGGCGTGGCAAGCCGCCTTTTGTATCCGCCATAAACAGCTCGTCGGCAGCATCTTGTGGCGGACGCACCGCGGGTGGTCGCGCATCTGGGCGATATGGATAGTTAAACATCGAATTGAGATTCATGTGCTCGGCGCTGGCACTGAAGGAGTTGTCGGTGTTGTTGTCACTGGCACCGTTGTCAATGATCTCGACGACAAGTATCTCATCGTTGGGGTTATTGGACTTGCGCTCACTCGCTGGTGGCTGGCGATAGGAGAACTCCAGATCCTCGCTCTCATTGCCAAAGGCCTCGGAGACATTGATGTGAATCTCAATGGATGCCGGCTCTGGCTTGCCCAAGACATTTCCAGCTGCCGGCTGTGTGGAGACATCAGCGCGATCGATTACGTATTGAGTAAAGCGCTCCTGCACCACCGGTGAACTAGGCGGCTTGGTGGTGCCCACTCCAGCCGACTCCAGCGGCATTTGATAATAGCCCGAGTTGTCGCGGAAATTAGTCGAAGCGACTATCGAATCCACCGTGGAGTCGTAGACCTCGATTTGTATGTCCGAAATCATTGATTCGGTGCGTGGTGGTGCTGCCAGCACCACTGAGCCCGCAACGCTAATCTCTGCCGCCGGCATAGGCAGGCGAGTGGTGCTGACCTGAACTTCGGGCACCTGGAAAACTGTTGTCGACAGCATGGACGATGGCCGCACTGGTGGTGCAGCTGGTCGCAGTGTGGTTGTATGAGTGGTGCTCGGACGCAACGAGCTTGTCTCCATATTTAATTCAAGCAGCGCCGTTGGCGCCAGAATCTCCACAATACGTCCTTGTCGCAGCTGCAGCTCAATGGAGTCCTCAGGCGACGGTTGCTGATTGGGCGCCAGCGGTTTCTTAAGTGGATGCACCACACTAAATGTTTTCTCGCCCATAAAAATGGGACCCAAATATCCATTCGGCACGGGCAACAATTCGGTTGGTTGAATGCTGACCGGACTGCTGCTGGTGGTGGTCTCAATTGTGGTTGTTGCTGCTGTAGTTGTTGCTGCTGTGGTTGTTTCTGCATTACTTGTTGCTGCTGTGGTGATTGCTGCTGCTCTGGTTGTTGTTGTTGTGGGACTGGGGGCTGGCATTGTATATTGTTGCTGTTGTAACTGCTTCTTTTTGGTTAGCTTGCGCCCATCGTGGCCATTGTGAATTGGTGGTGCTACAGTACCCTCCAAGTCCAGCAGTTGCACCACTGACTCCAATCTGTGCGGCAAGTGGCTCAAGTGCAGAGTGTCGCCAGTTGACATGGCTGCCACTTTGTTGGCTGGCGAGACGGTGGTGCGTGTATCATCATTAACTGGTACTTCTGTGGTCGTTGTTGCTGCTGGGGTCGTTGTTGCTGCTGTGGTGGTTGCAGCTGCCGCGGCCTTTGTAGCTGTTGTCGTTGGCACTATTTTGACAGGCAATACGGTGGTGCTCAGTTCAGGCCGCAGCTCACTGGTGTCATTGACAACAGCAATTGTTGCTGCTGTTGTTGTTGCTGCTGTTGGCGTTGTCGTTGTAGTTGCAGTTGTTGTCGTTATGGAATGTTGTTGCTGCTGTTGGTGCTGCTGGTGTTGTTTTGTAGTTACAATCAATTTTGGCATATCACCCTCAACGCCAATCTGTAGCTGGTGTGTTGCTGTTGCTGCAACTGCTGCTGGTGCTGCTTGCACCTGGCCATTACTGTTGCTGTTGGCCACCAGCAGCAGCAATATGACAAACATGGCAACAACTGGCTGTCGCCTCCTTGCAACAACTGACATGTTGCGGTTCTTCTTAAGCTCTATTGCACTAGCTGTAAGTTGCTGCTCCTCTCTGAATATTTGGATAATGTATTTTGTGTTATTCCTGTTTGTTTTTTTTTTTTTTTTAACTTAGCAACAGTTGCTGCAAATATTGCTGTTGTTGATTTTGGCACTTAATTTCCACTTTTGCACTTTTGCGTGTTGCTGTTGGTGTTCTTAGTGTTGTTACTGGCACTGTTACTTTTACCGTTACTTTTGGCACTTGGCATTGTGGTGTAGCACTTAAGGCTGCTCGGCATCATCGTCTTCATCTTCATGGACATCAGCAATCCGCGCAGCCGTTGCAGCTGTCGCCGCTTTCATTTATTCACTCAGTTGCTCAGCAGTGCTATGGCTGTTGCTGATGTTGTAATTGCTGCTGTTGTTGTAGTTGTTGCTGTTATTACTGCTACTGCTACTGCTGCCACTGCTGCTGTTGCTGCGGCCATTTTCTGCGGCTGTAGCGCCGCGGCTCTGCTTTCTGGACTGCGCTGCGGCAGCTGCTGTTGCTGCGGTCGCTGCGGATATGGTTGCCGTTGCTGCTGCTGCTGCTGTTGGCTTTTACTGTTGCTGTTGCTGCCCGGCGGGCGTTGGTCTCTTTGTTGGCACACAAATTCAAAGATACAAATAAAAATATATATATATAAAAATACAACAGTCAAAATTCTTTGCTGCTTTTAGCACTCAGCGCGCCGTGTTCCGTTGGCTTCCTTTTGTCTTCCTGCTTTTTCCCGCTACTTCTTGTTATTCTCCTTTTTCCTTTTTCGCGTTCTGCTTTAGGTTTTTGAATTTGGCTGTGGTTATTCTTTGGGTTTTCGCCTCTCCTTCGCTCCGCCAATCAGTTCTGCTCGAGTGGAAATAAAATGTAAAATAACGAAATATGCTTCAATAACAAGAAAGTTGCTGCTGTTGCTGCTGCTGTTGCTGTTGCTGTTGCTGTTGCTGCTGTTGCTTCTGTTGCCGATGTGCTGGCAAAGCAATAAAATGCAATGCAACGCAAAAGTGTGCAATAAAAGAGAGAAGACACAAGCACAAAGCGAACGCAGTAACAATATAAAATAACAACCATTAATAATGCTGGCCAGCTAGTTTAGCCTCGTATTCCAGACTCTGATTTCGCCTCAAAAGCGCCTATTAATTTAGCAAGCCAACTGCAAAAATAATGAATATTTTGAACAAAATTAAACTATGTTAAGTTTACATAGGTATTTAAAACTAATTAATGCCGCCCCCCTCCCCCATCATTTTAATTTTTCCCCATATTGTTTTTAACGTTGATAATGATATAAGTAAAGCCTAGTAAAATCCTACATCACTCTCAGTTAAGGATAATACTTAGAACTGTTCAGTAACAATCAGCAGATCTCTTTTTGCCATTTTAAAATATATGGCATCATCTGAAAAGGTTTTTTTAAAGCAAAATTTCTAATATCATCATAGTTTTTTTTTTGCCCAATATAAAATTGCCTCGTGTGAATTGCGGATGGATGCCTCGTCCATCAGTGGAAAAAATGGGATGCGATGAGCATTGAGCGAGTGGCTGCAGTGATGTGTGAAGGCATTTAATAAAAGACGCCAATCGGGAAAAGCGAGTAAAAATAAAAACAAAACATAAAATATGCCATATAAATACCAAATTTAAGTGAACAACCCCACTGAAGGACGACACCTCCTTTTAGCCACGAGCAACTTGTCGAAATTGTGCAAATTTCTCGTTTTATTCTTGTTATTGAATATTGTTGTCGACGGGGAGGGGAGGGCGGAGTAGGGGGGGCACTGTTTATAGCTTTTGTCTTTGGTATTTTTGTTATCGGTTGAAAGCCCAAAAATGCCATGCAAATTAAATAAAAGCCTACAAAATGATTCGATTTAAACTTCAGCAAAGAACCAAGCCAGAGGGTCAAAAAGGTTGCAATCCACTCTACTCCCCCACTGCCCACTCCCCCACCCATCCAGCAAGCGATTTTGCTTACCTCGTTGTTGCTATTGATGTTGCCGCAAGCAAAAGGTTGTGGCTAACTGTTTACATTACCACCAGTTGGCCAGCTGTTCAGCTGCCCCTCTCCATCCCTTCTCCATCTCGGCATCTTTCGCCAACTCATCATTGGCAAACTTAGTACGGCTATCAGCATCGTTATCATGGTAAGAGCACTTACCAACAATAAGCTCCCAACCCAACCGAAGCAAACTCCACGCACCGCAATAGCCGCAAATAGCTGCTGCCATTTCATAATAACACTTTCTATCTTTTGGCCATTGGCACCACCGCAAAATCAACTTCAAAGCAACAGCAACAAAACAATTAATTACAATAGAAGCAAATGTTCATAATGATTACGTTCGGGTATCAAATTACAATACTCTCTTCTTTGATATTTGATATTATTATTTCACATTCATTTATAAGCATTTTTGATTTAATATTTCAAATATTTAATAAAGGAACAAAATTTAATTGAAATCCATTCAACTATCTCTAAGAAGATTAGAAAAGCTAATGCTTTAATTTAAGGGAACTCTCGATATCATCAAAAGTGATCAATTATTACTATGACTGTTTTGAAATGCACAAATTAAAAAATAAGAAAAATGTTAACATTTATTTCACTTGGAACAAAGTTGAAAAATCCCGACAGTTGCACTTGAATACTTGCTGTAATTTTTTTGTGATTTTCTACTTTTTTTTTACTTTTGATTACTTACCGGCTGAGATGGCGTCTATTTTCTGTTTCTGATTTTACTCTTTACTCTTTATTTTTCACTTTTTACTCTTTACAGTTTGCTTGTTTTTTTTTTTTTTTTTTTTTTGTTTGTGATGGGCCTCGCAAGGTAATCCAAGGG
The DNA here is from genome assembly GCA_035042045.1 of Drosophila melanosoma. NCBI lineage: Eukaryota > Metazoa > Arthropoda > Insecta > Diptera > Drosophilidae > Drosophila > Drosophila melanosoma. The sequence continues at coordinate 5,531,412 of JAWNLY010000176.1, forward strand.
TCCTTGCAAACACCCGTTTAATCTCACAGCGTGCCAATCACAATCACTCAGTTCACAATTGTTTTGCTCAGCACTACAATAACAATAACAATAACAGTAACAAGAACCAGAACAACAACAAAAAAAATAAATACAAATGGGCTTAGACTTTGCTTTCGGCCAGGGTCAAAACAGCACGCGACACGCCCGGCATTTAAAGCCGGAAACTAACACAGAGACGCGAAGCACTAAGCAACAACAACAACAACAACAACAGCAACAACTCAGCCAAAGCAGCAAAATGCATAAAACGCGCCAAATTTACAAAAAATTTCAAAAATTAAAATATAAGCATTTTATTTATTTAGAAATTTGATTTAATTTTTTTTTTTATAATTTGATTGTGGCGTTTTTTGTTCTTAATTGTTGAGGGGGTGAAGGGTATAGGTGAGGTCGGGTATGGTAGGGTAGGTTGGGGAAGTGCGGTGGGGTTGTTGTTGTAGTTGAAGTTGGTTAGTTATCTCACGGCTGATTTGGAATCCTTGGCTGGTACCGCTGTTGCGTCCTTTAGCTTCGAATACCGCACGCAAACTGCGCAAATATTCTCGCATCCTATGGTCTAAAAGGACAAGAATTCACCGCCATCAACGCCGCAGTCTGCGTTTGCCGATTTACCGTATTGCCGATTCAAATCAGCTGTTCTGACAGCGACACTGCATGACTGCTTAAGCATCGTCGGCAGCGGCGCACTAGCAGCGTGGATGGTGTCTTGGCTAACCATATGGCCTCCAAACTGTTGGCAATGCTTGCGATTTCCCTGTAAATGTTGCTCATATGTCTGCTCAAAAGCGCAGATAAGCCAAGCAAACACATAACATAAATTAAATATTTTTTTTGATTGACAATACCTGCATTTGCTGTGTGTTCATGCTTAACAGTCTGGCAACACCATGTATGTGGAACGCTGTGGAATGCTGTTGCGACTTCCAGTCTACACTTTTCCATAGTGCGGCGAGCTTGTGTGGTGAAAAACTATCAGCGAAAGCTTGTTGTCAGCATTGAGCTTTGGCTGCGCAGCTTTGGGTACTAGCTTAGCCCAGTTTCGCACCTCTCAATATCAAAGAGCTTTTTTAAGCAATATTTAAATGGTGTGAAACATGAATACGTTAAAGATGTTCTAATTTTTGTCTATTTTACGCGATTATTTTTAATTTTTAATTGTAAATATATTGCAAATTCGTTAATTGCTATAAACGATACAATCTTAGTATTACTAAAGTTACATAAAATAATTAAATATAAAAAAAATGTTTTTATATTGTTTTTGCTCATGTGGAATTTGAGTAAATCTTAAATAGTCAGTTTTGTTTTCAACTTGTAACTTTCTACTTCGTTTCACTCTTTCAATTCAGCTTTGGCAACAGCTGTCATTTAACATCATTCAGGTAATGGAATCGGATTATGCATATATATATATATATATATATATATAAGTATTTGCCAAATTCCACATTGAACACTGTTGTTCGGTCACTGGCTTCTGCCTTGCAAAACAATCTCTCTCCCTCTCTCCCTCTCTCTCTCTCTGTCTATCTATTGCTGGACGTATCTTCTGTCTGACTGTCATGTCATACATGTCTGATCCGCTTGATCCATTTGATAATGCACCTCGCACTATAATTCCCATAAATATTTCGCCTTTACATTATGTAAACCTCTTTTTGGCCGCTTTGCTTTATTCCATAATATACAAATGTTTTCGTTGTTGTTGTTTTTGTTGTTGTTGTTGTTGCTGTTGATTGTTGTCGTTGTTGTTTTCTACGCTGTGGAATTCGAAGCACTCCCAAAACAACAGCAACATCAACGAGCAACAACAACAACAACAACTGTCATTTGGCGGTGGCAACGTCTCCATTTGCCCCACTCTTGGGCTCTTCTTCTTCTTCATGCTGGTGATTGCCACAAACTGCGCCGCAGCAATTTGGGATATGGTTAGCAACGCATTTGCAGCGCCTCCGCAACACCTCCGCATTGATTGTGTGGCATGCATTAAATTTGCCAGCTTAATTGAGTTTTGGCCTTTTTTTTTTGTTTTGTTATTGAAATATCTGCCACACATAAAAAAAACACAAAAAACAAAGCCAACAAAAATGCCGAATGACCTCAAAGCGAATTCATTTGATTTAATTCATATAATTTGATATCTTTTTTAAATTTCTGTTTTTTTTTTTTAATGTATTTCTTTATATTTTGGGTTCGATTTGTTTTTTCGGTTTTGGCGCAACACTTTCTTCGGCAGCTGCCGCTTTGTTGGCAAGATTAAAGCAGTTGATTTATGGAGCATAACAAAGATTAACTCTTTGGAATGCCGTTAAAATACAATAAAATTACAGACAGAGTCAAAGTTCGAATTTGAATTGAAGTCTAAATCACCAGTTACGACTACAACTAATTATCATAAATATTAATAAAAATATATTTTTATTATTTTTGCAAGTCATGAGAAAATATTATTATATTAATTTTATAAATACCAATTTAAATGAAACTCAACTTTTTTAATTGTATATATTTTTATGACTTATGAATTTTGACATTTTGCAGATCTTAATAATTATGTTGTTATAACTAAAACTGAAAAACGAAAACACGCATTTCACTGAGATACTGAGATACTGGCCAAAACTCATAGCCAGTGGCTATGTTTAAGACTTGGTTTTAGGCGCCATTGTTTAATCACAACCTCCTCACAATCCCCCACCTATCGCCGATTAGCAATCACCAAAGCCGACGCTGATCCAACCGAACGTGCGACGTGCGGCGTCATCGATCAGACATTTGCCGTTGTCAGCTGAACTGTGCCTCAAACTGCAGCTGCGACTACGGCTGCGACTGCGGCTGCGACTGCGGCTGCGTAACGGCTCATTTTAATTTGAACTGCGCCGCAACACACTTGACGCACAGCTTTGGCCGAGCTCCAAGCTCAAATTGTGTACACTCTAAGAAAAAAAAATGGGGCGAATTCAAACGAAATTCCAGAATTTTTTTAATTATGCATAATTTGCCGATTTTAAAATTCAGCAAAAAAGTGATATATTTTACAATTTGAGGACTTAATTATAACTAATTATGTTGCCTCAAGTAAACAGGAATGAGAGCAATCTTTGGTGAGCTGAAATAAGAGTTTTGTTCTCGGTTCATTTTCGCCACTTGTTTTTTCAAGTGTATTCACCCTGGCCAAACCCAGCGCATGACAGGCAGAAAAGCCACGAGGCAACTCACTTGCATGTTGGCGTTGGGGCGACACGTTGACAGCTGGCATCGATTTATGCCAAAGATTTTCCATGCGATTTTCAACCCCATCAATTCTCCCCCCTTTTGCCACCACCACCCCCTTCCACCTAGCGCTCCTTCATGAGCGGCCCGTATGCAGCTGCGCGTGCCTGCCATACGAATTGGATGCACAAAGCACAAAGCGAATCCGTTTTGGCCAAATTCTCTCTCTCTCTCTCTCTCTCTCTCTCTTTCCATTTGCCAGTCAGCAAATCAATAGCAAATTGAAACAGAAACGGTAAACATTGCCCGCAGAAGAAGTAACTGTCGATCGATAAGCCAAGCGTTGAAGCCACAGTCAAAGCCAAAGTCGCTGGCTGTGCCAGCCGTTGTCAAGGCTCATCCATCAGCATTTGTTTAGGCCATGATACGCTGATCAGCCAACGGCAAATGGCAATTGGCCAAGCGCAACGTCGCCCCATCTCTCAAATGCTAAATGCTAAATGCTAGAGGATTTGAGGAATTTTCGTGCATGCCACCGATGAGCAATCGTCCACTCAGCTCCGCTTGACTAGCTGGGTCAAACACTTGCTGCTGGCTACTACCGATCCACATTGACATCTCCTATCGAATGCCAAACCAGATCATCGAATTCACAACTTCTACGTCAGATATTAAGGATGTGGCTCAAAGAGAGACAGGCGGGGAGTGTTAATGCTTAATAGTTAAAAAATATATAGAAAAATGCACACATCCAACAAATAAAAAATGGACAACAGATTCAACAAATTTTTTTTTTTTTTTTTAACAATTTTGTTTCAAATTAAGATTTTTAATTGCCTTTTAGAGATCCATTTACATATATATTTAAAAACATTTTAAGTAGAATAATTATAAAAACTAATAAATTCATTAAGTAGCAGTAATCAGCTGGACAGATATATATATGTTTAACTCTTTCGATTTTTAGAAGTTTTCTTTACGTTTGGTATGACATTTTTATAATTTCATAAATTCCATTTTGTTTTGATTATATTTTTTCTAATTCTTCTGATCTAGTTATATGATTATATATATGTATATATATATATATATATATATATATATATATATATATATATATATATTATAGTTATACATAATAACACTCTTTTCGTTTCACGCTTTATTGCATTTAAATAAGATAGTTTTATAAATCGGTTTAGTTCAGCCAGTTTATATTTCAGAAACCGCATCAAAGAAACGTGTGAAAATCGAGATTTGGAAACATTAAAGTTTAGTTTAATGGCATATTTATGCATATATATATATATATATATATATATATATATATATATATATATATATATATATATTTATGGCATATGCGATAAGAAACTTTCGCATTTTTGGAATTTTTGAATATGGAACAAATGAATCATTTGTTTGTTAGGCTTTTGGTTATTGTTTGTTGTGGCTTAATAAAGTTTATGGCTTAGCTTTGGCGTAGCCGATAATTCGGTCACAGGGCTGCCCATCTCAACTGGGGGCGTGGCAGTTGAGATGGTTGATTGTTGATTGAATCATCGGTTAGCAAAGCGGCGTCCATTTCACTTTCATTTCTTCTGCTTCTTCGTTATCGTTTTTGTTGTTGTTGTTGTCGCTGTTCAATTTCTTTTCATGGGCAGCCGCATTGTGCTTTAGTTGCCACGCCCCTCGTTTCACTTTCTTTTGACTCATCCTCCTCGATTTGTCGCTGCTGCTGCTGCTGCTGCTGCTTCTTCTTATTGATGAGCTGATAAACGTGGGTGACGATTGCAGCATCGCTAAAAGAGAGAGACAGAGAGAGAGAGAGAGAGCCAGCGAGAGTTAAAGAAGAGAGGCGCATTGCTAGACAATGCGAATGCTTTCTTGTCTTTGTCTTCGATTTCGTCATCTGGCAGATGTTTGCTTCACTCCCCCCCCACCCCTCTCTCCATTTACAACACTTAACCAATTCACCTCTTTACCACTTCACCCACCCCGCTGAATACTCATCACACACAGACACAATTAATGTGCATTATTGTCGCCGCAGCCCAAGTGGTGAAAAAAGAAGCTAAGCCAAAAGTTGTGAAATGAAAAGGAAGAGTAAGAAAACAATTTATGCGTATGGGTTTTTTGTAATTGTTACAGTAGAAATTGTTAAGCAAATATTTGGCCTGGTCGAAAAGCATAAAGAAATGAAAGGAAAAATACGACAAGAAATGCAACAGCGACAAAAAAAAAAAAAAACAAAAAACCTGTCGTGAAATTGAGAAAAATGTTTTCGGACTGCTTTTGGGCTGTGTGTGTATTTGCACAGTTGTTATTGTTGTTGTTGTTGTTGTCATAGTTGTTGTTGCTGGGCAATGTTTTCGTTTTCATTTTGGCCCGAGTTCGCATTGCGAGCGCATGACTCAAAAAACCAAGCCAAGACAAAAACCCACAGCCAAAATTGATTTTTGGCTAGCAAACTCAACCGGCAAATACTCTGTAATATACCTAAATAATAAAATACCTAAAGTACAATGTATTATGTACACTATAAATAATATTCATATTTTATATATTTTCATTTCTGACAAAAAAATCTATCATTTTAGCTGAAATAAAAGTTTTAAACTTCAGTTAATTGTATTTCCTATAATATTCTCCGTTGCTTTATTTAATTTTGGCTTTTTCGTCTGAAGTTTATGTATACCCCGCTTGGGGGATTTCAGGGGCAGAGGGTATTACAAACAATGTTTTGGCTGCCTTCGATGGCCGCAGAAAAACAAAACTTTCTTTCATCCGTGGGCTCAATTCTGGCGACAGTCACGTTCCTTAACTGCCCTGAATTGTTGCAGCGTTTGTTGTTGTTGTTGTTGCTATTGTTGTTGCTATTGTTGTTGATGTTGTGGCAATTGTAGTTGTTGCTGTTGGCCAGTCCAAGTGGTCAAGTGGTCAGGTTAAGGCATTGAGCCAACATCGCCTGTCTGCTTTGGCCACTGAAATCATAATTTGCTAATAAATTTTCATTTTCATGGCGCGTCGTCGTCGTTTTTGTTGTGGTTATTGTTGCGCTTCACATTTTTGTAAAGTGAAAGTTTCCACTTCGCCTCCCTCCCTGCCGACCCGCTGCAACTCCCGTTGCCCTCCGATGTCATACGATGTGACAAGGCGCCGAAAACCTTTTTTGGACCCTTGCCAAATGCAACATTTCCATATTTTCACATGTGAAATCAGCGCAAGCGAATCGCATAAAAAAAATTAAGACAAGAAATAACAGTAAAATTAAGCCCTTAAATGTCTACAAAATATAACACCTGTCGCTTATCCTCCTTATAAACGCATCTATCAAAAATCATTGAAAGCTCAAATATAATTATGAACAATCAAGTTTAAGACACAGATTAACCATATCTATTTGTCAGATATATGAATATATCCCAAGTCCTTCAATTGCAGAGTGATTATTATTATTTATTTATTATTAATTTTATTATTGTTATTGCTGAAAGAACTGTTCACTTTCCCTTGGCGATATTCGTTTGTGGCAGTTGTTCTTGTGTTGGCCATTAAGCGAAGCAATTTGTCAGGTGTAATATCAAGTTTAGGATTTCACTCTCGTTTTCCGTTTAGAAAACATTTAGTTGAAAGACTCGAATCGGACTCGGAGTTGAGTGGAAACTAGTTTCTGTGGTCTGCTCTGACAGTTAGTTTCACTTTTATTAAGTAATTTGAACGTACGGCAACCGCAACTGGCACTTGTCAATTGCTCTGATACAAACAGATACGCGGATACAAAATGCCGTCAAAGATACAATAGCAACATCAGCAGCAAACAACAACAACAACAACAACAAAAACAACATGAATGAAGCTGTTGAGGAAAGCACGCGGCAAATGGCAAATGGCAAATGAAACAATTAAAAAACGGCCACATTAAAAGAGAAGCAGCTAAAATGCTTCAGCGCGCAGCGGCAACTAAATCGTGGAAGATGAAGACCACGTGAATAGTGATAAAACACTACTGCTAACGAAGATAGGTGTTGTGGGGGGGGGGGGGGGGGGTATATTGTGAAGTACATAGATGCATGTGTGTTGATAGTCAGATAGAACGTAAATTTCATGGCTGCACATTTGGCACACAGAATGCCACAGCAATAACCCAAGCGATTTCATTCAATCAGGGCACTTGAGAAATGGCTAGAAAGAGACGGCCACACAGCAAGACAGGTGTGTGTGTGGATTGGGGGGGGCGATGCGAAGAGCGGGGGCATGCAGCTTATACAGCCATTAAAATGTTGATAAAATCATAGCATAAATTGATCCAATTTCAGGCCACAGTAATTTCTACTCGTATGCATCTCTCTCCATCTCTTTCACTCTCACTCTCTCTCTCTCTCTCACTCCCTCTCTGTACCCCTCTCGCCAAACTTACTTCTTTTGTCAAGCACTCTCAGCGCTGCGAACCACATCAAATTGATATATATCATTTTTTTTTTTTTTTGTCTTAACGACTCTCGTTTTTCAGCACTTTCTTCATTATCATTAGAAGCTCCAAATCTTAACTCTTCGATCTGCCATTTTTGGGATTCTAGGCGAAAGTTGTTTTTTTTTAATGGAGACCAGTCTTCGTGATTTATAGAGCACATTGTAATAATAGCTAGCAAGGGAAATTATTTATTTTCACATCATAATTATCTACTTAAGCAATCTCAACTCTTCGAAGTAAAGTTTCGGATGTTTGCAATAGATACGAAAAGGGCTAATTAAATCTTTGGTAATTGAAATATGCAATAGATATTTAGTTTTCGCTTTTCTTTGGCAATGCTTATCCTCCCACAATATGCCACAGGTTCTATGCGAAAGTTGCATTGATAGATTTACCTTTACCTTTCCTAACATTTCTCCATTCTCTTATAATTTATAGAGCATATTGCGTTGGATGCCATAAAAAAAAACAAAACAAGTTTTTCTCACGCATTTGTCTGAATGTTGTTTTTTTTTCCCCTCCTTTTGGTCTTTCAGTTTCCAGTTGTTTCCACTTGTGCACTTTGTTTTTGTCTCACTTTTAATGAGCGGGTCATCAAGGCGACATTTGGCCATGTCGTAAATTATATTTACTGCATTTCGCATATAAGCAACAACACAACACACACACACACACACACACACACACACACACACACACACACACACACACACACACGCACACACACAGACAAACACACAGACAGTTTTAGCAATTGTCACTTGCACAATGTTTTCAGTTTTCAGTTTTCATTTTCGTTTTAATTTTCATATTTCACATGTGTATTTTTGTGGCATTTGCAGCTTTTGTTTAGCACTCTCCCTCGATCCCTTCAAATCGGCTAACTTCACATCTGCATTCAGTTTGCTAAAAACTTATATATATAAATATATATATAAATATATATATATTTATAGATAGCTTAATAATACTCTACTAAAAGTATACTTTTGCTTAGCAACTTTAATTTTCTTCAAAAATTTGTTGTTCTTAAAGAAAAAAAACATTTTAATTGCAATTTGGTTAACTTCAAAGTATTATAAAAAAAATTAATTTTAAGTTATATTTTTATTTTTTATAGAGCATGCACTGTACATGGCAAGGCAAAGTGTTGTTTTTTTTTTTACCCTTTCATCTCCATTTCGGTTTTTATTGATATTCCACTGATAAGTGTTGCAGCTGCTTGCTGCAATTGCCACTGGTGTTGCTGCTGTTGCCGCTGTTTCTGCTGTTGCCGCTGTTGCTGCTGTTGCATTGTTGCTGCTCTCCACTTGCGCTTCCCAGCATTTACAGCCCGAAACGTGGCGTATGCGCAACTGCTTGGGGCAATGTACAATGTGAAGAGAGTTGAGGCAGGCAACAAAACGTTTGAAGGAGAGCGGAGCAATGTTGCATAGATATTTGTGTCAGCCCGATTTTTGGTCAGCTGACCTTGAGCCGCAGCTTTCCCGCTGGGCGATGCCATGCGGAAATGTGGCAAGCTGTTGTTGTTGCTCCTCCAGCTGGCTGCATTTATTGCACTGGCTGCACTTTCAGGCCATTCGTCACACGTCTCGATTCGCTGACAACTTGCAATCCTCGTCGCAACCGCAGCAGCAGCAAAGATACAACAACAACAGCTCAGCTAATCATAATTTAAGCCAATTTAGCAACAAGCGACAAGTGTTTTCTGTTGTTGTTGTTGTTGTTGTTGCTGTGGTTGTTGCTGTGCAGTGACTTTCTCCCGACCTCGTTTAGTTCGAAGCGATTCCGATTCCGATTCCTAAAATAAATTATTGACACACAAATTGTTGTCCCTGTTGTTGTTGTTTTTGTTGTTGTTGTTGTTGTTGCTGCTAACGCTTTACGTGCGTCTATTGACCCGCAACAGCAGCAGCCCCAAAAAAAAACAGCTTTTAGAAACTCTTTTGCCTCTGTTGTTGTTGTTGTTGTTGTTGTGATTGTTGTTGTTGTCTTTATTATTATTGTTTTTGGCCAGACCATAATCATAAAGCCCAAGTAGGAAGCAAGCAGCTAAGCAGCTTGGAGACTCCAACATTTATTTGCATATATTTCTTTAAATATACCCTGTAAGCACAGAGACTGAGTAAATAACAGGGTATTATAAATTTAACTCTCTCTCTCTCTGGAAAATGAGCAAACTTTGAATTTAGACGTAAAAAGTGCATAGATTCTCGATGATTGATATTTATTATACTATTTCTATATCATATACCATATTATTTTGATCGATTCTGTTGTTTATTAGTCGTGCATACCCGAATGGCACAATCTGACGTTTTTTTTTCTGAATTTCTTACACATTTTGAAGCAAACGCAGTTGGATGGAACTGATGGCAGAGGTTGGGGCAGGGACAGGGACAGGGGCAAGGGTTGGCTCGGCTCACTGGGCAATGCGTGGAATGCGTTAATTGCCTAGGCAGTTTGGCTAGAAGCCAAACCAAACAAACACACACACACACACACACACACACACAGAGAGACACAATATGAACAACAAAGAAACAAAACAGTTAGGTCTCTGCCAGCTAAGAGCCAAGTCCGATTTCAACAAGTGTTGGCAGCCCAATAATTCACCTGAGCTCCAAGTAAGCAGGCACTTAGGGGCCTAACGAACCATAAATTCTAACTAGGCAACAACGACAACAACAACAATAACCACATCACACTCTTGAGTTGCCATCGAAAGTACACACACACACATACACAAATATTTTATGCGAAAAATTTCTAAATGAAAACATACATTTTCATTCCTCCCAATTCAATTAACAAAATGAAAGTTGCGCATTGCGCGAGTTTCGGCTTCAAGCGGTCAATAATCACGTCGCTTACATCAATAAAATTGTCAAATTGGCAAAACGAGGCATACACAAGGGTTAAGCGGCAGCTTGTTGTTGCCCTTTTTTTTCGTTTTTTGGTTGGGCGTGGCGCTCGTGCTTGGCATAATCAATAGCCAAAGTGTTGTCTTCTGTGTCTTCCTCTTCTTCTTCTTCTTCTTCTTTTGCAGGGTGCGTCGCCCACAAAAAAAAAAAAAAGATTAATTACAAAGAAGACTGAGGCAACGAACTTGAGCAGAAATTTTGCATTTGGCCATAGAGAATTGGCGCTGCGATTGCTCTATCGATGGCTTTCTGGTCAGAGCTCTAAATGATTAGGGCCAAAGCTTAAGCCGAATGATGCGAGAAACGCAGCGCTAATGCCACAAATTGCTGCACTTACCTCCATTGAGTTGAGTCCAGCACATATCAAAAGCACTTTGACAAGTCAAGTGGAAACGTAAAAGGGCTAAAAAGTAATTGCCTATCGTTATCGATAAATGTCACTGAAATCTAATTGATAACACATATAAAATAAGAAATTAAATTAAAGTTGATCGAATTACAATTTAACAAGTTAAACCGGGTAAGTCAAAAGTTGCTAGAAAAAAAATAATCATATCAATTTTAATTATGATGTATCTAATGATATATATAAAGATATTAAAAACCTATAAGATGAGACACTATTTGACAAATTAAGTTGAGAAAACAAGAATCGAGAATAAGCAACGTTATTTCACAACTGAGAAAATGTTCGTCTGTTCAGATTCATATGTAGAATATTATCATAAACGAAACTCATAAGTAATACCACTTTTTTGCAGAGGGCATTCACAATTCGCTGTTCCAAATGAGATTTATGTTATTATTTGTTTGATATGTGGCTTAATGCGCTGAGTAAAAACAAAGGAAAATAAAACTGAAAGAAAAATTCCACAAAAAAAATGTCATCTTTTTTATTGTTGTGGTTGTTGTTAGAAATGAAATGAGTTGCTGTTACAGTTGTTTGCTCCATTATTAAGTATGACACAACCAGCAACAACAGTGACAACAACCACAGCAAAGTCCAACTCAATCTGTCAGACTCCAACGCAGCTGGAGTTGAAGAGGCAGACTTTAAGAGTTGTCCAGTTGTCCAGTTGTCCAGCAACCTAGTCGGCCTCTTTTGGTGGTACTTGTGCCTCTGTCTGGGCCACTCTACTTAGCTGCCCTGCGTGCACCACAAGTTTGCTGTTTATTTATTTTTTTTTTTCTCTAAGTATTTTTTTATGATATTTTTGCAATGTTTTCTTTATTGTTGTCGGTGGCACACACACAATTGTTGCTGCTGCTGCTGCTGCTGTTGTTGTTGTTGTTGTTGTTGTTGGTTTTATGTAACATTTGTTGAATTCTGCGCTGGGGCAGGCATTTCACTTGGGTGGCTGCAGTCGTCCATTACGAGCAGTGTCCAAAAATGAAATAATTGCAAATACTTTGCCAACTACAGCAACAATGGAGACAGGCAGGTAGGCTCAAGTGGGGCAGCTGCAGCAAGTGATTGTTGCTGTTGTTGTTGCTGTTGTCGTTGCTGTTGTTGTTGCTGTTGTTGTTGCTGTTGTTGTTGCTGCTGCTGCTGCTGTTTAGGGCTTAAAAGCAAGAGAAAATTGTTACTTTCGTTTCATTTCACATCACTCTTTTTGCACTAGTTGTCTGAGTTGCACAGGGTGGTAATCAGTGTCTCAAATGGAATTCAACTAGCTGTTTTTGGCCAAGTGCAATCACTTTTTGTTTTAGCCCCACTTATTCATATTGTATAAGTAATAACCACATTGACTTGGTTCCACCACTTAGCAACTGGGAAGCCGATGCTTAAATTTGGCATCTTGCATTATAGTTTGAATTGGGCAATTCAACCATAGGCAGACTCTTGCCACACAATGTGGGCGCACAGTAGTGCAAAAGACATTCACACGCACACACACACACACACACACACACACACACACACACACACACACACACACACACACTTGATGTGGGCACTTCTCTTTTGCTCTTTGCACATTGTTTTGGGTACACATGCTCTCAAACTCATTATCCCGCATTGTGCCACTAAATAACCACTTACGAATCTTACAATTTTTAACCTTATATCTTTGAGTTCCGCCCTAGCGTTTTCAACACTTTTTTACTAATACTATTTTCCAGCCACAAATCGTTGTTTTCAAAACAAGTTTGACCTAATTATACTTTTGTAAGTGATATTACCATTTTGCTTACCAACCAATCCGGACCAATCTGCTTAACTACAGCTTTAATATGCATTAAAAAAAAATCGAACTATTCAATCATATAATTTTTATATTTAGAATCGATTAATTATTATTTTTTCTTTCTCTTTAATTCAGTTTGCTTTTAACTGAAAGCGGAGATCCTTTTCACCTTTTGTTCCTTTCGTCAATTATTAATTCGATCCTAGGTAGCAAAGATGCAAGGATTCTCTTTGGTCAGTTTTGTCCTCCTCCTTTTCGAGTAGCAGTCTTGAAAAGAAAGATGTAAAAGAGTTGCTCAATTCTGAATTGGAAAGATGATTTTATGTTTCTTTGTTGTTTTTCTTATACAATTTGTACTTTGTATAAATTGTATTTTTTTTTAACTTATTTTAGGTACATGTGTTTGCATAGATGAAACTTAAGTCAAATCAGGTTTAAATGGCTGAATGAGCAGTTTTTAACTTACATATTGCTGTCCCCTGCTCATTCAATTATTTCTCAGTTCCCCGTCAAGCTGGAAAAGATTTCAGACCCATTTTCCTTGAATTTGACTCGTGGCAATGGAGCATGGACAGGTTTAGGGGCAGGGGCAGGGTCAGCGGATGGTAGAGCTTCAGGGCAGCTGCTGCACATGCAGTCAGTTCAAGATAAAGAAAAATGAGTAGCAGAGGCAGAACCTGGGGAACTATGTCTGGGAGCAATTCCAATGGTAGATGGGAGTTGGGTGTTGTTTGCTGTTAGGCAGCGACTCAGAACATTAATCTTGAGACTGCTGGAAATTAAAAATAATAAAGCACTAAATAGAAGATGAAGCGAACAACAGGGAACGCGAACGCGAACGGGAACGGGAACGGGAACGGGAATGTGGACTGACTGGCTGGGTCTGTGGAACTGGAACTGCCAGTGGGTCTCTGGAGTTGCGACTGGACTGGCAAATGAATGGGATGGTTACCGGCCCGGCCTGTAAGCGAGGCAAACACTTAATTGAGCATCGTGAACGCAAATGCAGCAATTCGTTGTGCTTGGCCGGCTGCGGCAAATAGCCGAAGAGAAGCGGCGTTGTTGGTCTTGAGGATGATGGGATAAGGGTGGTGTGGGGTGCTGGGGGTGCTGGTGGGGGGGGAGGGGGGATTAGTTAGTTTGGTTTAGTCCAACATTCTTTGGCTTAAAAGATGTTGCGTGCGCCCCAGTCGATTTCCTAGCTTGGCTCAACTCGGTGGGCGTCAGTGGCTGCGCACGTGCCAATGCATCCACATAGCACAGTCCACCGACTCGCCACTCGACCACTGACCACCGATCATCAAGCGTAACAATTGGGCGGTAGCACCACAGTCCAGTACCAGCTCTAGGGTCCAGCACCAGCTCTAGGGTCCACCAGCACCAGCACCAGCAGCAGCACCAGTAATCGACGCCTCTTTGGAGGCACCGTGCCAAAAGCTGTTTCCTCATTGTCTAATTAAATGTTTCTGCAGACTTGGCACACACAATTTGATTAGTTAACTGTTAACTGCGCACTTGTAGAAGCTTAACCTCAAAAAGTGAACGCCCGCTGACAGGTGGCGCCACAAACTCAAATGCAGCGAATTGGGGCAGCATTAAAAGAATTAGCGTATTATTCGAAGTCGATGTGCTTAAAGATTTTTTAAATGCTTTTGTCCTCAACTAATCAATTAAAAGCTTGAGTTTTGACAGGTAAATAGGCAAAAGTGGGCTAAGAAATTAATGGAACTCAACTTTTTATGTAGTCAATGAATATTTCTTCCGAAATATTTATGTCCACTTTGAGAAGTATGCAAAAATTGCGTTGCCTCGCAGAATTCGTTTGGATTGGGTTGAATTGAAATTTTATAAAATTTGGTACAATCTTACTAAACCTTCTTTAGTTAATCATAGTGTGGAATAGTTGGTGCCACGCGAACGAATAAGGTTAGTAGTTAGTGGAAACTACGTTTTTTTTTTGTCTTTAATATATAACCTTTAACTCGGAATTGGAGCAGCAGTTGCGCCCAATTCTATTGGCAGCTGGACAACTTTAAGAGTTGCTGCCGGCTAAATAGCAATGTTGCAATCAACGTTGCTGCTGCTGCTTCTGCTTCTGCTGCTGATGCTGATGCTGTTGTTGCCGCTGTTGTTGTCATCACTTGTGGCAACATTTTCATTGTTTTTGTGCGCTGCAGCAGCAGTTTAAAGTGGGTTAAAAGCACAAACAACACTCACAAATGTGATGACAATTCGCCAAAGCAATGCTCTAAAGAAAGAAGTGAGTAAACCACATCTAGCAACAGCAACAACATCAACAACAACAGCAACATCATCAACAACAACAACAACAACAACATTGCCAACAAAGCCATTAACTTAACTCAAATGACTGTAACCAAATGATCATTCGAGATGATGGCAATGATCATCATAGAACAGTTCCAGAATAGAACTAACGAAAAACTACTTTTGCACAATAACTCAATCAACTGACAATGATTTAGAGCTTGGCAATTGGAACAGGTTGGGTATTCGAAACAGAATCTAATTTCATACATATATATACAAAATTGGAATATTCATTTTTAAGGCTAAATTACAAATTAATTTCGAACGAATATCAAGTTTGTAATTTTAATTATAAGTAACAGTTTCGTAATGCTTGAAATTGTACAAAAATACATTTAAAAAAAAAAGGAATAAAAATATAGAATAAAAACTAACTTAAAAATAACTCTTTTTGGTTTTTGGACTCCGTAGATTTGCAACATGATCGACTCGATTTGAGTGCGTGCTTTGCAGCGTTTTAGCCTTTAAAGGCATACGGCCAAAAGATAACAAAAACTACAACAAAGTAGTAGCCAAATTATTGTTGTTTGGCCTGCCTGACGTTCAGCGTTCAACGTTCAACTTGTCGGCGGGATGGTCTAGTCTCAAATCTCAAGTCCCAAGACTGTAGACTCAAGTTTAGCAGAGTTGCTTCTGCTGCCCATTTTGGGATAATGCGAATCACAGATGTCTTCGCCGCTGATCTTGTTAGCATATTCTTTTGGGTGCATTTTTTTAAATTTTGCCCCACATGTGTCACACAAATTGTGCGTTGGACAAAGTAAGCAAAAAAAAAAATAAAAAAAATAAATACATAAAATTGTGGCAGTGGCTGTTGCACTCGGCGGCTGCCTCAACTGCTCCAATTTGCTGACCATTTGGCATACTTAAAGCTGAGCTGAGTTGTTGTTGTGGTTGTTGTGGCATGCAAATGCTTGTGCAACGGCATCGTTCGCTTTGTGGCAATGAATGTCCAAGCAGCAAGCGGCTAGTCCAACTTGCCACAAAGAATTATTTGTGCTGTTGCTGCAATTTGGTGCAAGCAGCACTGTTGCCACAGTTGCATAACCTGTATTAGTTGTTATTACCGTTTTGTAGCATCACCACACAAACACATACACACATACACACACACACCCAGCCAGCAAATAGGCGAGCGAATGCTAACAAACTTTCTTGCCAGACCAAATCGAACCGGCCAACGGATTTTCGATTCATCAATAGACAAACGCATCGGAAGCCCTAAGCTCCATCTCCATCTCCAGCTCCAGCTCCAGCTCCAGGTTCAGCTCCATAGAGCTTTGGCACTTGCCGAAAGCGCAGCAAATGACAGCACCGACAGCAGCAACAGCAACAGCAGCAACGACAGCAACACGGGGAGCCGCAGCAGCATAACGCATGCAGTCGCTGCCAGCGTTGACGTTGCGAGTTAAAACTTACAGCTTACAAGACGCACAACGCGTCGGCGCAAACTTTCAGTTGCTTTCGAGCTGCACAAGACGACGGTTGGTTTGCTTTGCAATTCATTCACAAGCATCACAAACACACACACACACAGTTGGCGCAAAGAGAGCGCAAGCCGTAAAAAGAGAACTGGAGAGCGCGTGCGCGACTGCAAATCGAGTACGTGAAAAGTGAAAGAAAACGTCTCCTGAGCTTCGGGTTATTTTCTGCTTGTATTTTTTTTTTTTGTGCGCATGCGTCGTCGTTTCGTTAAGTCGCGTTTTCGTGAGAGTCGCGGCTTTGCTTTAGGTTCGACTTAGCGAGCAGAAACGAATTCAGTTGCCGTGCTGAACGCAAAGCGAACGGAACTGTGCGCATCGTGGCGCGCTTGGCGATTACTTTTGTTTTTGTTTTCCATTTTTGTTTCGAACTCTGTTCAACACTTAACGTCTAGCGGTCGTAACTGGCCTAACGGTACGCGTCTTGTGCTCGAGAAATTGCGCGCATCTAGCTTATTCTATTCTTAATTTTTTTTTTTATTAATTTTTTTTTATATTTTTGTGGTTTGTGTGTGTGTGTGTGAAGGATAAACAAGTTGCTGTCTCGAGTGACACACTTTCCGGCGCACCTGTTGCAAATCTCGAAAATATTTGTACTGATTTTAAATTTAGACTAGATATTTTTCTATTTTTGCAGTTGCTGTTGTTTTTTGGCGCATATTAAAAAGTGGCCACACTAAACGAAAAACAGTAATAACTTTTGCTCATTGAAAATCGTGTAAGCAAAGTCAAAGGAAAATAAACAACACATATATAAAGAAAAGCAAAGAAAAAGCTGGCAAAAATTTTAGTGTGACAACCAATTGCAAATACTTAGAAAAATTACAACAAAACAACAATAATAAAAAACTAAAAAAAAAATAATAATAATTAACAAAAAAGAGGAGACAAGTGGAAAAAGCTACAAACGCAACGAAGTGAGCGACAAAATGCAACGCACGCAGTCGCCGCGGCTGCGGCTAAAACTGCTGCCGCTGCTGCTGCTGCTGCTGCTGTTAGTGGCGACGTCGCAGTCACAGTCGCAGACTCAGACACAGGCGCAGGCGCAGAATATAGGTGAGTGTGTCAAGACGAAAACACGAAAAGATGATGAGAAGATGAGAAGACTTTAAGTCCAAAACAGAAAAACAAACAAATTTTCTCTCAGCTCTGCTGCTGCTGCCCATGCTTGATTTTTATTCATCACCCATTTTCAGCTTGTTTATGTTGTATATATATATTATGTTTTTGGTCGGTGGAGGGATGAGGCGCACCTTTTAAATTTTTGCATACACATTTGTCGTTGGCTTTTAATTTCCGGTTCTCTTTTGAAACAAAAGCGACTGCGAGGCTTGTGCACTTTTTCCCACGTTCATAAAGCAGCAACAACTACAAAAAATCAGCTAAAGTCCAGCTTCAAGTCAAGTGCCGGCAACTGGTCAGCTTGCTGTTGTTCGCTCACTCGCTTTAAATCGGTCAGCTTTTGTGCTCGTTAATTGTTTTTGTGGGATACGCGCGACAAATGGAAACGAAGAAACTGACCAAAGACACGACTCATATGCATATTGCAAGTACAGTAAGCCCTCGTTTTGTAACGCTGCTGTTTTTACGATTCAATTGAAATTTCCTTAGAATATTTCGTCATGCTTCTTCCTTTAAATATCAGGTTCAGCATGCTAAATTAGTATATCAAATAGATTTATTCCTATTATTTTTCAACTTGAGCGGATTGGAATTTTTGCACAACTTATCTCGATCTCTACCTGAAATATAATCTCAAAGTTCCAACGTCGAATTTAATGCAATTTCGTATACTGTGCTCATGCGTCAACTTACATCTGATCAGCAGATCAGAGATCTGTTCAAACATTTATTTTCTCAGTTAAAACCTAAATTTTCAATAAACTCTTTTCGTAAAAGATTCTTCTTATATTATTCAGATTTCCTAAACTTCAATTATATTATTCGATTTTCTTACATATTCGGCAAATAGTTCGCTTTAATAGCATGCACTGTGCTTGGTTGGGGTTCAGTTGGTGGGCGAGTCTGCCAGTGTTGACCGCAGGAAACGGATGTTTGTTTGGGTCAGCAAGCAGATAAAGAAGCAACAACAAAGACAACTAAAGTGAATGCCAAATGTGTCACAAGAAACAAAAGACTTAGGCAACAAACTAGCTGCTGACGCCGATGCTGTTACTTTTGCTGCTGCTGCTGCTGTTGTTGCCGCTGCCGCTGCCGCTGCTGCACGTGACAGCGCCACCTGTTTTGGAAGAGCAAGCACAACCTGTTGTGCCGTTCTTGTCTCCAATTACCAAACCGTGTTTGCTGCACGTGGCAACAGATTGGGTTACAGTTATGCACAAACAGGTGTCTCACCATGGGGGAAGAGGTATTCACCACAACGACACCTTCTGCTTGAGAACAGAAGAGAACAGCTCTATAAAAGAGAACCCATCCACTATTATTGTTACTAGAAATGTTCTTTGTATTGTTTTGACCAGTTGGGACTCCATTAAAAGAGGCTCAATAACTTAAGAACATGTAATAGGAATACCCAAGATAAGCATAATAGAATACCGCTCATCAATCTTCTAGCTATTGTCTCGATGCGCTCTTATCACTGAAAAATGATAAACGTCATTCTTGCAAACCGTTAGAGCTAAGAACTACAAGAAGAAGAAGTTAGGTCCACAGACAAAATAATGCTGTGGGAATCGCGTTAAAAATAAATTAATTGAAATTACAAATCAAAATCAAAAGACACGGAAAAACTTTAAAAAAAAAACCTACGAATAATGTTGCTAAGAGCAAAAGAAAAGGGCGATAATGATAACAATAGTAACAACAAGAAATTGTCTAAGAAATTAAAATAAAATTTACGAGCAGCTAAAGATTTCACAAACAAAAAAAAAGTTGTCAGTTTTTTTTTCAACTTTTTGCCTCGACCAAATGGGAAAGTTTTTTAATATACAATATATATATATATATATATACATTTTTTTTTTATTTGTCTACACAATTGTATTTTCATACTGTTGACAATAAGAAAAGTAAAAGTGCAATGTAAACAGCCCGACACAGATATACAGAGGGATGGCACGAGGGGGAGGGTGGGGAAGGAGGAGGCAAGCAAACAACGCTCGCTAAAAATTGCTAGCAACTTGTGGCAAGTCTCTCAGGCACAGCTCATCAGAGGGCATTACTTACGTTGTAATACCCCACCCATATTAGATGATGATGATGACTTGTTACTCATACGTCTGGCATTATTTTGTGTTTTGTATATATATATATATAATGACCGCTGACTAGCTGGTTGAGGGCACTGTAATGTCATGATATACCTGTATGAGATGTATAAGATGGTATACCGCACATCGTCATTATCGTTATATTAATAATGATCATCGTATCAAGCTAATGACTCTCATTGCATTGCGGAAGCTCAGCGTTTAATTGCAATGCGAAAAAAAAATCAAGCATAACTATAATTCGCAAGATGCTCGCATCTAACAGATACAACAGATACATAACTCACAAGGCTGTTGTTGTCGATGGCTCGACTCGGCTCATTTGTGCAACCACAGTGCGCCACACAATGCGGCATTTTGTTTAAGGCGTGGCACATTGTGCGCGCATGCGTGCAAACATCAGCTCTTTTTCATTTTTTATATTTGTATTTTTTTTTTGTCTTAGCTTTAGTGTTTTCGTTTCTGCGGTTTGGACAAATCCCGAAACGAGGCGGTGGCTGCCTGGCTGCCTGGCTGCCTGTCTGCCCTTACATAACAGATAAACAAACTGGCACAACAAGGAAGTTGTGTCCACAGTTGAGGAAGCCAGAAAGCTAGTCACCTAGTAGGGGGGCTGGGCTGTAGGCGTCTACAACGCACTTCAGCGAACAGCAGCAGCAGCAGCACTAACAGCAGCAGCAGCAGGGGACTATTACTTGTGACAACGACCAAATACTGTGATTAAGTATCCTTTCCCCATGCTTTATGCTGCCATCATTACTCAAATGTAGTTTGTTTTTTTTTTTTGCATAACTTTAGTGTTATGTGTTATGCAATTCTCATCAAGTTTGCTTAGATATGTTAGGCGCCAAAAAAGAATAATACAAAGCACGTCAAAAGTAATTATTAGTAAGGAAAATATATTTTACAACTCCATTCCCATTTATATTTTATTCCCCAAACTCTTACCCTGGCTAAATTAATTGCCACTTAATTTGCCGGACATTGGCTACGCATATAAAGAGTGACAACACTCTGAAATTTCAAATTTAATCTATTTCGGGCAATCACAAATTTGAAAATCATCTTGAAAACATCTTTACTTACCAAAATTCATAGCCGCAAGTCATAAAGTCTCTGCATCAATGTGCACTTTTCACAACGATTTCACAAAATTGGGTTTTTGACATTGCGACAATCACAGCGATAAGCACGGACTATAATGCTTTTGATTTGTGTTTTCTTTGATAATGATCAGTGTAACAATTTTCGGGCCAAAAGCCACAGTATAGGCCAAAAGTTTGGTCAAATGTCGCGCAATTGTGCCACAAAACAACAAACGAAATAATGCCCCTCAATATGTTTGGCCTCACAAGTTTGCGCAACATTTCGAGTTCATTTTAATTTGTTTTTTTTTTTTTGTATTTTTTTGATTTGGAATACGTTTTAGGTGCAATCTTTAACAAGTGATGCCGCCTTGACACGTACCAATGTGTGTGTGAGGGGGAGTGGATAATGAGGCAAGTGTGGAATGAAAATGGAAGTGGCACACTAAATAACTGAGCAACTTGCGCAAGCTGACAAATGGCCTTGCCAGACACTCCACAGAAAGTCAATTATATAGCTGACATTTTGTGTTGGCGTTCAAGTCAAAGATTAACATAGCGTCAGATGAAGAAGTGGCAGAAAGAAAGATAGTGAGATATGGGCATATAAATAGCTTAGATAAGCTTAAAGATTACGACATGGGATGAAGTAGATTACCGAAATAAGCTTCACACGAATAGCTTGAAATTCAGCTTGAAGTTCAAAATATTTGTAGTGAAAATCATTCATTCATTCATGTAAAGAATGATGATTCATGTACAGAATGATTAGCTCTTTGACATAAAGAAAAAAAAAACGGCAGACATATAAAATTCGATCATTTAAAGTTAAAGTTCAGTTCATGAAAAAGATTAATGATCAAAGATCTTAGATCAACTAAAACTATTTCTCAACTTCAAAACAATAAAGAATGCAACTTTTTCATTGAGCTGAAAGATTCATGAATGAAAATTCGATCACTTGCACAAAATGTTGAGTTGTGGAAGCAGTTCAAAAGATCAGCAACGGTTAATCAATATTTTGAACTGAAAACGATGAAATGAAAATGGGTTGAAAATATCTGGGAAAAGATTTAATGAAAGGAAAAAGATAACAGCAAATTAACCGCTTTGGCGCAGATCTTTCAAGCATTTTATAATGATAATAATACTTTAGAATGTATATTATATGCAAGCCTTAATGGGACACATTAACTTTCCAACAGCAAAGATGATCCAATGCATATGCAATTTTTCTATATGTAAGATTTGAGTATTCATTCCATGTCGATTTCGATTGAAATCATCATCAATTTAAGTTTTCTTTTCGCTATTATTATTTATTTATGTTTTTTTTTTGGTTTTTTTTTTTTTTTTGCTGGGTGCAGCTCATTTGTATGGAATTCTCATTATATGAATCAAGTATTAGATGCAGTTGAATATTTATTATTATTTATGAACAATCAACGCACACACACGCATTGAAAACCTTTTAAGTGTGTGTGTGTGTGTGTGTGTGTGTGTGTGTGTGTGAATGTGTGTGTAACTTTCGCGTTCGTTGCCTAAGTCTTTCGGTTGCCGCTGCCAGCTGTGTGAAGAAATTGTAATGTGTGTCACAGTGAAATGCGCGGAAAGTGAAACTAACGTCTAATAAATAAATGAAATTGTTTGCTATTAGTAGCGCATTTAAATGACAACAACACCAGCAGCAACAAGTGCTGCCACCATGAAAGCTGAAAGGCAAAAGGTGTAGCTAATGAATGGACGACAGAATCTATGCGCTTTTTTAATTTAATTAATTGTAATGAATGTGCGACGCGTTGCCATTGCTATGGATGTTACTGTTGCTGTTGCTGTTGCTTTTGCCGTTTGCCACTTGCCACTAGCCACTTGCCACTTGTTGTTGCCATTTTGAAATTGGCTGGCAACAATTGGCTTGCTGTTTGGCATCTGATTCATGACTCGTTTTGCAGCCATTAATGCCACGAGGCGAATGCTATCGAAATTGTTATAAATAATTGCCTTTTGTTAATAACTTTAAACGTTGCTTATGCGTGTGTTTAAATATGTGCTTATGTGTGTGTGACTCTGTGCCTGTGTGTGTGTGTGTGTGTGTGTGTGTGTGCGTTTCGTCACTGGCCCACTAAAAAAAAGCTGTTGCAATTGCCATCAAATTAATGCCATAAAATTGACTGCCAAATGCGCTATAGTTGGTGTTGAGGCTGAAAGCTGAATCACTGCTGATGGCAACCCTATCGATATATATCGATTTAACTTATATTATATCTCAATGTGCATAAAATCATTTTACGCTTAGGTTTAAATACAACTTTTAAGCAGCACAGTACATATATATATTAACTAACTTTTCCTAACTAACTAAAAGTTACAATTAGCTCAAAATACATGCATAGAATAATATATCACTATGCATATACCTTAAGCTAAATGTAACTCAATTTACTAGATAGATAGATAAAAAGTGTGTTAGTTGAGGCTTAAACTAATTTCTATTAATATATAGAACGGCTTAAAGAAATCTGTAATTTGATATTAGATAGTTTTTTTTTACAACGAGTGCATTCAATATCAGATATCAATAAAATTTTACTATGTGTCGGGCCAGCTCAGGTCTTAAGTTATAGCAACTTTCACAGCAGCAGGTTGCAAAAAAAAAAACATAATATAAAAAATATACGATAGCAAGCATTGAGGTATGGCAACGCTTTTGGCAAAGCGCCCACACACACACACACAAACACACACACAAAACACACACAGCCAGCGACACAGAAGAATGTTGGGCAGCACCTGATGTGGGTGAAAGCCAAGCCCATTTGCTGTGCCTGTCGAACACACACATACACACACACACACATTAGCAAAAGCAGCTGACATATATAGCCGTGGCCATAACTTGATAAAGCATGAGCAAACTGATTTTTAACCACTGTGCGTCAACTGTTGTTGCTGCTGCTGCTACTGCTGCTGCTTCTACATGAACAACAAAGTGTAATAACAATAACAATAACAATTGCCAGAGATAATGGCGCCTGCCTAGGACATTGCCTTTTGGGCCTGTACCAGCTACACACACACACATATATATATACATATATATCAGTAGAAGTATATATATATATATATGTGAATATTGGCTGGAGTTGCGAGCCCAGCTAATTGCCAACATGGACTTGCACTTGGACTCCGGACTCTAAGCTTGGTGCTAGGCAGCGCATCATTATTATAACCATTATCATTATCGTAATTATTATCATTAGCATTATTATTAACTGCAATGGCATGGGTTCAATGGCCGACAACTTAACTTCGCTGAGTGGCTTATCCGCGGTTATCGGAAGTGTGGATGACGCAGCGCTTAAAATCAATAAGCGCTGGAGCAGCCACACACGAGCAATTGTTGCTGCCGTTGCTTATGGGGCTTTTACGAGGACCGTTGCAGGTTGTTAGTTGGTAGTTAGTAGTTGGTAGTTGGTTGTTAGTTATTGCTGTTGTCCACCTGACTACCGCCCCAACCAAACAAGCTGCATATCAAGTTCCGAGAGTTGTTCATCTGCAGCTGATTCAACTGATTTCATAATGCTGCTGCCGTTGCCGCTGCCACTGCCGACGGCAACTGTCTAGCGGTAAAAAGCGAGCAATTGGAATGCCAGGCGTGCAACAAAAGCGCCTACAACAACAACACTACATTTATTTTATAATCAAAGCACGCCAGCAACAACAAACGGCAGCACAAGAACAGCAAAAGCAACAAAAGCCACGACTAAAGTGAAATTTTCATAATAATAAAATGACGTTGCCCACTAAATGTTAAACTCCTTATAATTTAAATTACAAGTCGCTGTTGTTGTTGTTTTTTTAGCAGCTATTGTCGTTGTTGTTGTTGTTGTTAGCGTGCTTTGTGTTGCTCTTGTTGCTCTTCATTTGCATAGATTGCGATGACGCGTCGCGTTGACAAACATTTTATGAACTCTGCTGAGGAGAAAGGCCAACAGCCAAAACAACCACATTTGATTTATTTGAGTTTCTTCGCTTGTTGCTGTTGCCTTCGTTTGCTGGTCTCTTATGCAAATTGTTAAGTAAAACTTGACAAGTTCTATCCCACAAATAAATAATATTTGTATATTTTATTGTTGTTTTTGCTGTTGTTTCCAGATTTAAAACGATTTGAAACAACAGAAACAGCGGCAACTTCCAAACAAATTTTCAGCGGTTTGCCGTAAAACCACAAAAATGCCATAAAAATAGCTAGTAACAAAAAAAAATCAAGAGTCAACCAAAAAGATGCCAAGCAGCAGCCGCAGCAACAACAAAATACCGTAGAAAATGTTCACAACAAGCAAATCAAAAAAAAAAAAAAATAAATATTTTCAGCGTGTGCAACAAATTAGGCACAAACCAAAAATAAATGCAAAAATTATACGGCAGCCGCAGCAGCAACAACAACAGCAAATGATAAATTGTGCACTAGCAGCAGTAGCAACAGTGATGCACACACATACACACACACAATTAGCAATTGCAATGAGAACACACACACACATTCTCACACACTCACACACAAACACCGCACGAGCCGTGAGGCGAGTTGAGCATGCGCGTTGCACTTCCACTCGTATATTGCCGCCGTGTGTCCGCCCCTCATGTTGCAGCCACCAACAGTTATTGCAGGTGTTTTCGCAGCTGCTGCTGTCACACACACACACACTTACATACACGCACAGACACTGAGTGCATTTGGGCTCGTCTTGACCCAGTTCTTGTCCACACAGGCAGAGAAGGACGACGACTAGAGCAACTGTTGCTGATGTGGCTATGGTTGTTGTTGCTGCTGCTGCTGCTGCTGCCAACACCTTTCTTTCTACGCTTGCACATTGATTTGTTGGTTTGACTTGGAATGCGGTCAACTGCCAGCAACAATAACAACAACAACACCAACAACAAGAACAGCAGACAGAATCACTGCAGCAGCAACAGCAGCAGCAGCAGCAGCAAAAGCATCGCTTTGGTCAATGTCGTTGCCTGACGATTGCTGCTAGTCGATTGCTGTTGTGAGCTGCACGTTGCGAGTTGCGAGTTGCCGTTGCTTGGCCTTGCTTTGCTTTAGTCGGCAATCAAGCGTTTCCTTTGACGGCAAAAGTGCCGCAAAAAACGTATCGAACCTGTTATAGAATATGCCCAGTTCTGCCCACTTTTCCCTTCTTTCTCTCTCTCTCTCCCTGTGTGTTTATCTTTCTCTCTCTCTCTCTCTCTCACACATTATTTCTTTTTTTTGTTGTGATTTTTGCTGGTTCTACTTTCCAGAGAGACCTTGTCAACAGTTTGGCACAGGTGAAAGATGTTGCTGCCTTTTGATGCTGTCATTGTGTGTTGTTGGTATAGCTGTGCTTCTTGTTGATTCTAAGTATTTTTTATGTAACTGTTTAAGCTTGAAAATTTATTGTTAATGTCGTCGTCTGGGCGGCCAATGTTGCTGTTGTTGTTGCTATTGTTGTTGCTGTTTCTGTTGCTGTTGTGCGTACCGTTACATAAATGCCAGGTTAAGAGACGACAACTAAAGAGTCGACTGGCGGGAAGACAAGTCAAGACAAGTCAGCGCATGTTTATTTAATACGCTTAACAGCTTTTAGCCGG
Organism: Drosophila melanosoma; assembly: GCA_035042045.1. Taxonomy (NCBI): domain Eukaryota; kingdom Metazoa; phylum Arthropoda; class Insecta; order Diptera; family Drosophilidae; genus Drosophila; species Drosophila melanosoma. The sequence continues at coordinate 5,558,015 of JAWNLY010000176.1, forward strand.
ACAACGACTTATAGACATGCTACAAACAGCTAACTAACAGCGACCGTTTCAACCCCTCCCACCACACTTCGCATACATAGCCATAGCCCCATCTTTTGTTCTCTCTATTGATGTCTCAATTCTATGAGCAACAACACAAAGCAACACCGATGAACTTCAGCGGAAGTACAAATCAAAAGACTTAGGCAACGAACCTGCAACAACTGCCTGATGCTTTTAAGCCAACAACAAGAATAACAAACGCCGAAAATTCGCATGCATTGCATAAAATAACCAGTTGCGAAATGCCTTTTAACAAGCTGCCACTAATTTGTGCCCGCCAGGCCAAGTGTAGCCACTGCCACAACAACAACAACATGAACAACAAGAACAAAAGCAACAGCAACAGAAACTTCTAACTGGGTCAAATAGCGTCTGCTTCAAGAAGCGGCTTAAATGAAATTCTCGAAAACCGGCCAAGTGAAGCAACGCGCCAATTTATGTAAATCCAAAAACCAATCAGCCCCAAACGGCAACAGCGGCAACAACAGCAACAACAGCAACAACAGCAGCATCGTCATCATTATGATCATTATGAGCGCTGATAGACTAACGGTTTAAACCGTTTCTGATTTGACAAACATCACAAAAGAGCGCGCGAACAAAAGTCTCCGAAGTGGGGGGGGAGGTCAACTTTAGAAAATTGTTTCTTATACCCTATAGCCATTAAAAGTCGGTGTAAAGATAATGGGTATACAAACCAAGCAAAAATCAAAAATGCTTCGATTTCCAATTTGCGTATCGTTTACTTAAATTTATTTCTTTAACAATTTACATTTTATTATCAATGATTATAACAAAAATTGAGCAATTTCACATTTTGATTGATTTCTAGATTGATTGATTTTAGATATATTTATATAGAATATTTAGTACTTTTTTAATTATGATTCTAGTTTCTGAAAAGCACACAACACAATAGAACAAAAAAAAATCAAATAAAATGATTTTTTTGATTGAATGATGAATGAATATGGAAATGCAAAATTTAATTTTACAGGGCAACTGTTAGTCGCGCAAAAAATTCCGTATTTGCTTGTTGATCGCTTCTCTTTTATGTGGCGGCACTGAGAGCGCTCAGCACGATATCTTAAAATTAGTTGGCCCATGAATCATTGCGGCCTACAAGCTAAGAAAGACCTGCTTACCACCTCTCCCCGCCACTCACCTTCGACAGCGGCAAGTAAACAGCGCTCTGTGGGCAGCCTCAAAAAAAGACAAATATATAAAACGTAAAAGAAAAGGGAAACCCTTTTTAATGGGCGCATCTTTTGGTCATGCTGCGCTTTTCACTCACCGCTGCTGCTGCTGCTGCTGCTGCTTCTGTTGCTTCTGTAGCTGCTGCCGTTGTGTGTTGCTGTTGTGTGTTGCTGCTGAACTATCTCAATTGGGTCATCAGCCAAGGCAAATGTTTGCTTTCCTTCGATCGCACTTGCACTTTTCAATTTCGTAATTGAAGCGGCAATTGCGGAAGAAGAGCAGGAGGAAGAGGAAGAGCAATAGGAAGAAGAAGATGATGATGAAGGAAACGAATGAGAAGAAACTTATCCACAAGCAACAGCAGCAACAGTTGCCGAAGCGTGGGCGTTAAGCAATCAGCGCATGACGTGACCTACTGCAACTTGCACAGCTGCTTCTGCCCCTGCCCCTGCCTCCGCCACTGCTTCCACCTCTGCCCTCCACCCATTCATTCCCTATCTTCTCCGTAAGTAGTCCCCTTTCAGTTTGAAATATCTAATTAGACTGTGTTTTTGTTGAGGGTCTTTCGAGTTCAAGCGCTGCGCCCAAAACGAGCAGACAAATTTCACACAAAATCTGGGGGACACTGGCCAAAAACATGCTAATTGCGGAGAGTTGGCAGGCCGCAGCTACCCCCTCCCCCTCCCCCTCATCCAACAATCATTCTGGCAATTAGGTTGCATTTCTCCTCTAATTATTGCTCTTGCTGATGTTGTTGTTGCATTCGTTGTGTGCGTTTAAAATGAAATTAAGCAACATAGGTAAATTGTTGTCTCCATGGAAAGCGGACGCTATTCCGACTACTTGCCACAAGTTGCGACTCTTTTGGCTGTACGTAGAAAGCGCCCTGCAGCAACCAGCAATCAGCTTGATTATAAATGGCGAGCTGGGAGGAGCTTGCGATGGGAGTCGCATCTTGATGCTCCAGCTAAGCTTAAATGAAACCGAACTAGTTCCTTGTCTCAGTTCTGAAAAATCTCTTTTACTTTAGCTAAGATCTTAGAATTGCATCCGTATTTAATTCTTCAGAATTGAGGATCTTTGCTTCTTGTTTCTTCAGTTCTATATAATACTAGATATATAAAATCAAACTCTCACTTTTATTTCCCGCATGAATAATTAGTTAAGCTGGCAAAATTTAATTGCACAAGTTCACACACACACACAAGTTCAATGAACTAGTTCCAACATTGAGATTGATTGAGTGATCAGCGTCAAATCAATTCACATGCAATTATTATTTCACCTGCCTTCGTCAAAACAGAAGAAATAAAAAAAAAATAAAAAAAAAACTCCTCCCCCCCAAACCCTCACCACATACCTTGGCTGGTTGTGTTGGCCTTGCTGACCCAACTGGACGGCAAAGCTTTCGCTTTTTGTTCGCTTCTGGTGCGATGAATGATTTTTATCTCCCCCCCCCCCCCCTCCTCTCTCTTTCTCTCCCACTCTGTGTGTATCCCTCAGAGCTCTGGTCGATTTGGACAATAGGCGTTGATAGCCAATTTGTAACAACAACAAAAATAACAACTATTTTTCTTGTAACTCATTACTATTATTGTAATTATGAATATTATTCGATGTGCATGTACAATGAATATTCCAAACTTGATCAAGTTGCTGGCTTCTTTTGTTTGCTCTTTCTACAAATTGCTCGCGTTGTCACTTGGCTACACACATAAGTATATATATATATATATATATATATATGTGTGTGTGTGTGTTTGTGTGTTTGTGTGTGGGGTATCACTTTCACTGAGTTGGCGCACGTAGAAAGCCAAATGAAAGCAAAGCAAACCAAACAAAAAGCTCACAGCAAAACGTTGCACGTTGTTGCAAATAACAACAACAACAACAACAAGAACAACAGCACCACTTGCCCATACCCTACATACAGTTTTCTGTTTACTTATATATATATATATATATATATATATATAGTCAGCTGGGCATAACCCTTGCCAGATCTCGCGACCCGCACACAATTTCCATGCTTGGCTGACGCCTTACTCGCAACCTTTTTCCGTTTTCTTCTCTTTTGGTAACAGCAACAGCCACAACAACAACAACAACAACAACAGCAACTCGCATCTCCAAACTGCCAACTGCAGAGTTGCAGTTTTTTGTTGTTTTTCCATCTTATTTTTTTCGGGCTCGTTTCAGCGCACAGCGTGGGAGTTTTAGCGTCTTAAGCACACACCTCCCCCCCCCCCCCCTCCTTCCACTCAGCAGTCGCACATTTGGAGTTCGCTCGGACCGTTTTGTAACTGAAACCGAAATTGAAAATTTTCATGAACTTGATTTCTTAATTTGTGGCCCAGGCGTTGCAACTGTCTCAGTTGTACATACAAATACAATTTTATATATTGTATTTTATGTTTTTTCTTTCTATGCGATTTATTTATTTTCTCGTTGTGTGATGAATTTAAATTTGGCTGAACTAATTTGATTAGTGCCGGCGCAGCAATTTGTAAGAGACTGCAGCAAAACATCAACTGGCAACAGCAGTGGCAGCCGCAGCAGCAGCGGCAGCAGCAGCAGCAGCAGCCAACATGGGGCAGGCAACGGGTAACCGTTATGATGAAATTGCTCGACATTGATTGTATAAGCAGTTGTGCTGTCTTGCCACTTGCAAACTGGCTAACACGCTAGCAATTGTTGCCAGTTGTTGTTGTTGTTGTTGTTGCTGCTGTTGTTGTTGTGAGTTGTGAGTTGCCAGTTGCCAGTTGGCTGTTGGCTGTTGGCTGTTGCAGCTGCAGCATTGGACTTGCTTGGAAAGTTGCATTGGTCAAATGATGCTGCAGTTATTCGAGCATTTATGGCATGACTGAATCTCCTCGAAGACTGCCGACTGCCAGCACAGTCTATAAAACAAGCGGTGCCTAATGATCTTCCAGCTGTGTACAGCATGAAATGACATACACAACAACAATAGCAACAACAACAACATCAATAGAAACAACAACTGGTTAGAACTGCAATGCATAAGAATTCATACTGCGACTTGTACTCCGAGGTCTCTAAGGGGAATGAAAATGTTTAGCTTGGAATTTGCTGCCGACACGACAGCAGCAACAGGCGGCAGCAATATCAAACTGACTCACATATGGAGCAACAGCAACTGCCGCTGCCACAGCCACTGCCACAGCAGCAACATCATGATCTATGGCCAGCGGTCAGCCGTAATTCAAATTCAACTGATGAACAGACGCCTTGGTCGTAGTCGTCGTCGTCGTCGTCGCCGTCGTCGTCTCCATCCCATGACATGTAAATGCGCCTGGGAACTAACTAAATTGAAAATGTAATCAGTGAATGGCAGCAGCAGCAGCAGCAATAACAATTGCTGGCCATTTGATTTTGCATACGATTTAAAGTTTGCGAATCTCACAGATGCAAACTTATTCGCGATATGTTCTGCAGCTGCTGCTGGCTGGCGGGGCAAGTGGGGCATGCAATTAAATTAACAACATTTTCAATGCAACTGCAGCAACAGCAGCAGCGCCCCTGAACATAAGGGTTTGAGATTGCAATTGCATAATTAATGTGCAATTAAGATTTTATTAATATTTATTTCAAATATTTATTCAACTATAAAAAGCTTTTTACATTTTTCGAATTCCCAGCAAGTTCTTCAGCCTGGGTTTATTTCAATTAGGTACTTAGTACTCTGTTCTCAAGCGGATGAAGAGTCGCAAAGATTGCTCAGAGCAAATGATTAAATTGTTGATTTCTATATATAAGATTTTAATAGAATCTTTTGCGGTAAGACAAGAAAAAAACTGAGATATTAAAAATTGCTTGTATGGTTATAATAGAGTATCTTGCAGTCGAATACTTTCGTTATTGCAATGCTCGACAGTTTTGCCAATGCTATTGTTATTGTTATTGTTGTTGTTGTAACATATTTTTCTCACGCTTTGCATTGACAGCAATTGCAAGCAAGCAGCAACAATAACAACAATAACAACAATAAAAACAACAGCAAGCTGAGAACATTTTGCAATGCTGAATACTTGGCATATTTGAGGTGTTTTGTTAACGCCATCAACGAAATGCTCAACACCAATACCAACACCAAAAAGCAGCAACCAGCAACTTGCAACCAGCAACCTGCAACAACTGACAGCAAGCAACTTTAACTGGAACGGAACTTGCTTAATTGCCCAGTCCAAAGACATTGGCCAGTTAGCCAGTTAGTCAGTTGGCCAGTTAGCTGGCTTGGGAATTTTGACAGGTTGTTGGCCGACAAATGTTGACATCGCTGCATATTCGCATTAGTTGCCTCTGAGAGAAGCCCGCAGGATAGGATCTAATCAAAACAATATTTCTAAATCCATATTGACTTGGTTAATAATCAAAACCGGACATTATTTCAACATACCCAATTATTAATATCGTTAAACACGTTAACAAACATTTTTTAATATTTTTTTTCTTCCACATAGTAAATTTCGATTTGCTAAACGTGTAGCAGAAATTCATTTTATTAACATGCTATTATTTGTTATAAAAGTGTTTTTTTTAACTTACCCTCGACTTAGCCCTAAGTCTTATTTTTGGCTACAACAATACTACTCCAATTTGTAGCTAATATTACCATATCACCATGTCAAGTATAGATTAGAATCAGAGTTCAGCTTTGGGGCACTGCTGTAAATTGAATTGAGAAATCATTGAAAAAGAGACTCTTAGCTTTGGCCAGGGGCAATATTTATAAATTCAGCCGCTTAAGCCGGCATCTGATTGGCCATTAATGAATATTTAATATACGGCAATCAGATCGCCTACAAAAATGAATATTCAATTTATTTCAAAAATTTCACCAAAAATATTTCTATGCTTAACTTAACTAACTCACTTCTTCTCTTTCACAGATGGAGCCTGCAGTTTTCCGGGCTCACCGGCGCACAGCAGCGTCGTCTTCTCGAGCGCGAATCTGACGCAAGGAACTGTCGCCTCCTACAGCTGTGAGCGGGGCTTTGAGCTCCTGGGACCCGCCCGACGTGTCTGCGACAAGAGTCAGTGGGTGCCAGAGGGTATACCGTTTTGTGGTAAGTAATTATGCTAACAAACACCAAACTAGTTCATTCTCAGCTAAAAGGAAACCAATTATGAGTTATTCTGTATCCAAAAATAAGATCTTAATTGTTAAGTTATGCACAGATAATGTACATACATACATTCATGTAAATATGCATATATGCTGCAGCCGTCCCTTTTATTAACCGGAACACACAAAAGACTTAAGTTACAAACTTGCCACATCCAATTTGCCAGTTAAACATTTTTTTTTTTGTGTACTTCAATTAGCACCTTTGACTTTGAGTTGGGAGCTGCTGAAATCGTTGATGGTATGTGCTCACCATGTGCCATGTGAGCAGAAAACTTTCACAAACAACAACAACAACAAGAGTCGAATGTTCTCAATGATACACGCGCTATTCGGAATTCCAATTCACAATTCCACAACAACGATTCCCAAATCCGAAATCCAATTCCAAATGCAAAGTTGTCGTGTGGAGCTGCCAAGTGAAACATGATTAACACGACGCACAACTTGGTGTCCGTTTCTATGTGTGTGTGTGTGTATCTTGTCGATGAAAGGCGGAACACACACACTCCAACAACAACAACAACAACAACAGCAACAAAAAGAGCAACTAAAATGCGAGTCGAGAATTGAACGAAACGAAACGAATTGACCCACATTGGCTAGTTGGGCTCGTTTGTTTGGTTTTTGTGTGGATCAACAAAAAATAAATATACCAAAAAAAAAAAAAAAATACAAATACAAATAATGTTCTAAGTGAAATTTGATGTGGTTTTCAGCTGTTGTTGTTAAACAGTTGACTTGACAGCAACTTCCGCCCGTTAAGCAAACAACGTGAAAATTGATTGACAGAAGCAGATCACACAAATTAAAATGAAATTCAATTCAAATTCCTTAAGAATTTCAACTATTGTATAATGTAATTAAAAAATGAAGTGTTAGACAGCAACCTTGACCTTTCAGCCTTCTGGCTACTCTTCTGCAATTGGATAGTAACAGTTCTTAAAAAAAAAATAAAAGTTCTTCACTAATCATCGATGACTGAGCTATTCTCCGTGGCCCACGTTTATTGAAACTAGTTTTCTTTCTTTGTAGGTTCGTTTGCATAACTGTTTTTAGAGCACATTTGGCTATTAGTCAAACCAGTTTTGAATCGAACTACAAATGTTTTGTAATTGATAAAATTCAAACTGTCTGCATACCAAACTTTAGTCTTACAACTACACATTTTACAAGCTTATTGTATGGCAACCAATAATTAACTGGTATAGGTACCATTCCACAATTATGTGAGAAAAATTATAATACTATAATAATATATATTTAAGCTTTAAGTTTACAAAATATATCTAGACATGAGTTCCATTTTTAAATACTTAGTTCAGCTTTAATTTTGGGGAACATCCATTTTTGTCTCATCAATTTTTTTTTTTGTTCATTCCGTTGTCAGTTTGAGAAACTGTTGTGAACAAAAAAAATCTTAACGGGTCTTGTGTTTTGTTGATTTACGGCTGTCACTGATTTTCGAGTGGTAAATTGCGCCCTGCGGTTGCAAGTTGCCAGGTTGCCAGTTGCCAGTTGCCAGTTGCTAGTTTCCAGTTGCGAGTTGAGAGTTGTGAATTGCCAGCAGACAAATTGCCGCTTGGCAGCTAAACTGAGTGATGGCAACCCAAAGCCGCCGGTCCGAATCATTGATTTCATTGATTAATTGAACAATGAGAGAACTGAAAGAGCGTAACGCAAAATTGAATGTGCCGCTGCTGAATATTGGGCCAAGATGACGCAGCAGGCATCAACCAAAATAAGTCGAGAGCACGAAAATCAAATGAAAAATTAACGATTAGTGATTAAATACTACAAATTGAAATAAAAACAGAAAGGCACCAATTTGTCACTGAAAAAAAAAAAACTCTAAAATTAAGGTCAAACTAAAATTATTGAATTAAAAATTAAATTAGATAAGATAATAATGCAATAAAATGGGAAGTGGTTATTTTAAAAGGTGGAAATTTAAGTGAAAAGTGTAGATAGTTTCAAATGAAATTTATAATTCGATGACAAATTAAAAGTAATTATCACTTGCAACGAAAGTGGTTAATAAAAAGTTGAAACTGGCATCGAAACTAAAACTGAGACTTAAATTGAATCTGGCTGGGATTTTGACTGACACCTGCTCTGTCCACAAAAGTTGAGGCAGCTGAATTCAGTTGCTGTGCTGTGTAGAAAGTCAAATGAAACCGAAAAACCCAGAAAGAGATGGAGAAGAGAAGGAAAAACATACACACACACACACACACACACACTCGCACATACACACACAGAGTTTTACGATCTGCGATCTTTGAGCGCGTCATGAGCCGCTGCCTGCCTAGCCTCAGTTTTATCTTCAGTTTTAGCTTTAGAGTTGAGTGAGTTGCGAGTGCTTTTTATCCGACAGATGCATCTGATTAATGAATCTCTGCCACACACAAAAAAACACACACACACACATGCGTAGCAGTGTAATTAAGCCCAAGCAACTAAAACGCCAGTTGAAAGAAAAAGTAAACAAAATTTAAAAAAAAAATATTAAAATTTCACTTTTACTTAAAAATGTCTAAGTTTAGATCTAAGCCCAGCTAGCCAACAATTTGTGTGAGCCTGGTAACACTTGCCAATTGCCAATTGCAATACCCCCCTCTCGCCCTGGCCAACAGTGCACTCTGACTAATTGGTCAAGGAAGGTCAGTCAAATTTAGCGACTTGACTTGACAAATTTGCAGGCACACAGAACATTTTCGTATTTTGTAGATTTTGTGGTTGTTTGTTATTTGTTTTGTTGTTGTTGTTGTTGTTTTTGATTTGGCAAGAAAGCGTGTCAGGGCCATGCATAGACTTATGCAGCCCACTGTCTTAGCCCTGGCCAGTTGCAGAGACCTTGCTATCTTGGTCTGGGAAATTAAAAGATATAAAAAAAAGAAAACAAAAAAAAAAACACACACACACACACACACAACAAAACAAAAGCCAGAAACAACAAACACTCTTTGAGAATCCAAAAAACTATCAAATCTCAAATTAGAATCTCTTTAATCTTAACTCTTGAAATATTTTCCCATCTTTATAGTACTAAATGTGGCCGCTGGAAAAGCACCCATGCAAATATCAACGGATGGGGCCGGAGCACCGCAGAAGGCCATCGATGGCTCCACCTCCGCCTTCTTCACGCCGGAGACATGCTCTCTAACAAAACCGGAACGTTCGCCCTGGTGGTATGTCAATCTGCTTGAGCCCTATATGGTTCAACTTGTGCGTCTGGACTTTGGTAAATCCTGTTGTGGTAAGTTCTTCAATCATGTTCTTCAATTCTGTACTTTGCAAGTACTCTTAAAGTGTTTTGCGGGTTAAGGTTAGTTTAGTTTGACAATGGCAATTGGAGTCGGCGACGGTGATGGAGATGGTGAAGCCAAATGGCAAATGTTGCACGAAGTCACCTGACGGGTTGCAGACTTGCAACCAAACAGGCAAAAGGGTAGCCCCAAAACGTTCGCTAAGGCAAACAACTGTCAGAGGGACAGACAGAGATAGCGAGAGAGTGAGCGAGAAAGAGAAAGAGGGTGGGGGCAAGGGAGAGAAGAGGAGACCAGCAAAAAGTAAATGAGTGAGGGAGAGAGTGAGGGAGAGAGAGAGAGACAGAAAGAGGCCAGCTAGACAAGTCAACCAATAAGTTTTTTTTTTCCCAAATGCTTTCACTTGGCTGCAACATGTTGAGGCTGCCTCAAAATGTTATGTGATTTTATGCGGCGGCGGCGGTGGTTCAGTCAGTGGTTCAGTGGCTCAGTGGCAGGGCCAGTTGCCGCTGGTGGGGCAGGCAATATATGTGGGGAGCCGAATATTTATGATTACTTTCACTGCGCACTGCGAACTGAACTTGCCTGACCCGCTACATGCCGCACATGCCGCACATGCTGCACATGCCACAATGGACTATTGGCAAAAAAAAAAACAAATTATTTTTTGTAGGACAGAAAGTCATTGCCTTAAGGGAGCTTAAAAATCGCATTTTTAACATTAATTGACCAAAAAACTTAAAATGTGTTGTAATTTAAAATTTAAAATTATTTTTATTATTATTTAAAGCATTTGGAATTGAGACATATCAATGAAATATTTAAGAATTTTGAATTTGCCAGCTAATTTATGAATATTTTCACAGGCAACAAACCAGCAACAATTGTGGTGCGTGTGGGTAACAATCGTCCAGATCTGGGTACGAATCCGATTTGCAATCGGTTTACGGGTCTACTCGAAGCCGGACAACCGCTCTTTCTGCCCTGCAATCCACCGATGCCCGGCGCCTTTGTTAGTGTGCATCTGGAGAACAATACACCAAATCCGTTGTCCATATGCGAGGCATTCGTCTATACGGATCAGGCGCTGCCCATCGAGCGCTGTCCCACATTCCGGGATCAGCCGCCCGGCGCGTTGGCCTCGTACAATGGCAAATGCTATATTTTCTATAATCGACAGCCGTTGAACTTCTTGGATGCGTTGTCTTTCTGCCGCTCCCGTGGTGGCACGCTGATCAGCGAGAGCAATCCGGCACTGCAGGGCTTCATCAGCTGGGAGCTGTGGCGTCGCCATCGCAGCGATGTCAGCTCCCAGTACTGGATGGGGGCGGTGCGTGACGGCAGCGATCGCAGCAGCTGGAAGTGGGTCAATGGCGACGAGTTGACTGTCTCCTTCTGGAATCATCCCGGCGGCGATGAGGACTGCGCTCGCTTCGACGGCTCCAAGGGCTGGCTGTGGAGCGACACCAACTGCAACACACTGCTCAACTTCATCTGCCAGCATCAGCCCAAGACCTGCGGCCGTCCCGAACAGCCGCCCAACTCCACAATGGTTGCGCTCAATGGCTACGAGGTCGGTGCCCAAATCAAATACAGCTGCGATGCGAATCATCTTCTCGTCGGACCCGCCACACGCACCTGCCTCGATACGGGCTTCTACAATGAATTTCCGCCTGTCTGCAAATGTAAGTGGCACACAGCGTGCTCTGCATTAATGAGTATTCATTAGGACTAACATGATTCCTTCCTTAGATATCGAATGTGGTCTGCCGGCCAGCATTGCTCACGGCTCGTATGGACTGCTTAATGGCACCGTTGGATACCTCAGCCTGGTGAAATATGCCTGCGACGAGGGATACGAGATGATTGGACGCGCCCTGCTCACCTGTGACTTCGACGAACGCTGGAACGGACCACCGCCACGCTGCGAGAGTGAGTCTCACTTTACAATCGCAATCATGTTCACATCATAATCAAACTGTTAATTTTCTCCATGCACAGTTGTTGAGTGCGATACGCTGCCTGGCAACTATTACAGCACGATAATCAGTGCTCCAAATGGCACCTATTATGGCTCTAAGGCGGAGATCAGCTGCCCGCCGGGCTACCGCATGGAGGGACCGCGAGTGCTAAGCTGTTTGGCCACGGGACAATGGAGCAGCGCGTTGCCGCGTTGCATTAAACTGGAGCCACCCACGCTGGGCACACCCCCAGCACCACCGGCGCCGCCGTCAACGGCAGCAACACTTGCACCACCGTCATACAGGCCCAAGATTACAGGCAGCACCAGTCGCACCCCCGCCTATCGTCCGCCCAGCAGCAGTTCCCCCACGGGCGGCACGCCGAGCACTGCAGCCAGTTATCCACATCCGCACCCAAGCTTGAGCACGCCACAGGTGGAGATCAATGGTGAAGGTAAGCAATAAAATCTATTTTTAGCAATAATCTTACAACCAATTTGGTTGCCTGAAAAATTCCATTTATGTTGTTATCTGGCTAATGCACAACATATTCTCTCTTTGCGCAGGCGACTCTGAGGAGGACAACATCAATGTGCCCGTACCCGGCACAGTGCGCGAAGAGTTCCCGCCCCGTCGCACCGTTCGCCCCGTGCTGATACCGAAGAAGCCGAGCAGCACGCCAGCGACTAGCTACAGTAGCAGTACCAGTAGCAGCAGCACCAGGCCCACACAGTATGCTGGTCCTGGTTCCACCTATGCACCGACACCGACGCGTACGCGTCCAACGCTGGAGACGACGACGCGGAATACACAACAGATAATCCTCAATTCGCATCCACAGGATAATGAGATCGCGGACAGCGTTAATATTCGACAGAATCAATCGCCAAATGTCAACGTTCCATTTGCCGTCGATAATCCCGACCGTAAGGAGACCAAGGAGGCCAAACTGAATCTGGGCGCCATTGTTGCACTTGGAGCATTCGGTGGCTTCGTCTTCCTTGCCGCTGTCATCACCACCATTGTCATCCTGGTCAGAAGGTGAGTACTTCACTCAATCAGTCACCGAACCAAACAATAATCCAATGTAAAATTATTCAATTTTACATTGAATTGATAAATTATTAATTGAGTTGAAACCAAAATTCTATTGTGAAGATGAAATTAAAGCAGAAGCTATGCATAAATATTACATTTAAAGCATTGAACAAAAGAATAACAATAAAATTAAGGTAGGAATTAGTAAGAAATTTGAATTTCATCTCAAATTTTGGGAGAAAGTGAGGATTGAAGATGATGCAAAAATTGACAGACATTGAAATTGAAAAAAAAAATATTAATTATTACCTAATTTTTCAACGTAAATTGACAACTAATACATAAATTAATTAATTAGATAAGTAGTTCTAAATTTAACGGAATAGTAAACAGTGAGGAAACCAAATCGCTGACTCATCGATTTCGATAAGTAATTGAAATATTACATTTTTAAAATAGCTAAAAGATAAAGATAAACTTTTCCTAAACCCATAAGCCGTTGACAAAATTGAAACACCCTATTTTTATATATCCCACACCCCCTTCCCACTACTGTATATCCTGTAACTGTAACTGATTTTTTTCTAGTGCTCTTCTTGTTTACCTTTTGTTTGTTGTTTGCGTTCGCAATTGTTGTTGTTTCTATTTATATTCTTAACCTTGGCCTCGTACTCATTGCTTTCCTAGCTGTCGCCCTCGCTCTCATTTGTATAACCTCCCCCCCCCCCCATATAACTGTAAATACACCAAAGAATATGAAGACGAAGAGAGTTTCTCAGCCGTTGCACACTTACACTCACACACACACACTCAAAAAACACTCACATACACACACACTCACGCATACACTCGAGACACACGCAAACATACATCGAAACGCTTTCTCTTTCTTTTGTTGTACAACTCTCTTTTTTCGTTTTCGTTTTCGTTCTCTCCTCTCTCGATTTCGGCAAAAACCATTCGTCAGCACCCCGAACAGCAAACGGCGGCACCTAGCAAAACATTTTACCAATTACCATCAACAACACAACCATCAACATCATCATCATCAGCAGCAGCAGCAGCAGCAGCATCAGCAGCTGCAGCAGCCGCAGCATCAGCACCAGCAGCACCATCAGCAGAACAAGCGGCACCTTCAGCACCAGAAGCGTCAACAACAACAGCAACATCAATACTGTGGAGCCGGGGTACACAAGCCACCAGCACCACCACCATTGCCCCCAAATCGATTGCCCAGCTATGCAACCGCAACGGCAAGAAGCGCTACCAGTTATGCCTCAACGGCCCAATTGACCCGCGGCAGCAACAAGGGTAGCGACCGTGTCAAGGGTAGTGTCATCGGTGGCTATCACATGCGTTTCTTTGGCGATGGGTACGGCAGCATCTCCTCGAGTACACGTTGCGAGCCGGCGCCATCGCTGTGGTACAGCGTCCTGGCCCTACCCTTTGATGATCAGAAGCTCGCCCGACGCGAGCTTAACACCTATGGGCGTGGCTATAGAGCGAGAGCAGGTCTCTTTAGCAGTACACATATGTAGAACGGAACCGAACAGGAAGCAAAGAAGAGACGACGAAGTGGAAAACGAAACAGTTATCCAAAGTATGCTATAAAAAAAAGGGCAAACAAGCCAAAGAGAGACCAAAAGAAATCGAAATGAAATGGAAAGGAATGGAATGAAACGAATCGAATCGAAATGATATGAAACCGAAGACTACCTGTGAATGTAATGTGAACATGTGCCAAAGATGAGCTACAATCAAACTAAAGACAATTATCAATAAACTATCGATCAATCAATATTCAATCAAAAACGACTCAATCAAACTATAATTAAAACAGTGCCCACAAGCCAAACCGCATAACAACAACAACAACGGCCATACACACAAATGTAAGCAGCGACTAAAATTCTTAACATACCAACAAAAACCAAGACACAATACAACAACACACGCTCAATCAACAAGCCAATATAAACAATCAATCAATCAATCAAGCAACACATACAAACTTTGGACCTTGGAAGTAATTTTTGGTTTTCCAGTTGAATGCTGTGGGGCTGCCTATTTGCTGTTTCATTTCATCAATCAATCAATCGATAAATCATTCAATCAATCAGTCAAACAAAAGCTGTTGTCGGGCCTCACACACACACACACACACACACACAAACATAAACAAACACATGCATACTCGTCCCTCTCTTACATATATTTAAGCGCGCTCTCTCCCTCACACTCTCTCTCTCTCTCTCTGCTCCTCCAATCTGAGATTCGAGTTCTCTTTTTTGTGTTTCATTTCTCATCTCTCATCTGCCATCAATCATCTGTCATTTGTATTGTAATATGTTGTATGTTACTTGTCTCTAATCTCCCGCACGCACTCTACCTAAGTGTATGTTCTCTCTTTCTCTCTCTTTCTCGTTCTCTGTGTTTTTTTTTTTTGTGTAACTCTCTTGTAACTAACAATCGCCCAATTGCATTCCTTGTAGCACCCCATCCCTCAATCTCCTCCCTCCATCCCCCTCTATCTCTTACACTGTCTCTCTCTATGTTTTCAATCAGTTTTTATTTGTAATTAAACTAATTAAATCTTTCTCCCTCTCTCTTCCTCTTTGTGATTTGATTTCTCACTCTCTCTCTCTCGTAGAAACCGCACAACGCAACATTATCGTCATCGCGCCTCTCCCGACTGCAACACGGTCGCTAGCTTTGACAGCTCCACTTCCGGCTCTCGCAATGGCCTCAATAGGTTCGTGTCTACGCTAAGCGCCTGTACATTGTGGCTGAAGCTATAGCTCTCGATCACCTCTCATTCACAGATACTATCGCCAGGCGTGGGAGAATCTGCACGAATCCGCCTCGAAGAACAGTTCGCACAATGCTCTCCGCCGCAAGGAGACCCTCGATCCGCCCAGCATGACGCGCTCCCGCGACAATCTGCGTGACAATATGCAACGCTCCCGCGAGAATCTCGACAGGTGAGATCACAACAACGAATATGGCAATTTTTAAGGAATTCGGTTTATTTTCTGACTATTCTAAATAATAATAATATGAAACAATATGGATAATTAACGTAAATCACTCTTTGCGTCTCTTACAGATGCGGCCGGGATAACTATGGAATGCGCGACAATTCAGAGATGGTTGTGTCGGATGTGTGCCTAAAGGGGGAGAAGAAACGTCACCATCATCATCATCACAAGAGCAGCTCCCGCAATGGGGACTATCGCGATCGGGACCAGTCCGCTGGTAGACGCGATCATCACAGGCACAGCGGTGGTGGTGCTGGCAATGGGGGTGCTGGTAACGGCGGTGGTGGCGGACACTATTGACCAACCATGATAATCACCATCAGCGTGGAGCAATAGGAGCTATCGGAGCAGCAATCGAAGCAATCGCAGCCTTCAAAAGCACACAACGAAACTTCTTAACTCTCTTTTTTTTTGTAGTTTTGTTTTTTTTTTATCTACACTCGAATTGCGCTTTAGTCGTAGGTCCATAATTTTCTGTTTATAGCAAAAAATAATTAAGAAGAGGATGAGAAAGAGGAAGAAGAAGATGAGGATGCAGATGCAGATTAGTGTTAGGCGATTCTTGAAAACTTTTGCAAGTCAATAGCTACTATATATCGTATATATCGTACTTATACACACATGTATGTATATTCCCATATCATTTCTAGTTTTGGTATTATTCCAATACGCCCCACCATATTCCTCCATCCAACTTTCACCAGCGTCCCCACCCAATTACTCGTCTATTTATTGCGAAAGTTTTTTTTTAGTTACAATTTTTATTAATTAGTTGTAAAAAAAAAAACAAACAAAAAACACATACAAAAACAACAAATGTGTGGGAAAGGCCAGTCGAGGCGTGGCGCGGTTTATATATGTTAGTTACTATAAAAACAAATAACAAAATATATACGAAATTAAAAAAAAAAGAAAAAAGAAGAAGAACACATGCACAGTGAAAAGTCTCCCAAAATAAAACATACCTAAAATAAAAACCTCAGCATATACAAATAATTATGTGCAACTTGGTTTAGCTTAAGGCTAGGATAGTTCCTGCAGTTCTTAGGCCAAATCGACTTGTGCATAGTAGTTGCAATATCTATCTTAGTTACGTATACCCCATTATTCCTATATCCCAGAAACAATAGCTAAAAAATCGAAAAACTACTAAAGAATAATATTGTATTAAGCGTGCCATTAAGGGCAACAAAGCAAATACAAAAAGAAATTCAAAAAAAAAAAAAACAATCGAATACATTTTACATTTAAATCTGTGCACGTAATATATATACAGTTGTTCCATTCCGCACACAAAACACACACTTTCTTTTATAGAGTTTACTTTTTAATATTTTTAAAGTGTTTGTTTTGAGAGAGTGTAAAAATTATTTTTGGATAGGGCGGACGCTTTTTTTAATGCAAAAGCCGCAGATTATGCAATATTATATGTATTTCATGCATTATATTTCCAATGTAAATAATAATAATTTATTTCATAAATAAAACAATGATCATTTTAACTGAAATTCAAAGCAACGACTTTTATTTAAAATTATTGCGCTAAAATGCGCCATCTGTTGACATGAATAACATCCACCAACGTGAGGTTAGCTGCACACAGAAACTTTCTCCGTTTGGCTACACATTCAACTATCGATAAATCTGACTAGACGGCAGATGGCGCTGTTTTCGTTGCAACCCTACAGCGCACACCATATAGTGACAGCTGCTGTCAAACTGACGTTTGTGTGCTGCGCCTCTCTTTCGCTCTTTCTTCTACGAGCGTTCGCCACACAAGATGGTGCGTTAATAAAAAAGCTGAAATAAATCGCCAATTTCTATAAACATCCAATTATATTTTTAAATTAAATCTTTTTGGATTAACTGCGCGTGTGCCACATAATTGATATTCGTTGAGATTTCATACAAATGCCGCGCCGCTGCTTCACAATAAATTAAAAACAAACAAATTGGCAATTTATTTTTGTGTTTTTTTTTTCTGTGTTTGATGACTTTATACTAACGAATTATTTGTTGGCTGTTGCAGACGAAGGGAACCTCCAGCTTTGGTAAACGCCACAATAAGACGCACACTTTGTGCCGTCGCTGTGGACGTTCTTCATACCACATCCAGAAATCCACTTGCGCCCAGTGCGGTTACCCCGCCGCCAAGTTGCGTTCATGTAAGTTGCTCCTCAAACAATTGTTGCCAACTATTATGTTTAACTGTCTTCCTTTCTGCAACACAGACAACTGGTCGGTCAAGGCCAAGAGGAGGAAGACCACTGGCACTGGCCGCATGAGCCACTTAAAGGTGGTGCGTCGCCGTTTCCGCAACGGTTTCCGTGAGGGCACCCAGGCTAAGCCCAAGAAGGCGCAGGCCAGCAAGTAAACAGCAACAACTGGCAGCAGCAGAAAACATAAAACAAATTAGTAATCTGCCTTTTCGCTTGAATTAATAAATTAACATCTTTTTTTTGCCAAGTGAATATTTGTGGTTATTGTATTTAGTTTTTTTTTTTTACCAGTGATTCTGTGAACATCGTGTGGTGCAAAGCGCAAAAGGCGCCGCAGCAACAAAAGAAACTAAGTGCGACGAGCAAAAAGCTTGTCAAATATTTATTTTTTTTTATTTTATTTATTTATTTTTTTTTTTTGTTATTGTGAATTGACATTGGCTACTGGTGTGTTAAAGGCGCCAGTGAATGCCATTTAATTTTGTTTGTTGCTGCGACGCCATTTTTCCTGGCACGCAGACATGTTCGTTCATGCTAGGCATTGTCCTACAGAAAATAAAGAACAGTATTAAAAGCTTCAGCAATGAAAGTGCTTTAGAAAATGGAAAGCGCTGGAAGTGGCAACTTTTCTTTCAGTCCATGCTAAAGCACGTTTGTGTTGGCAGGTTAGAGAGCGAGCAGTGCAGCAATGGCAATATATGTGCAACCTTGTCTTATTTGTTAAATATTTTGCCGGTTCTCTATTTGTATTTATTTATACAATCAAACCGGGCAAATCATTTTGTGGCGCATTAACATTCGACGGGAGCTGATGTCACTGATTCTTTGGATTTCCAGCTGTCGCAACATAATGGAATACATAAAACATGATACAATGACTGCGCCCAGCTCCAGCTGAAGCCGTCGAGCTTCTTTTATGCATACCAAGTGCAAAATATTCATCTGGAATTTAAACGCAGCCACTTCAATAATATCGCGTAGCTCTTTGTGCGTGTTTGTTGATCTAAGCAATGCTGACAAAGTGCTTGTTTAGTATGCACCGATTGTAATGTTTAAATTTCCTACTGTTCTTTTATACTTATGTAGAGTTGATATATTTCTGGCGGAAACTGTGTGCTTGTATGCGAAAGAAATATCAACATCATACAACTATATTAAACAGGTTCCACACAAACAATTGGTCGATTATTTACATATTTTGTTTCACATGCGTTTCAGTTACCAAAAAATAATTTTATCTCTGTTGGGACAGGGGAGATATGGACGATCTACATCGATTTCTAAGCAGATCTATTATATTTGAGATGAATTTGCCATTCACCCGTGACATCATTTAGGTTGTTGCATTGACTTAATTTCCCTAAACATAAAAAATTAAGCATACTTTTAGGTGATATATATGGCATACTTTTAGGAGCATATGTGAGACAAAACTGGTACCAGCAAGATGCATATAAATTTGTCCAGCAGCGCGAAAAGAAATGAGCCGAAATCAGAAATTACTGTTATTGGGGACAACTAGGATCCCTGGATAGACTGATTAAAACGCATCGTCTAATGTTTTCAGTTTTATAGTACTCTAGTTTAATAGTACAATTCAAAAAAATGTATAATAATATATAACCGCAATCGGCGTCGCTTAAAAATAAATATAATTATAGTTTAAATATATATATAACACAAGAGCTGGAACAAGCTTCTGAACGGATTTTGTATGTTGTCTTATTATGTTTTTTTTTTTTTTTTTTTTTAAAGCAAGCAATATGTTAAAAGATAAGATGCCGTACAAAAAAACAAGAACGACAAACAAGCAGTTTGTTAATTTATGACTACAAAAAATCGCGTTTTTCTTTACAGAATGACTAAAAGTACAGTTTACAATATATAAAGCGTTTCACTATATCTATGGGCGGATTGAGGGGATCGGTATAAGCATGGGAAAGGGATAGGAAAAGGCAGAGACGGAGGCGGGGGCGTAGTCAAATTAAATACATTTCCACTAAATGCTAAGACAAATTTACAAGATACAAATATAAAAGAAAGAATTGGGGCTAATCCGCGTGCGGATGTGGATATTGAAGGGAATCCGAGGGCGGATGTGAATGTTGTTGGTGTGAGGCAGTTCCATTTGGCTGTTTGCTTGGCGTTGTCGTCGTCGTCGTCGTCATCGTTGCTGCTGGCAGTGATTTAGCCTTGGCGGAGTGGCTCGAGTTGATTATCAGCTTCTTAAGGTTCTGGAAGGGTGCATCGAAGAGCACCGTTAACGCCACCGATGCCAAAAATATCGATATAAATTCGTTGGTATCGAGCTAAAAAATGTAATAAAAATCAAGTAAAAACACATATTTATATATAGATATATATATATGTATTATATATACTCACAACAACCGAGATAAAGTTGTAATAGTGATGGATATGACGCCTTCGTCCGACATTATAGAAAAATACGGGAAACTGTGTGAGGTATATGGCATAAGATAGCTTCGTGGACACTTGAAAGCCGCTCCAGGAAAAAAGTCTCGTTAATTTATCTGCAATCAGTAAGCAAAATATAATTAGTAATCTCCAATTTATAACATTTATATATATACATATATATATAAATAGCTTGAATATTTGATATATTTGAGGGCGCACTTCAAATTGTACTCACTCTTGTAACCATTGTGGGAGACAAACACAATCCAGGAGAAGAACAAGCACCAGGCAATCGGAGCAAATGCGGCATAGATGGCCGCATGCGTTGAATTGTACACATAGTTAATGTGCCCCATCGGAGCAGGACCCAGCAAGGAGGCAAGCACACAAACTGTAGCCGCCAGCCAACCGAGACGCAACTGGAGCCGCGTCAGCTTTGCCCCCTGATACTTGCGCAACACATACCCCAACAGGATACCCATGATGTACACCGTGGAGCGGTGTGGCGGAAAAGAGTACATGTAGTCGGCGGTGCGAAACAGACGCTGAATGCTGTAAGGAATCGAAGATTAAAATATAATAAATATTTGAAGCCATTAGTTACCAGAAATTAGATCGATCAACTAGTAAATTATATCGTATATATATATATATATTTCCACAAGTTATTAGATAAACTCTTTTTTATCTACTCTTTATACTTTAACCATTTTTATAGAAAAACTTTGATCAAAATGTATTTAAAAATATTCGAGAGTTGCTGGAGGTGATTCACTTACTTGGTGCCAAAGTAAATATAGTTGGATAGCTGATTCACAATTGTTGTGTAGTAGCGTGCTGCTGTGCCCACTGTGCAGAGCAAGAGGAGGGCGAAGAGGCCGCGGCGTGGCCAGCGCCAGAGAGCGAGAATGAAGAGAGGCGCCACAGCGAACAGTTCCGTATCGATGCCCAGATGATGGGTGTGCGTCAAGCACATCTCGCTGAACCCAAAGTAGTTGTGGATGAACAGAAGATTGCGCCACCAGTGTTGCTTGCAGATGTCCGCATGATGACCCACCACCAGATTCCACTGTGGACCACTGCCCCACAGGGGCAGAACATACGTGCAGAACAGGATCAGGGCGGCCAATGGCGGCACAATGCTGTACATCATCATGGTCAGAAGTCAGTTAAGAAATACATTCATCAGCAGATCTTGTTCCGCATCAACTTACCGCATCAGACGACTGATGTACTCGTTCTTGAGGCGTATCGGCTGCTGTTTCATGAGGCGCCCAAACAGAGAGTAGGATGTCAGCATGCCGCTGAACAGGAGAAAGGGATCCGTGTAGAGGGATGCAGCACGTCCGATGACCGTCCACGGTTGCCCCAAGCTCTCGGACATGGCCGTTCGATTGTTGTACGGATTGAAAAACATGGCCATCGATTTGTGCGAGAAGATGAGCATCATGGCATTTAGGAATCGTATGCCATGCACAGCCTCAATATCACCCGATGAGCTGCGCGTGCTGAACAACCAGCGCAGATTCTTGTCCAGCGAGAAGGCTGTGCACCAGTTATCTAAGAGTAACTCTTCTTAATACTTGATCAATTGAGAAAATGATTGTTTGCTGCACTTACTCTGCTTTGGCTGTGCCTTAGTGCTGCGATCATAGACAGTGGAGAGCAGCGCCAGGCAGAGGACGAGCACAAAGAAGCGCACCGCCCACGTGGTATTGCGATCCCACGGCTGCTGATCCCTCACCTGGCACATCTGCGGCTCGACGCGCACATTGAAGCTAATGCCCGTCGCGGACGTCTGGTTGCGCAGATACTCTGCCACACTAAACTCCACGTCGCGGTGCGTGCAACCGGATGGCACACAAATGCCCCAATTGATCAGCGAGTAGCGCGGCACGCGATGACCAGGCTACAAAAAAAAAGGATGTGCGTAAGGATAAGACTTAAGGAATAACAGCAATTTTATTAGATAAGAATATTTCTTATAGCGATTGTAATTCCCACAAATAGCTCACTATAAAACTACTAAAACTAAAACTCTAAAAAATATAGAATGTAAAAATTGCATGCAACATATATATATATATATATAGAAATATATAGAATTTGTCGGGGTGTAGGAGTAAATTATTTGGAATACATTTATCCACACACTCCTAAGATTGTTTCTCAAGTGTTTTGTTTATGAACTCAGCAATTGGCTGCCAATTGACAAATAGATATAAAAGCAAAATAGAAATATCTACTTAAAATGCTAACTTGAATTGGAATTTAACAAAAAAATTTGTCGATTTGCGTTATAAAAAAAAAAGAAGCAGTTTCGTTGGGTTCGATGAACTTCAAACGGTTGGTTTTTGGGGCCAGCGATCAACATTTTACGCCCATCTATACGAATTTGCCAAAAGCAAATAAAAAGAAATAGTGACAAAAAAAAAACAAAACAACTTTTTTGCCGAAATCAAATCGAATATTTTGTGCTGCTCGCATTTAACGTCAAGTTCAATGTCGGGGCTTCGGAGCAGGGCTTTCGTAGCACTCAGCACAACAATAACCACTTTAAAACTACAATTTTAGCCGTCGATCTCTCTTTCTCTCTCTCTCTCTCGATCGATCAATCGAACTCTCTTGATTGATCTCTCAATAGCTGCCTAAGTATTTTAAGCGACGTCACAAAATACTCGGCGAAAGCCTTTTTTAACTTTCGTGAGAGTTTCCTCAAATTGTCGGCACGCCTACAGACACAGACACACACTTACACAAACACACACTTGCACACTTACACATACTTAGGCATGTATGTGTCATGGCTTTAAACGCTTTTAATCTCATTGCAATCTCAGTCACGTGCAAAGAGAGCCATTAAGATTGCATTAAGAGCAACTACAAGGCCAACGAACCTCAGCTTAATACCTCAATATTAATATCAAAAGATTAAGATTATATATATATATATATTTATGTGTAAGACTCACATCATTGAATTCGCTTCGGAAGGGCCCGTGCGACTGCAGCAGCTTGAAGAAGGCCTGCAACCGTTTCGAATTGTGTGGCAACACTGGCTGTGCATATGCCAAGCAATATTGGCCGCGCAGCATTGAATTGCTTGGACCATTGTCAATGCCATCATCACTGCCGCTGCTGCTGCTGCTGCTGCTGCTGCTGACGTCATCGGCCAACTGATGTATACCCAGGCACTGGTCAAAGTCGCCCGGCTGATTAATGTTGCCATTTAGAATGCCAGAGTTCAGTTTACCGCTCGCATCGTGCACTACAAAAGACAGAGACAGACACACAGAGGGAGAGAGAGAGAGAGAGAGAGATAAATAGAGTTATATCTTCGCATTTACAATTAAATAAATTTTTTATTAGAATATCAAATTTAATGATTTTTTGAATCCTTTCACATTTGAAAACTTTATGAATTCAATAGTGTTATTTGTATTTTTGGTTCAAGCAATGTTGTTGCAACATTGTGAGTGCGACTGTGACCTTGACTGTGATTGCAACGTGCGCGTCGCAGTCGACAGAGTGCAGCCAGTAGCAGCAACAACTCGTTCTCGTTCTGATTCTGACTGCTAGCAGTCAACAAGCCAGCTGGGTAGCAAAAACAGCAGCAGCAGCGGCAGCAACAGTTTTGTGCCAAGTTCGCACAGTGATCTGCTGCTGTTGTTGTTGTTGTTGTTGTTGTTGTTGTTGTTGCTGCTGCTGGTGCAATTTGCTGCAGTTGGCTTAAATTCACTTGTTGCGTTTGGCATTGTGGCTGCCGTCGCTGCTGCAACCGCTGCTGCCTCTAAATGTGGGTAAAGTTCGACGCTTGACCTTCACTTTAGCCGCACGACACATGCACATATATATATATATATATATATATATAAAGATATAAATACATATATATATAGATTTATATATATATATAGATGTACATGTGTGTTTTTGATTCTGTGTTTGCAATTTCAGAACTTGATTATTTGATGCATTTGACTTTGCACTTATACAATTCATGTCGTCGCGTCTGGCGGCTTCGGTTCTGGATCCGGCTCTGGCTCTGGTTGTGGTTGTGGTTGTGGCTCTGGCTGTGACTTTGACATCGGCATGTTTCTCGCCCGCCCAGTTGGCCATGACTCGAATTCTGTGCAATCGCAGCTGATTGGCAGGCAGAAAAAAACAACACACACATCTCTCACATGCACAACATATCACATTATCACATGCAAATATTTGGATACTCACTTTTCAAGGCCCATAAATCGAAATTGTCCAATGCTTTGAAATAGCGACGCATCTGCGATCGGCACAAAGGTGATGCGTCCGGATTGCGTGAAGCATCAAAGGGCTGCGAGATGGCCAAAAAGCGTTTACCGATGTTGTACAGATAAACTGCAATGTAAGATGAAAATCAAATTTATTAATCCCTGCAAATGCGAATTGGCAGAGGCAAGTTGCATGTTTCCCCAATTTGTTGCCACAAAAAGCATTTGGCAATTCGATGTTGATTTATTGATATTGCAAATTTGTTTGGCGTCAACAATTTAGTGCAGTCTATAAACACCCATTAAGTCATATATAATTTGTTAATTTATTATCGAATAACTAATTTTATTTTATTTGTATTGTTTATTTTTTTTTGTTGTTGTTGAGAAGCTATCAATGATTTTACGGGCTACTCATTCAATTGAGCGCGTGCCCGCAAACAGGAAATTAGCTGATGTCAGCCACAGAATGCGGCTTGGCAACCCGGCTAAAACCGAAAACCAAAAACAAACAAAAAAAAAACCGTTGCAAGCCAACAAGCATGCTGCATAGGAATCGCTGCTAATGAGGCGCCTCAACATTTTGTGGGTTTTTTTTTTTTATTTTATGTGTTGCAGCCGCCACAATTCATCTTTGCCTTCTTCGGTTATTGTTTGCATACCCTGTTCACATTCAAAAGTGGATATTAAAATTTGGTAGATCTTCGGAGTGCATGAGAGCTACAGATATACAGTTATCACTTTTTTTTGCTGATATATATAAAATTATATTCTAAAATTATATTCTGAAAAATGTTTGTCATACCAAATCAGATAACTTGAAAATGATCAAACAGTATTTTTAATTAACTAATTTAACTAATTTAGAACACAAAAGAACATCACAAACTGGTTACAGAGTGGCTCCCAGTGGAGCATTATATCTGTCTTCACTGTTCCTTTGGGGCGGCATGCGTGCCAAGCCCAAAGCGAAGATCCAATCCACGATACCAACACTAAATCCAAAAGTCCAGCTTAGTTTTGGTTTAGTTTTCTGCTCGTGCCTCAACATCAGCATGCAACTCGCATCATTTGACTTGTTGTTGTTGTTGTTGTTGTTTTCATTAACATTATCATTGTTGGCCTGTCGCCTGACTTATTTTTTATGCTAAAGCTAATAATCTCAAGTCGTTGTCAACTCTCATTTCGCATTCAGTGGCCGTTTCGTCTGACTACTACCGACGACGATCGGTCGAAGCGATGGATCTGTCAGAGCTATATTCGATTCATTGCCTGCATCCGTCTTTGAACTGTCGATTGCTGGGCATGAGGAGTGGGTTGGTGAGGTGGTGTTACCGAGCGGGCAGTCCCCAAAGCTATTCAAAATACGTCAGAGAACCGACGACAAGCGACGACTGCGGAATTTGTCCCCTTGTCGTCATATTCTGTACACAGCATGTCAATATATATTTACATATATGCGGCATGATTATTATCTACAAATTAGAATAGTATATATATATATATACATATATATATATATATATATTAAATCCACATGGGAAAATTACGTATGAAGCTTGCATTCTATTAAAGATTCTAAATCCTTTTATCTATTATTACTTCCCATAAGTATCAAGTATTAATAAAAAGCTTTAAGTATATACAAAGAAATTCTTATTTTAAGTATGTCTTTGTTAATTTAATGCCAAATTAAATGGAAAATTTTATAGTTGAACTTGTCAAACTTTCACTTGAATAAATGTGGGGCTTTGCCTAGCAAATGCGATTCCAGCGTTCGCCAATCAATGTATTTATGTAATAAGAATAAAAACATTTATATATGTTTATCAGAATTTCAGGAATTTGACAATAAATAAAGCATTGGATAAAAGGAAGCGCGCTGAAGAGATTTTTCAATCAGTGTTCTTAGATAAGAAAAAGTAACTAAATTCATTTTATAATCGATTAAGAGGAAGTGTTGATTTAATGAATAAATCTAATGAATTGCAATTCAAAAGCCATACAAAAAAATGTATAAGCAAAACAGTATAAATTTTCTTTCGAATGACAAAAAAAAAAGTACAATACTCATTCAAGAAATCATTTATAATACACAGAAAAGCATAAAAAAGGTTTTACTATTTTTAATCGAACAAAATTGCTATACAGGAAGGCAATAAAAATAAAGATTAAGCTCAGAATTGAGTGGTCGTAACGGCAAAAATATGTATTTTTTGTAAAGTTATTCAGCATTTAAGTTGCCGCAAATATGACGAAAAAATCGAAAGAAATCGTTTGAATTTTTAGCTAACTCAACATGACTTTACAGATTTTTGCAAAATTTAAACAAAATTCCGTTTTCGTTTTTTTTTTTTTTGTTTTTTTTCTTTTCACTTTTTATCATCGTTATTCTGGCCACCAATTAGCATCGCACCGAACTTAAGTAAATAGCAGGTATTCAAATGTAGTTTGTATTAAATTGAATAATTGCTAATGCGATGCACAGTTCAATAATTATTGAATATATATTTGCTGAATAAATTTACATCTTGTTGAAGCTTGTCTGCGTATGCAATTGTTATTCACAAATATGATTTAATATTTATTCATTTTTCAGTAAATATATTACAAATATTTAATTGGAATGTCAATAGATGAATCTAAGCCATTAATCAATATATTTGATTTATAAGCCGTTGACAGGATGACTTGACACTATAATTGCATTTCTATGCATAGTCTATGATCATTAAGCATTTGAATTTGCGTTGAGAACTTGAATAACTATTTTAACCAATCATCATTGGCATAATCATAATCAGAGTTATAGTCGAAGTCCAAGTTGGCTTTTCGATCGAAACGAGTCACGTTTAACAAGTGCTTCGTATTTCTCTAGTGTAGATTAACTGATTAAGAGCAGGACTCGTGATTAGATCATCTCTAAAAAAAAAGATGCATACTTAAAAGACGTGTAAAAATGTGCAGCCTACGTGCAATTTGGCACGATTTGCAGTTAACCCGCTAACAAAAAAAAAAATAAATACTTTTTACAATAATTAATAAATCACCATCAATTGTGAAATTTATCATTCAACATTTTTTTTCCACGTGTAGGCTTTACAATCGCACTCCCGCAACGCAGCACAAATATTTGACCAACGATCAAAAAAAAAAAATAATAATAATAAGCGACAAGGCCAAACCTTTTAGCAAGAATGAGTGGCCAACAATTGAATTTCGGCTGACTCTGCAAGATAAGCTGGGCGGGTGGACGGGGTAGATGTAGAGGGTTCAGTGTAGACCCAGTTAGTTTGGTATGCTAATAAGCTGAGCTGCTTCAATCAAGTTCCGGAAGTGCCCTTAGCAATTGAATCAGCCAAATTACTGCTATTCTCATAGTTATCGATACTTTTCCATCGAATCATAATTATGATTGCAGTGCTGCTTACAAAATAATTGATTGATTTATTATAACCATGCCATATGTACATAAGCACTGTAAGAATGGTAGTCATAAAAAAAAAATATAATTGTTAAAAAAGTATTTCTGAAAAGTAATTCATCTGAAAATGAGTCGAATGCGTCAGTTTTTTATATCTACAATTCAAACGCATCAAGTCTCTTTTAAGCCAAGTTAGCTAAGATGCCTAATGATATTTTAAGTTTATTTCCTGCCATTTTTACACTGCGTCAAAATTGTGATTTATATACAATTATATATGAATTTATGTACTTGAGCATCTGAGCTATGCCATCAGTTAGCTAGAGGGCATCTCAATGTCGTCACATTTTTTTTTTTTTTTGTTACTTGCGTGTAACTGGTCAAGTGGGCGGTTCTTAGCCAAGGGTTTGGTTCAAGCACGTACAGCTCTCATATAACTTATAGTTTGGAGGTCTTTCTGACCATTTAAGTTGATCGCAAACGTGGTAGGTCTGGCTCAAAGACACACTCAAGAAACAGCCAAACAGACAGCAACAGCAACAAAAACAAACATGTCAATTTTTCATTAGGAGGGTGGAGCGGGGGGGGAGGAGGGTCTCCATAATCGAGCAATTGATTTTATTTAAAAAACGCGCAACATTTATGCAACAATTCGCGTCGCAGGCAAAAGTTGTGCAAAAGTACGCAAAGGGACAGCTTAAGAGACATGATTGGAGCCAGAGCAGAAGAGAGGGGAGCAGCGGATTGTCCAAGAGCCGAAGAGTGTATAATAACATTAACAGCTACAAATGACACATCACAATTGATATTGAACACAAAAAGCGCAAAAAAAAAAATAAAACAATAATAAAAACATTTACAACTTGCCTGCGGACTTTGCTAAACGAGTGGGGGAGGAGGGAAAAGAGCGGGCAGGTGGAGGCGTGTGGAGCGTGGGTGGCGTGAGAAAGTCCAAAACGGATTTGATTGTGAAGTGTCCGAATTTAAAAAATATTATTCAGCGAATAAATGTAGAAACATGTAAGCAAAATTATAAATCAACGTCAAGAAACTGTTTGGGGGGGCACCAAGCACATTCGATATGTGGCAAGTTATGTGAAGAGCAACAAAAACTATTATTATGCTATTTAATGTGAAACACAATACTTAAATTTATTTATTTAAGCGACAACAAAGCAATTTATTTCCCTAATGAACTTAATTAATTAATTATATGCTACATTTTGCTAGCTCTGCTTCCATTTGCTTCGGAGATATTTCAATTTCTATTTTGCAAAGCTGATTCTTAGCTGCTAAAAATATATTTTTATAACAAAAAAGTTGCAAACTATATTTTTTTTTTTTTTTTGTATTTCATGATTTCTAACAAATGTTGCAAATGTTGCGAGAATTTTTTATTTTTTTGTGCTTATGAGCAGAACAAAAATGCAAAAAACACCGAATTTAATAGATGTTACAATTTCTTCAAGAATTTGTGATGCTTTTCCCATTCTTTTTAGCTTATAGTGCTCACCTTGCTCCTCATCCTGCGTCTGAGCGTCATCTTCTTCCTCGAGCAGCTTGTCGCTAAATTGGCGCATCGTAAAGTTGCTCGTGGTGATTTGGTGGTGGTGGTGCAGCTCACTGAGATTGCCCGCAGCGAGTGCATCGTGCAGCACATCCAACACCGTTGTTGTCGTCGTAGTTGTTGTTGTTGCGGCTGTTGACGCTGTTGCATCATCCGCAAATAACTTTAAGCTATAGTTAACTTTGTCCTCAAATATGGAAGCAATATGCGACTCAACGGGATCGCTCTCTCCACCGGTCACTGCCAGCAGATTGTCGCCCAAATTGCAATTGTCCTTCAGGCTGCACGTGGGATTCGCAACTGCGGCTGCAGCGCCACTCAGCGCCCAGCAGCATCCTGGCAGTCCGCACGCCACAAGTAGCAGCAGCAATCGCAACATGGCTCGACTAACAATAAAATTCAGCTGTGTTGAGCTGACAATTGCTAACACATAATAAACACAAAAAAATCACTCGAACAACTCTAAAACTAAAAAACACACACGGCGCAAAAAAAAAATATAAAAAAAAACACTCGAATAAAAAAAAACAATAGTCACCAAAATATTCGATTTTAGAGCACTTTTTGTTTGATTTTGATTATAAATTGATGCAATGATCTATACTTAAATGTGTTGCTATTCGTTTTGTTTGGTGGCAGGTTGGTGTGGTGGGTGGTTAATGGCAGAGCCCAGCGACTAAACTCAGCGACCGTCAAGACGAAACATTCAACGCCAACTGATTGTCCAAAAGCCGCCGAGCGTACGAAGACCGCTTAGATGGAGCCGCGATTTTGACGGTTTCGGCGCTGCTCGGCTACAGCAGCAGCAGCAGCAGCAGCAGCAGCACATGTGTCTGTGTGTGTGTGTGTGTTTGTGTTGTTGTTGGCAATTTTTAGGCGCAGACTGAAAACATTTCAAAATCAAATGCAAGTCGAATTTTGAGCGACTCAGCTGCTGATTTGCTGCTATTGCTGAACATCTTGACAAGAATTGTCGATTACATTGTGATTCGTGCCGCGCATGCGAATCTTTTCGTTCGTTTTATTAAAGTTAAAACTTCCCTTTTTTTTTTTTTTTTTTGTCCATCCATCAATCGATCTCTCGCAATTCTCACACAATCCTAGCTATCAGATCGCATTCGAGCAGCGCCACAATTTGAATTTGACTTATTTATATATATACACAATGATGGGACTTTTCACAAAGTGTACTTTACATTATACACTGTAAAAAATAAAACAAATAAGATATTTAAGTGAAGTAAATTGGAATAGAATCATTTGATAATAACAGTGATTAGTTTTGGCATTTTTTAATCGCATGCCTGAATGTGCTTATTTTCAAAATTTTGCAATCTCGATTGCGCAATTCATTTTCAAATTCAAATTCAATTCAAACAACTTAGGGTTATGGACATCTTGTAAATAATTGGTGTAGTTTTAGCTTAAACTGAGCTGAGCTGCAAGTTGGTCAAACTGTCGGATGTAGCGTTTCAATGCTCGATAAGCGATTTTGCAACTAGCTAAAAGATTGGCTCGGCTCAACTTGAATCGATCAACTAGCAAAAAGTCTACAATTATTGGCCAACAACTGGCGACTTGTTTTTTTTTTTTTTTTTTTTTTTCACTGGCAACAAAGTTAAAATCTAAGCTGCAAGCTGAGGCCAAGCAGCTAAAATAAAACGCAAGTTGCTGGAATAAAATTTGTATTCACCATTTTGCCAAGCAATTAATGCTCTTGTCGCTTAACCAGTTAACTGCAAAAAAAAGAGGTATAAATCTCAATTTATCTTATTTGAAGTAAAATAAAGAATATGTTTCTGCAATGCATAGTCATAAAAATGTTTATCAAAATTCAACTGATCTAATATTTCCTCACAGAGGGTATTATTATTTTGTCATTAAACGTGTAACGCATTCTCCGACCCCATAAAATATATATATATATATATATATATATATATATATTCTTGATTAGCAATACGAGGCTAGTCGTTATAAGAAAGCCACATTTTGAGTTAGTTGAATCCCCTCAGTTTTAAAGCCATCTTGATGAGCCTGAGGCATAAATCTGTCGTTTTGATTATGTCACTGAGCAAACAACAGTCGGCATTGAGAATATTGAAACCCTCTTTGTTAGGGTATCAATAGACAATGAAAAAAAGTTTATAGAGAATGATTGTCAATCATTGTTTTTTTTTTTTTTTAATGGCTAAGTGCTTAATAAGGCTAAGGCAGCGGTCAAAAGGTGTAAGCGAAAGAGTGCCCAATGAAGACACAGCGATGATGAAAATTATGAAGAAGAAGAAGAAGAAGCAAGTGGCAGGTGGCAAGTGACTCGTAACTTGTGCGCAAAAATAAAAATAAACCAAAGCCATAATAAAACCTTATAGTCGAAATATGCCGACTACACAATACACTGTTGCCAATGGAAAATAGGAGTTTCCTAGTAAGTACCAAAAATGGAGTAAAACATCTTCGATGATTTAAAACTATAAGAAATTTCATATTTGTGTGTGGACATTTCAAAAGATTTGTACCCAATCAGTCAACTCTTTTACCACTTAACACACAAAGCATACAACAACAAAAAAAATGTAAACAAACCTCAAATAAATAAGCAAACTGAGGCACGTCTATTGAAAGTGAGTCTCTGGTTGCCAATATCAAATTACACAAGCACCTGCCAACAACAATTTGCAGCTTGGTTGGCCATAAATATAAAAAACAACAGCAACAACAACGAAATATTGGCTCAAGCTGAAGCAGGGTGTTAGTGGCAAGCTCTTGTTGTTGTTGTTGTTGTTTGCTGTTGCTGTTGCTCTGACTTGCTTCTTGCGACAAGTCAGATTGCAAACGGAACCGAATAACATTCTCTTTCTGGCCAAGAAAGAATGTGTGGCAACTGAGCAATGTGGCTCAGACTGGTCATCGTTGTGGCAAGAGCTGAACGAGTTTCTTGGTTCCGCGGAACCAGCTATTTTTTTTTAGCTAAGGAAAGGGGGGGCAGAATACGGGGGCAGCGCATGTTGCGTAGTCTTTTTTTAAGTGGCAAGCAGCAAGCACCAAGCGCCAACGGCCAATGTGCAGTGAATGCATTACTAAAATACTATTACCAACAAAAAAAAAAAAAAAGACTTGATTTAGTTGGTGGCACCCCCTGCTGCACACCGTCTGTCTGGCTGTCTGGCTGTCTGTCAGGCCGCCTTCCCCTGCGTGTTGCCGGTTTGGTTTTTGGCTATTAGGCAAGCTGGCGTTGCAAATTGAAACTTTGCCTTTGTCGTTCTTTGTTATTTCTTGTTTGTTGCCGTCTAGCTTTTGTCATTTAGTGCGAATTGTCAGTTTGCAACACTACACTTATTGACTGGCAATTGACCAGAGCTACGACTCTTCCGCTCCACCCTCAAAGAAGAAAAAAAAAACATCCCAACACTCTCCAGTTTTTGCTCTTAAAGACTCTATTAACAATGATAAATTCTTGGTTGCACAATGGCTTGGCGAGTTGAAAGAATTTTAAACTCGACAACACCCTGTCTATATTTAAAACTTACTTAACTTAAGATATAATAGAAGGCACATTGCAATCCTTAGATCACAGAGACAAACTGATGCTCATACAAAATACCTTTAATTTACCATATCAAAGATGCACAACTTGAACATACCCGCTAACATTTAGAGTATAAAGGATATTTGAACAATCAACAAACTTGACAAAACTAAACTCAACGATTCTGCAAAACGAAACCAATTTGAGGCAGGTCATTTTGCGGCTTTTGGTCAAAAGACTTTAAAGCCATGTTAACTGAAAATGCTGTAAATGCTGAGCCCTTTTTAGCAACCACAAACAGTCATAACAAAAACACCAAGTAAAAAAAAATCCCAATACTTGCAGCAGTTTAACAGTTTTGTGTTGGGGCAAGAGGAAAGCGAAGCCAAACAGTTTAACATGAATTTGTTTCGGTCTATTTGAAATGCATTATATTACAACAAAGATCATAAAATGTAAAACGATTTCGTGTTGAATATACGACAAAAATGATACATCTCCAATTGCAAAGAGAATATGAAAGGGAACAAATAAATGTATCATGCCTGATGGGGGGAAAACAGATAATTAATGTGGGAAATAGTCTAAACAAAATTAGTAAATGTGTATTATTCCATAAACGATAACATAATATTTAAGGAAATCGAAACTAAAAGCTGTAACTAAAATAACCAAGCCAAAATTCGGCATTTCGACTGCCATTGCAAAACAAATAAAGAGCAGCAAATGCATTGAAAACTGCATTGAAAAGAACACTCGAAACACGTATTTAAATATCGGTCGAGACAAGCGTCAAAACATGTCAAAAAATAAAATAAAATAATGCCGTGGAAAGCAGATGCCATTCAGATTTGAGGGAAGTTGAACCAAACCCAATTTTCCACTAAATCGGACAGTCTGTCAAGTTGCTCGCTTAAGTCTTTGGTTTTTACATATTTTTTTTTTTGTTAAATTACCGTTCATTGATATACTTAATATGCACATTTGGTAGTTTTCGATAAGTCTTGCAGCGACCTTGGCAGCTATTAATCCATTTTAGACCCGTCACAGCCACAGCTGCAACAAATCGTATCTGGAATTTTAAATAATTACTCAATTGTTGTCGTTTGTGATTTGTTTAGTTGTTCCTTTGTTGGAGTTGATGAGTATGTGTTGTTTTTCTTATTTTCGCTTCAAAAGTTGCAAATGCATATAGATATGGTTGTTTGGATTGTTTTATGCTCCTTGAAGGGCATCGACGATGATCCATACCCAAATCCACAAACCCAGATCACCAAAACTATTGACGTCATAATAAAACATTGCTTGTTTTGTCTAATTAATAAGTCGGCAAAGATAATGCGAAATTAAGCGGCTAATGTTGCACTCCCAATTAAAATTGTGCCATTATCCGAAAAAAAATAAAACACATTTAAATAAATGTGTCCAGAATTTTAAACTTCTGAAATGTATTGTTGACTTCCTTAATTAAGCCAATTGTATTTTTAATCGAAATTGCATTATGATTAACTGTTTTCAAAATCATTTCAATCGAAGAGTTAGCCTTAGGTTTCCTTTAAAGTTTACAGATTAAGTTAATGTTCAAACATTAAATGAGAGTATTTTCTTCGTTTTTGCTTAATGTCAACAATTTTTAATCAGCAATTAAGTTCAACAAATCGCAAAACATTTTACAGATCCCAGCTTAAAGTACATTCAGATCCATCAATCTAAACCAAGCGTACAGAGAAATAAAGAGAGAACAGCAAAGTTTTTAAAATGGAATGAAGATAACAACAAAGCCAACAACACTGAAGCCGTTCATCTGTGACAAAATTACAATCAGCGACAATGCCTTACAAAATATATATATATATTTATATATACATATATGGATATACATATATGCTAAACTGCGTTGATATTTTTAAATTGCGAAAGTTCTTCAAATTTCTCCACATATTGAAATCATAGCAAATGTGTTGTGCTTGACCCTTTGTTTGGACTGAATAAAACATGAATACTAAAATGGATCTATCGGTTATTTATATATATGTAAGTATATTGAGCTAGTTTCTTTTTTTGGCATGTCTTTAGCAAATGGAACAAATTGTGCATTGCAGATTTTTGTTGGCTCCCATCGAGAAGCTTTCTTTATTTTTTTTTTGTTTGTTTTATTTTGATTTTTATTTGAGTAGAGATTGTTCCATACCAATTTTAGAAGAAGCAAAAAAAAAAAAAACCTGTTCAATTAACAGCAAAACGCTGTCACCTTTTTGGCAATGTCAATGGTCGACTCAAAGCTGTTGATAATTGTGTAGTTCTTGGATGTTGTTGTCGTGGTTGGTCATAATTGAAGACATGTGAAGAACCGGGAAACAATTACCACAAAGTGGCAGTAAGTACTAAATAACTAGCCAAGCACTGACAAGTAGCTATAAAATTTCGATATACCATTGTCAAATCTGTGCAGCAACAATAAACATAAACAGAAAGCAAAAAGTTGAATGCTATAAAAGTGATCTTTGAGCTCAAATTTAGTGTCTCTAAGAAAAAAACACGTATATGCGATGACTTAAGCCAAAGACATGATCGTAGAATTGCTGAAGTTCAAGGCATCGACATAAAACCAGACAAAGACTTATAAATATATGCTTTTTTTTACAATTCACAGCTCGCAAACATCAAACTAAAATAAAAAAAAAAAACAACAGCACCCAAAAAAAAAAGAAGGAAAACAAACAAGTCTATGTGCATACATTTAATAAATTCCAGCAATTTTAAGTAGATGTTTGCATACCCTGGACAAGCATAAGGTCGGGTATAATACACTAGTGCAAATTTAAAATTCGGAAGCGATAAAAGTAAAAGTTAAAGTTTAAAGATATTAAAGAATTAATCTTTAAATAAGAGAAACATATGTGTGGGTTAATATGTTAATATATCTAAACTTAAGATAATATTTTTACTTTGGCAACCCTAAAGTCGGGCACACCCTTTTTACGCACATTCTAGTTTTTTTTTTAATCTTCTTACAACAGAATCATTTCTTGTTTTTACTCATTTGCTTAAAAGAGGCTGTTCAACAACCTTCCAAATCGATTTTTTTTTTCTGCTTTTGATTATAAATATAAGCGACCTTTGTGCCGTTCATTGAGCTTCTAAATACACACAAATTGCTGATAATATTATCAAATCTTCTTAATTAATCATTTTAAGTATGCGTATAAGCCAGCTGATTATTATTGGCCTGAAGCAATATTTTGTTTGGTACTGAAAGTTGTTCTGGCTGCCAACGACTTCTATTATATAACAGGTTAATTTAAATGATTAACAATATCGCAATTTGCATTTTGACACAAATATTTTACAACGAAAAAAAAAATCGAATTTGACAATTATATATATATATATATATATGTATATATATCTTTCCTGTGCTGTTTTTATTTTTTATCCGTGATTTCAAATAACAAATATTTGTGATTGGCGGCCAAATTTGCGTTCATCTGTTTTTAGCCGGAAATAAAATAAACCCAGTGAGGCGAGGCACAATGGAACACTCAACTCCAAAGGTCTCGAACTTTGGACATTAAATTGGTTAACAGCTTGCAGACTTAGTGCCGGCTCTTAATAATCAGGAACCGCAATGGTGCGCGACCAACTCGTTTACGCCCATTTTGCCAGTTCCACACAAGCTAAATGTGCCAACTCATCGACACTCACCCGTCCATTTATTGATCCAACTAAACTGATGTTTACCCAAGTCTCAACGGAAGTCTCTAGCTAGGCTCGTACGACGAGAGTGTATACCTATGTATATAGTTGTCCAACAA
This sequence comes from Drosophila melanosoma, assembly GCA_035042045.1. Lineage (NCBI taxonomy): Eukaryota > Metazoa > Arthropoda > Insecta > Diptera > Drosophilidae > Drosophila > Drosophila melanosoma. The sequence continues at coordinate 5,594,931 of JAWNLY010000176.1, forward strand.
GTCGGGTCTCTAAACGACAACTACGTATTTACCCAATTTATTTGGCGAGCAATGAGTTGTCAATTGGATTGTCGCGCTGCTCAAATAATGAAGCCCCCTCACCCGGGTTGGGCTCGTTAAGTTAATACCAATTCAATATCGATGAGAAAGAGGGCTTTAAAAAATTTTGCAAAAAAAGAAGTGGGCTTAGCTAATTTGTTATTTGGGTGAATTGTTGTTTTTTAGTTATAAATAAACCAGTTATCCCATTTTTAATTTATTTATAAAAAAAAATTTAAGTGATTGGTGTTTTTATAAAAGTATAATCGAACGTTAAAAAAATGTGCTTTTTTTTTGTTTTACTGATTTTTTTAATTCGATTACTCTTTTTTTATAGTTTATAATTAAGCTAATTAATATAGTAATTCCAAGCATATCAATTTCCCAGATTAAACTTGATTTAATCACTGCGGGAAGAATTGAATGATGCAAGGCGGGAAAATTCAATGTGAATTGATAAGTATTTGCTATGCAGGTTCCCATAACTCAATCAACTTCGTCTCGAGTCGGACAACTATTTATGATCCTTCAGGCAGAACAATGTGTTTCTCAATTAGTTTATGGCGCATACTCAAATAATCAATACAGACGCCAGATAAGACGTGTAATGCATATTTATACATATATATATATATATAAGTTTGTATATATCATGAAAAACAGCACTTGTCATGCACTATGGGCCACGTCTTGTGAAAACTGGTTTCGACTGATAAATCGTTAATCTCAGAGCTGAAGATAGTGCTAAACGAAGTTTGGGTGGATGGTTTGATTAGACAGATTAGTTTGATGGATAAGTTGGCTATTTTCAGCGATCCGAATGCAAATTGTCATCATCATCACAACACCTATTCCCACCCCTTCTTTTCCCTAGGCCAAGCAACAGCTGCATATTTATAGAGCGTACCTTGTTCAGCATTTTATCTTTTTGGTATGACAAGGTAAAGATCCAATGCAATCCAATGCGATGAGTTGTTGCTGCTGCTGCTGTTTGATTGTTGTTGTTTTGCATTCTCATTGAAATTTCCAATTCTCATGGGTTAATAGCGGGGGGTAATAGCAGTGTATTAACTGCTGCCTCAGCGATTGATATGACATTCCGCAGAACTTCTTAACATGTATTTCCATTTAATTTAAATTACACAATTAAATTATTGAGATAAACTACTTTAGTGCTGCGCTAAGCAAACTAGTTTTCTGACACTGAATAACATTGACAAATAGAGATGTCAAAATTATGCCAAGTCTTACTTGATTATGAATAAGTTTCTCGATTAATAGTGGTAAACGAAAATTTTTAATTAATATTCATGCCGAAATATTGCAGTTTTATAGCTTTTAATATATATCGCTATTTTAATACATTATTTTTATACTTTTTTTTTATTACATTTCTAAATATATTACTACAATTTTATAAATCTTACTCTAAATCTAAAATATATTTTCTGTAAGAAGCAGAAAGGTAATCATTCTTTTTTATACCTCATTATAATATAAATTATTATATTTATATTTACAAGGCATCTTTTTGTCGTGCACTGGCAATAACCTGCTTTTCTTTTGGTGTATGCCATTAAAAAAAAAAAACGTATGTCAAGTGCACAACACGATTCCATTATACCAACATATTAGGCTCCAAGCTGCTGCCACAAAAAAAAAAAAAAAAAATGAGTCAACACGTCCAAACAAACACGTCCGAATGCGTAACCCACACTCGCAAATCGAGCTCTGCCATTCTTCGCCCAATTCGCAATGGTCATTGGGCAATCTGGCATCAACTCAACTGTCGACCATCGGGCATCGCCCAGACCCAAAGACAGACAGCTGGCTGATTGCCCCAAAGACACGAGTGTTGCCCATCTATCTATACCAAATCGGTTGGCGACCTTGACCCAACAATGGCATTCCGATTATAAAACTGACCAAAAGTCTACAATTTACATGTTACAAGACATATTATAAATTTACATTTTCTATACTAATTTGGTTATTTCAAGATTTGGTGTGTTTGTTCTTGGTCGTGTTCTTAACTGCATAGTTAACTAACCTGATAAAAATCGTTACAGTCTTTATTGGTATGTGTTCCTCAAGCAGTACCAGTTGTTTCAGCCTTAAGGTTTGCTACCAATTGTTGTTCGTACGAATATGAAATCAGCCTAAAAGTGTTCCATGTTTTAGGCATAGCCTAAATAATGCATATATAAACATATTACGCACAAATGTACTCCAAAATAGATTAGGTATGTGGACACGTCTATAATACTCATTATCTATATTAACGGAATTTCTTTTTTATTAACATAAAAAAAAAAACAGAGTCTAAATTTTGAGCTATGACCTGAAACTGCAGCCAAATACTTATTAATTATGATTATTAATTATAGTTAATTAGGTATTCAGTGTGGCGACTCCACTTCTCTATTTGAAATTGTGTGTTTTTACATGCCAGGCGATTTACATCTAAATAATAATTGTATGAATTGCAATGCAAGCCACAAAACACACATGACACACTGCACTTTGGACTGAATTTCTATAACATAATAACAATTTGCATATTGCGTATGATTCTGGTACTATTAGACTGGCACCAAAAACTTTGCACTTGTTGACTACATTTGAAGAGTTATTTATGTTATTTATATTATGGATAAAGCTTGTTATTGTTTATCTTCATCATAACATCTTTTAACAGCTAAAATTAAACGATCATCGTTCATATATATATTCTGAGAAAGCCAAAAACCAGTTCATATCTAGCAAAACTAGGTGAATTAACTTACAACAAACATGTTGGATGTGTTTTTTGTATCTGAATGTGGATATGTAGGTTAAAAGCCCCGCACTCCTTGCAACTCAACACTTGTTGACTTGTTGTTACCAGTTATATTTTACACTGCCTGCGGCCAAAAGTATATACCTAATTTATCATTAAGAATTAACTAAAACTGATTTTGACTTACTCATTGTAATATTTAGTTTTTAGCTCTACATTATTTTATAATTACTATTAGACTAAATCACATAATAGTTTTAATTAGTCAAGTCCGTAATTAACGATTAAATTCGAGCTATATTATTCTTAATTTTAACATGTTTAATTTGGCGATTTATTTGTTTTTTTTTTTAATAACTTTACCTATTAGAGAAACGTTTAATTATTGCAATTAAAGAATCTTTAAATTCTTAAAAATATATATGATTTTTCATATACACTTTTTTTATGGCAATTTCACAATTTTCAAAAAAAAAAAAAAAAAACTGAATGGAAGAGTATATAATTTTCTGCACCTCGCAGGTATTAAATATTTTGGGCTGATAGTCAAATTGAAATCAGTTGTATTTGCCACTTAGAGGCAAGCGGTTGTCCGACGCGCATTTTCTACAACCTGAAATTTATAATAAAAAAAAAAAATAATAAAAAAAAAAATATTATTTCAATTGTTAAGAAAGTTTAGCTGTTTTAGTTATTTATTTATTTATTTTTTTGTTTTGTTTTGTTTTGTTTTAACACTATGAATACTGTGGCATTGCTTGCATTTGCCGCGTGGGTGATTTTTCTGCGCTACTTGCCAAAGATTCTGAGGTTTGTGCAACTGGTACGATGGTCGAAAACACTACCAGGTCCGACTGTGAGTGAAATGATTGCCAATGTGAAGAGAGGCGGTAAGTGGACCAGCAGTACTATGCTCGACCAATGATGAACAAATGCGGAGGTCAATAACTCTATCCCGGCAGAGGTACTCAACTGGCTGAAGGAGCTGCGTGCGCAGCATGGACCTGTTTTTCGCATTTGGTTCGGCAAGGATCTTATGGTGTTCTTCACCACGCCCGAGGACATTAAACAGCTGTTGAGCAGCAATGCGCTGCTGCACAAATCGAGAAGCTATCAGCTGGTAGAGTGCTGGCTGGGCAAGGGTCTGCTCACCAATGGAGGCGAGTATTGGCATCGCCGTCGGAAGCTTCTCACGCCGGGCTTTCACTTTCGCATACTGAGCGAGTTCAAGGAGCCGATGGAGGAGAATTGTCGCATCCTGGTCAGCAAGTTGCGCGAAAAGGCCAATGGCGAACCCTTCGACATCTATCCATACATCACACTCTTCGCCTTGGACTCCATCTTGGAGACGGCGATGGGCATCAAGAAGCATGCCCAAATGCAGAGCGATTCCGAATATGTGCAAGCAGTGCAGGCGTAAGTTGATTTAATCCTCTACACTTTAAAGTCCTAATCACATATAAAACACACATCAGCATTTGCCGGATTGTGCACCGTCAGAGCTTCTCCTTCTGGCAGCGCTTCAATCTGATATTCATGCTGTCGCCAGCGGGACGAGCACGTAACGCAGCTCTGCGTATCCTGCACGCGGAAACGTATCGGGTAATTAACATGCGACGCGAGCAGCTGCAGCAGGCACAGCAGGAGTCGCAACAAAATGAGGATGAGGTTGATAAGGACAACGATGTGGGAGGCAAGCGTCGTTTGGCATTTTTGGACATGCTGTTGCTGTCGCAGATGGAGGGCGGAAAGCTTACCGATGTGGATATACGTGAGGAGGTGGACACTTTTATGTTTGAGGGGCACGACACGACCAGCTCAGCGATAGCCTTTGCCCTTAGCTTGTTGGCCAAGCACGCCGATGTGCAGCAGCGCGCCTACGAGGAGGCTGTGGAGCGGAAGGGACGTGAAAAGGAATCGATGCCCTATCTGGAGGCAATCATCAAGGAGACGCTGCGCTTGTATCCCTCTGTGCCATTCTTTTCACGCAGCGTGCTCGAGGATCTGCAGGTGGGCAACGTGACAGTTCCGAAGGGGGCCAGTGTTAGCTGCCTGGCTTATATGCTCCATCGCGATCCAGTTAATTTCCCCGATCCGGAACGCTTCGATCCCGATCGTTTCTATCTCAACGAGCAGAATCTGCATCCATTCGCCTTTGTCGCCTTCAGCGCCGGACCACGCAACTGCATAGGTATTTTTGATCTCTCTGAATGATAATTTTTTATAAACTGCATTCCTTATTCCCAATCGACAGGCCAAAAGTTCGCCATGTTGGAGCTGAAGTGCTCGTTGGCGATGATATTGCGTCACTATCAGTTCCTGCCTGTTGACGGTTTTGAGCCAAAGCCTTTGGCCGAGCTGATCATGAAAAGTGGCAATGGTATCCAGGTCCGCATGCTACCACGCCCCTAACCCCCTTCAATTTTATAATCATCCCATGTCCAATTAAATGCATTTCTACTTGTCATCCAAATAATGTTGGTTTTTTACTTACAATTATGGTACGATGAGATAAATTATAGAATCAAAATAAAACTCAAGGTTATTTTTTTTATATATGCCAAAGCTGTGCGCAACCTAAATAATGTTATATGGGGCTAACCACATATCAACTTATATGCACTGAAATTAAAATGCAAATTTCCAAGCAATCTTTAAGAGTAAAGTTCTTTTGAATAGGTTCAAGATCATAAAAAAAAATTGGACTTTGGGGTCGATAACACTGGTGTTATCTTTAAAAATGAGGCGATGTCGATGTGCAAAACAAATAAAGCTACATATGTATATATATATATATGACTAAATGGTATCATAACTCAAGATTAGGTTGCAAGTGCATCTATATAGTATATGTATGTTATCATAGAATTTCTTGTATTGTTTTATTTGCAATTTTGAACTATGGGAAAGTACAATTAATTTCTTTGAATACGTATTAGATTAGACATAATCATATATACATATGTATGTATGCATATGTATAGATATAGAAAGCCAACAAATTTGTATCAACAACAAAATAATTATATGTTTTGTTTTTTTTTTTTTGTATACAATATATATACAAATATGGATAGTTAGTTGGAGTTACATATAAGTGTAGTCGAGATATATGTGTGTGTATAAAGATACATATACTTTTGCTAAACTCTGTTACGCACTTTACATATTCAGATACGCTTACACACACACACACACATACATATTACCATCCAACTCTGTTAAAGCACTGTTAAATCTGTCGACTATTTTTGTTTATGTTACAATGTGTTCCCTGACAATTCCTTAAGCTATATAAATATATATATATATATATATATATATATATATATACCTTCTTGCGAGACAATGCCATCTAGTTCTTACTTAAGTTTTACTAATCGTAAAGCAATTTATCTGATTTCTTCAGAAGTTTCAGTTAAGTTAGTTTTCTTTCGATTAACAGCTAGTTAAATTCCTTGAAAATAGCTTTGAATTATTTATAAGAATATAATTACATATGGTATGGTATACTTCCCTATCTAGATTGCCTTCAATTTCCATAAATGTGTTCTTGTTTATTTTGTGCCCATATTCGATCTATAATCCATATATATATATATATAAATATATATATATATAGTGCCTGATTCGATCTTTATTATCATATATGTCTCACCCAGGTTTGTGGTATATATAGTATATCATATATGTTGTGTGAACTAATGATATGATACGGTTAGGCTAACAATGTGTTCTATAAATATCGAGTACATATATATGTAGATGATGAACAATCTATTTTATCGCACAGAGAACAATTCGAAGATTATTAAATAGTCTAGCTGTAGTAGTATAGTCAGTAAATATAACACGAACAAGTTGAAACTTATATTCATATACATATATATATAACAATTGTATTATTTTTTAGCGTATAATTTGTATATGTATTTTGTATCGTTATTATTTTTATATAACTATATATAACTCGTAACTGGTTCTATCCTAAACAGATGTCATAGGAACAAGCGATAGGGTGCAAAAATACGCTTGGTACTTTAATACCGGATCGGAGCGGTTAATAGTATAGTATAACAGCATTAGGAATCCATCTAAGTACGTTCTTAGAAACCAATTCTACTTTGGGGGAAGGTGCTTTCATGTTTCAAAGTAGGAAAGTATTATCGAAATTAATCGATAATTCGTAATTTATATTATATTTCTGGAATCCACAAAGCTTAGACGAGGTGCAGAAATGTATAATTATGATATTGAAAAGGCAGAGGTTTTCTTTGAAAAACCTCGGACGAACGAGTTAAGCAATTCTAGGAACATTATATCTACATTAAAAAAAACTCATCAAATCTGCAGGAATAGAAACAATACAGTTTTTGGTATGCGCGGCAAGTAAATTAGATTGCCCGATCAGCAAATTAAAGCCAGGGTATACAAATAGTGCGGCAGACATCGCGTCTGTGGGGATTTGGATGCGGCTCCTCGCCAGTGGGTCCACCACCACCGCCGCTGCCATCACCACCACCAACGCCACTGTTGCCGCCACCAGCAGCAGCACCACTAACTGAACCACTACTAAATTTGAAAAATGAACTCCTTCGTCAGTGCTTGCGATGGGCCTGAGGCGATGCACCTGCAACGTAACCAGTGCTGGAATTCGATGCGGAATTGGAAGTGGAACTTGAATTGGAATTGGAATGGGAGTGCGAATGCGAATGCGAATGTGAACCAGCGTTGGCAACGGCCTCGGGCATTGACTGCAGCACAGCGGCGACACTGCCGTAACTGGCGCGCTGCTGCTGTTGCTGCTGTTGTTGTTGTTGTTGTTGTTGTTGTTGTTGTTGATAATGGTGCTGTTGTTGTTGCTGATGGTGTTGGTGGTGTTGCTGTTGTGGTGCTGCGGTTAGTGTCGATGCGCGCGCCAAACGCTTAGGTATGACAAATGGTGGCGGCGGCTGTGGCGTGTATTGCGGCGGCGTTGAATTCGCCGACGCTTGACGCACAAACGAGCTGCGACTGCTTGGCGGCGTTTGAATGGACACGCTGCGGGCAATGGCGCCGGTGCGTGGCGGTATCGCTGGTGGTGGACCGAGCGGTGGTGCAACGCGCTGTTTATGCGACGGCGGCGACGATGAGCTAATGCTGGCCAAACTCTCTGTGGATGGTTGCGATGGCACACGTGGCGGCAGCTGCGGCAAATGTTGACCAGACGATGGCTTCGCCGTCGTCGTCGTCGTCGGCGTGGGTGTTCCAGTTCCAGTTAATGTTGTTGTTGTTGCCGGTAGCTTTGCCTGCGGCTGCACCGTCGACATGGTTATGGTGGGCTTCTGCATGGGCAACGTATGGCGTATGGTAACAGTGCCCATTGACTGTTGTTTGCCAACGACGTTGCCGCTGCTGCTGTTGCTATTGTTGGTGTTTGTGTTTGCGGCACGCGGCGAATGCGACTGCAACTGCAACGGTGACGGTGGCTGAGCTGTACCAGCACCTGCAACTGCCGTTGTTGCCACTGTTGTTGCTGTAATTGTTGCAGAGTTCGATTTTTGCTGATGCTTTTGCTTGTGCTGTGCGTGTATGTCCTGAATTTGTGGTGTTATTACGACCGGATTCTTCTTCTGATCCTGTCCAGCGGCGACATAGCTGAAGACGCACAACACCGAATAGCATATTTGATCGGACTGCGTATGGCGGAATCGATCATTAGTATTGTGGCATATAGTATTGTTGAATGAAACGGTGGATTTGGTGGTTTTGTGTTGGTTGTTTGTTTGATTGTTTGTTTTTTTTTTTGTCTGGTATTCGTGTTAATCACAACGTGTAACAAACTAACAAATTATAAACAGGATTAACCAACAAACGCACAAAACTTAAAAAAATAAAAGAATTATATAAAAAAAAAAAGCTTGCGCTGTGGTACAATGTGGAATGGAACAACAACAAAATTGAAATATAAATAAGTGCCAGAGCTATGGTAAAAACGAATTAAATTAATTTTATACAACTTGCGCTTGATGAGTGTCTTTTGTTATTGTTGTGATTGTTATTGTTGTGAAAAGAGAAACACACTCATACATACACACATTCACACACATACACACACAGTCATACATAAGAAATAAACAATTGGCATTGGAATTTTATTTACAATGTATTAGGGATACTTTTACTCTAGTTTATATATTTTTTTTTTTGTTTTTCATTTTAATGCACATTTTGAATTGAGACATTAGAAATTGTTGCCACTGTTGGTTTTGAGCTATATTCCATTCCAGTGTTTCCCTCAGCCGCCAGAGCCTTCTCCTTGCCGTTCAGATGACAAATGTAGGCGAATCGAACGGACGTCACACGATGAAAGCTCAATACAATTTCAGATGCCTTATTTTAAGGATTGATTTGTAATTGTTTAATTGTTTCAGTTTCATGTTTCATTCACGGGTTTTTGCGGATGTTTCAGCGTGTTTTTTTTTTTGTTAATGATTGATCAATGATTGATGTATGATTGATGGAATTGTGTTAGTTAAGTGGTCGTGGTGGTTGTTTCAGGCATGTTGTTGTTGTTGTTATTATTTGTTGTTGTAGTGGTGGTGGTTGTTGTTGTTGTTGTTGTTTGTCGTATACATAGAAATGTTGACAAGGTAACGAAACGAAAGTGGCAGCAAAGAACGAAACGAAACGAATAGAAAAAGGAAAGGCAAATGAAACATACTGATTTATATATATATATATAATATATATATATGATGTATGTTGTATATACAAAAATTGGTGGTGCATTTCATGTGGTATATGTACAATATTGACTATTTAAATATGCTTTCTTTAAATAGAATAAAATTCAACTTATAATAATACATTGCCGAATGATAATATTTCCAAAGTACCAAAAACTTCAATTTTCAATTAAATTTTGTAAAAAAAAATATAAAAAACAAAATGAAAAACACTCCAAGATTTCGATCAATATTAAAGAAGAAGAAACTTACAAAAATTTGGTGCATTTTAATGAGGGTGTGAAGTGTGAGTAATGGTATAGGAGTAGCACACTTACCATGCTTGACTGATATTTCCGCTGGACAAGATTTCGCGTCTTAGGATCTGCAAGTGGGAGAATTCAGTAAAATATTTAATTCATTGGAGATTAAGAGACGATTGGGTCTGGTCGAAAATGACTTACTGTACTCTTCCAATACAAAAATTCCGCCCTTCTGTGTGAAGCATTTGCGTATGTGATCCAAACGCACAAAAAACTGAAATTATTTGGTTCAAATTAAGAATTTTAGCTTGACTCGAACAGAGCGATGGATATGTGATTTTTTTTATTGGGGAAGGTGGGGGTACCGCTACTAACAGTACGGTAAGGAACTCAAAAGTGGAACGAAATGAACGGAACGCAATTAAAAAATGGAAAATCGGCAGAGAACCAAACAAGATTTGTCACACAAAAAGACTTGTGGATTAGTAGGTGATGCATTTGTATCAGGTAAAATAATATATACGGTTATATACATATATACAAAAATGTATATGTATATATATATATATATATATATATATATATATTTACTTCAAAAAATATATTTTTTACTTCAGTTTCATTTCATTTGTAGCTGTGTAAGTTTGTGTTTAGCTGTAATAGAGTGTGTGTGAGTGTGTGTGTGTGTGGTACTAACATTCAACGCAACGGAACAAAACGAAATGGAATTGATACGGATACGGAAACGGAAACGGAAACTCAAACGCAACGCGTGACATGGCGATGCAAAAAGAAGCTTAATGCTAATCAAGCGCGTAAGCAGGCAGAAACAGAAACAGTTGCTGAAATTAAGGCAGATGCAGAGGCAGATGCAGAGGCAGATGCAGATTCAGACAGCATGCAACAGTCACAAAACAAAACAGAATCAAAGCAAAAAGCAAGAAGCGGAAAAGCAGCTGCAAGTGCTATAACAGCATGCAATTAATTTACAATTTTTTTTTTTATTAATTTTTTAATTTACAATTTAATTTACACAAGGTTAAAAAGTATTTTTTAATAGTGTTATTATAAAGGGCAAAGAGACCAAATGAAAAGCCAAGTGAAAGTTAAACAATTGAAAAAATCAAAGAAAATAAAAGAACAAAACCGGAAATAACAAAAAATTAATACTTTTCTGTTTAACGATAAATAAAAATAGAAAAAAAAACACAACAAATCAAAAATGAGAGATTTGAGAACGCAGCAAACTCATGTGAAATAATTTTTTAATTAGTTCAGTTGGCAGTTTATTATTTGTATTTATTTCATATATTTATATATATTTATATATATTTATATACATATATATAAAGTTTACTCTATATTTTTTATTTTGGTTTTATCGATAAACATCGATTTGCTCAGTTGGTTGTTCTAATTAGCACTTGTGAGATGGTCGTTTATAAATTAGCTAGGAGTTTAGATATATAGTACGAGAAATAGTTGTGAGGACTGGGGGGGGGGGCGGCGCGATTAGTAGAGCTATTCAATTGGCATTAAGTTTCAATTTAAATCTTTGCACAAATACAAAAACAGCTACACATTGTACTCAAAGGCTGTATATGTGAGTGTATTGGTTGTATGGGTGAGTGTGTGAGTGTGTGTGTGGGTGAGTGTGTATTAAAGTAAAAGGCAATAACAACAAAAAATATACAATGTATGTAAGTATAGAAATCAGTTAAAAACGACTTCAAATTTTTATTTGTATGGCTGTGAGTTTGTTGGGGCAAGGGTTTTTTGAGTAGTAGGTCTTAAGGGGTAAAGGGAGTTAGGGTTCGCTTATAGTAGCAGTAGAAGAGCATAAATGAGATGAGAGAATATATATGTCAAAGCGCTAAAGAGTATCTTGCTGCCGCTTTGTGATTTGCGGTTGTTCAGCGATTTGGTTTTCTGGCTGGTTTCGAAATTAGGCGGCAATCAGTTACAGTATCAACATGCTTTACTATTTTCTAACGGAATGCGCGTTTTCTGAATAATAAGGGGAAAGAGATTTTATTTAGCATTTTGCTTAATATTTGTAGATTTAAGAAAAAAACAAATTGAACAAGTGAAAACTAAAGGTTAGAAATTGAAAGTAAAACATAGTCAGCCAGTTGACAAAAAGAAATCTACACAAGCAAAATGATAAAAAATTAAAAAATTATATTTTATAACACTATTGTGTTTTATTTTATTTATTGTCTCAGATTGCTTGCGGTTTAGAAAATTAAAGTCATTTCAAAAAACAAACAATAAATTGAAAGACTTCAAATTGTTTCCTGTGACTCTAAACAACAATTGAGTAGGGAAAACTACAGTTTTTTTTTACGATAAATCGCAAACAATCGTTGCAAATATTCGGCAAGCCGAACAAATATTTTGAATCTAGACTTTCATAATAGAACCGAAACAACCCTGGTTTCTAATCAATAGTTACATATTTCATATTGTGCCCAACTAATTTGGGTAGTGAAACAGCTACAACTACGGCTACAGCTACAAACTATGTAAGTTATATAGAAATTTGTGAATAGATCTATTGAGTAACGCTGATAACTGTATGTAAATCTGTGTGCGTGAGTCGTGAATGTGTTTTTGAGTGTATGTTAAACATTCAAAGAACTTGCTCTTAACTAGTGCTAAATCAAAAGCCAACTCAAAAGACGTATTAGAAATTGAGATGTGTGTGTATTTGTGTGTGCGTATACATGTGCGTGTAAGTGTATGTGTGTGTGTGTGTGTGTGTAAGGGGTTTGGCAACCAGGTAGAACAAGCGCTGGGATACATCAAAAGTGAGACAAAGAAACCGAATAATACAGACTGATAATTAATTATGCAAGAAGAGAGACGAATTTTTTCCCGAGAATCTGTGCTGTACAAAGTGCAAAGGACTGAGGCTGTTATCGTTATCGATAGCAGTTAATCGTGCAGTTCGTCAGCACCTGCAGCGCACAGAAAAAGAAACTGGTTGAGTGACCCCAAAGTGTGTGTATCAAGTAATTGGTAGTAGTTCATTGTCTACTGGGTGTGGGTGTGTTAGTATAGAGACAGAGATAGAGAGAGAGAGAGAGAGAAATAGAGATACAGAGAGAAAGAGAGAAGGAAAGTTAGAGAGAGAGAGAGAGACAGAGAATACAATTAAAAAACTAAAGAGCACACACAATTAAATATATATATATATATATATATATATATATCTATTTGATGTATTAGTTCCAAAACGCCCGCTATAAATATGCAGAATTCGTATTGGAATCGAAACGCAAATGAAATGACTATGAAAGTGAGTACAGAAAAAACTGTGAGAAATTAAATAAATAGAAATAAAGTAAAATCATATACATATACATATATATATATATATATATATATATATATATATATATATGTATATATATATATATACAATATATATACATACATATATATAATATTAAGATAAACATTTTAAAATTAATAGTAGAAATAGTATAAAACGTCAATGAGGAGTTTACGGCTTTGGTTTAAATATAACAAACAAACCAACCATCCAACCAACAGTTTCAATTACAACATAATCTCGAAACGTAAAAGCTTATAAATAATATACATAACTTGATATATATATATATATTATTTAAATTCAAATATATCAACTACAATTTTTTTGTATAGGTTGTTTTATTTACGCTGTTGTATGCCATTTTTTGCGTGGGTGTTTAAAATTCAAGAGTTTTGAAAACGAAAAAAGTGAATTAGAAAAAAAAAACCATGATATTTGGATTAAAGAAACAAAAATTTTGTTTTGGGGGTAGGAGGGGGTAGGGAACAGGACTTAAAGAACAATAGTTGCTTATAAATTTAAGTTCAAATATAACAAGAAATTTGTTCATTGCAATACCTCGAAATCCTTTATCGTTTACGACATATTCAGATCGTATTGTGAATATTTGTTTTATTTTCATTTTCATTTTAGTTTTTTTGTATTTTTTTTTTTATTTGGTTTGTTAATTTGGCATGTGGGAAAAGTTGACCAATCATTGGAATTATTCGTAACGTTTCGATTCGATTCGTAGGGAACGTGTTTGAATCCGAGTCCACAAATGGGAGAGCAACGGAGCAGCGTTCCACGTACGACAAAAAACATTAAACAAACAACAAAGAAAATTATAAAAAGAAAGTTGACAAACGCTTTTTGATTTATTTTTAAATATAGTTTACATATATATAATTTTTTTTTTTAGGGATTGGTATAAATATTTTTTTTGTTTTTGCTTGTATCTGTTTGATTGCAAAAATTGGAGTAGAATATCTAGGGGTTGTTTTTTCATAGCACTAAAGAGAAACGTTATGAAATGTGGTTTTTGTTGTTGTTGTTGTTGTGTAAAGAGTTATAATATAATTTTTTTTGGAGATGGGACTTTAGGGTTTATAACGGTATACAATGGGTGGGACAGCTAAATTTTAGTTATTGTTTTTGTTGCTGTTGTTGTTGTTGTGGTTTATTTTTCATTCAGAAGTATATTAAAAAGAAGAAAAGGAACATAAAAGAACAACAAAATGGAAAGAAACGAAAACGAATACAAAAATTTGAGCTGTAAGAGAGCTAACAAACTTTGCATGTTAAAGAGAGAGAGGAGGTGTAGAAAGAGAGAAGACAAGTGGAGGAAGAGAGCGAGAGAGTCAGAAAGAAAGAAGAAGACAGAAAGATACGAAAAAATTAAATATATACCGAATACGAAAACAAAATTTAAACGCAAAAGCAACTAAATAGCGAATTGAAAATATGGATAAACCGGAAATATACACAAGGACCATCTCAAAAGTGGCTATATATATATATATATATATAAATATATAACTATATTGGATTTATATACATATATATTTTTTAATTTTTTTCTGTTTTTGGGAACGGTAGTTTTTTGCCTAGTTCTGGTCAAACATTAGAAATCAATCGAAAACAAATGTTAAAGAAACATTAGCAAAGACAACAAAAACAGATGTACAAATAATATGCCGTTTCACTCGCACACACCAGCTCTCTCGCTCTCTTCTGCAATGCCATACGAAAGAGAGCAGGGCGAAGACTTTTCGTTTAAGTATTTACAATAAATAATGTAAGAAAGTATACTTAATTTTAGTTTCAATATAGCGCAAGATAAGATTTAAAAAAAAAAAAACTGCATTTTTCGTCCCTTTTCTAGTTTATACTTTAGCGTTCTTAATGAGGCCTTAGTAGGATCCGGCTCTCAAAACAAAAAAAAACATAATTCTTATCTTTAAATATACATAGGGCCCTATCAAATATTATTTTTTAGTTTATTTTTGCATTTTAATTGAAATTGTACACATTACAAAAAAGTAGCGAAAGGAATTTGAAAAAAGAGTATGACAATGATAAGAGTTGCCTGGAATCGCTCGAAAGTATCTTAATAATGATATTATATATACGAGTAAGAAACAAATTCAAGAACAATTGTAACAAAAAAAAAAAAAAAAAAAACATAATGCCCATTTTGAGAATATAAAATCGGAAGCGTAATTATAAGATGATGATAAGATAAGAAAATGTATTTAATTGGTTAGGATAATTAAATAAAGTAAAGAGTATAATGAATATAGCATTCAGTACATTCACTAGCACAATAAATGGGTTATATGATATATGAATTTTTTTATTTCATATAATTTCAATTTCGATTGGGACGATTTTTTTTTTATTTTATAAATATATTTTTTTATACAATAATTGGTTTTTGCACTCTTAGCAGTAAATATATCTTTTATATTAAAAAAAAATCAAATCCATATACAGAAAATCAAACGTATCAAATTAAAGTCAAAACCGAAACGTGAATAAATGTCGTAATATAAAGTTAGATTAGGTAAATTATGTAATTTTCTATAGATTTAAATTATAGTTGGGTTAAGTTTGGGAACGATTACGTACATGGTTAAACGGCAATAAGGAAAGACAAAAAAGTAGAACCAGTCGCAAGAACAAATTGCCAAAATTATAATATTTAATATTGAAGATATGCAGTTGATACGATACGACATATATTCCTTATATGAAGGAGAAAAACGGGCGGGTTAAGTTAAAAATTCAGAGTTTGTGACTCTGCTATTTAGGGATACTGAATGGGATTTTCATGGGCTCTTAAAAAGAAAATATTTAGCTTTTATAAATGACAGATTATCCAGTTATATAGTCCAAGACTTAATAAGCCTCAACTTTCAAGCTGTTAAAGCAACAATATCTCATATTTGTGGAACCTGTTTTAAGCTTGTTATTATCCTTCGTAATATTTGCCATTAATAATGCGAAATAATGAGAAGGTCCCTGTATTACATAAGAGATATATTCGTCAACTAACGAATTTTGACCCAGCATCATTTTCTTTGCGACGATGCACAAAGTGAAAGGGAGTTGAACGAACCAAGAGACTAAACCAGATCGAAGAGAATCCAACCAAAACTCAGCTTAAACTTAAAATGAACGAAAATGAACCCAATTCGAAAAGAAATATAGACATAGTTGACAAATCAAAAAAGAAAAACAAATGCGCCCAAAATGTGAGTACGAGTATTTTAGTATGTATATCCTTTATATTGTTGTATTTTTACTGTACTTTTTTTTGACGTTTGTTGAGCAAAAAAAAAATGGTTTATATGTAGATATATATATATTATATATAGAAGAAATAGACGTACATTAGGAACATTTTTTAATTTTGAGGGTGGGGAGGCGAGGAATTTTTGTTAATTGGACTTTGGGTTTGACCCTGAAGCACTGATGTTCGCCAAGGAGCAAACCCTCAAGCAACACCAATGTCAGGGCCTATACAAATCTATATCAATTTCAAATAAACAAAGTTAAGATAATACATATATGTATATATGTGAATGTCTGTACATATGTGAGGATCTTTCAGGGTCTGTGGCTCCATTGAGTGAAAGAGAGGAGAGATAGATTTTTGGAATGAATTTCTATTGGTTTTTTTTTTATTATTATTTTCTTTTTCATTGGTGGGTTTTTGTCTTGGCTTTTGGTTGAATGTCAATTTGTGTCAGTTTTTTTGTTGGGTGGGTGGGAGAAAAAGGTAGGAGATTGGGTGTGGGTGTGTATGTGGGGCCTTAGATACGTTTGGGTGGACTTTACGGATGAACTTATGCTTATGGCTTTTTATATAGATGAAGAGAAAGTTTTACACAAAACGAGTATTTTAGAGAGCGGCGATATGTATGTGTGTGGGTGGGTGTGTAAGTGTTAGTTCATTTAAATATACGTGTATGTGTGTGTGTGTGTGATATATATTTGTGTAAGAGATAGAGAGCGATAGGGAGAAATAGTGAGACAAAGAAAGAGGCAGATCAAAACTTACCTTGCTATTGGAGAACAACAAACCGACACCCTCTAGACAGACCTGCAGCAGACCGCCCTCTCCTGTATTCATATCCTGTACGGGAAACTCACCACCCAATTCGGGTACATTTGTGGGCGTGCCACCTCGATCCATGGCCTCTTTAATGCAATTATATAGCTCTTTGCACTGCAGATACAAATATTAAGTATAATTCAATACTTGATCAAATCAATTCATCTCCCATCGTTGAATACCTTTCGTGTGTAGTATTTGTGCAGTTGAGTCTGGCCGCCATTGCGACGCCACAGACAGAGTAGCTTTGTTTTGGGCGAGTAGGTCATATTGACGAGACGCTCGTACCACCAGCGCTCCACAATGGTGCCATCCACCGAGCGCAGGACGAGGCCATCGTCGCGCACCTCCATGAAACGGAGCGGCCCATTCACATCAATGCCCTGATGAACGGTGAAGCTCTGACGGTGCAGCAATCTTGAACCCAATGGCTTAAGATCAATATCATTTCCATTCTGTAAAAATATATATGTCAGCGTTTTTGGAACATATAAGGGAAAACGTGAAACATGGGAGCTGACTTACAAGATTGTTGATTTGATCGACCACATTGTGCACCTCCTGCGAGTAGACGAGTCCAATGTGACTCTTGCCAAGCAGACGGCGTATCTTGCGTCTGATCTCATCCTTGGTCACATTTAGCATGACCAATATGGCTGTCAGGTTGTAGAGCATGGTGCTCAGTAGTCGATCCTCGTCATGCTCTAGTCGCTTGCGTTCCGATTCGCTAAGCGATTTGTAGCGTTCCATCATCTCAATGGGGCCCTGAGTCAATCAATCAGTTCCAATTTATTTTTATATAGTTTGCATATTTTGGTTGCCAACTAACCTGATCCATGCCAATCATATCACGCTCCTGACTGACGGCATCCAAGAAGGCATCCTCCCAGAACTGCATTTGATTCCATAGATTGAGGCGATCCTTGCCAAGAAGGCCCTCAAAAAGATAAACCCGTGGACTGTCCGGCGATGGTGAAGACGAGGTATTGATCAAATGTCCGCCTGTATAGCGAAAACCAGCGCTAAGCGTCGATTTACCAGACCACAGATTTCCGCTCTTTTTCGAATCTTTCGATGTGGTTGTCTGTGAAAATGGGGAGCACATGAGTCACGGCTACGAACAGGAATCAATCATGCTATCGTTAATCGGTGCTGATCATTAATCAAAAAATACAAAAAACAACAATAACAAATACAACGTTGACAAGTAGATATTTGGCCTCCTTACGATTCGCTTGAGGGCTTGTGGAACTTGGGGTCGAATGCATCGTATCGGTTTTGGATTTTTAGGAATTTATCGATCAGTTGCGTTCGATATTTTGTTGATTATCGAACTGTGTACTTACATTTTCGTATTCGGTGTCTGAGACAGTGGAACGGCAGCTGGATGGCATGCGGACGCTCAGACTGCCAGCTGGCAGCAGATCACTGACTACGGATAAGGCGCCTGTGGAGCCAGCAGCCTATGAATTACAATACATACGATATATACGATCGATTGATACGATTGCGATAACGATAACGATAGCTATATACTGTATACGATATACGATAATTGCTTTGATACACGACAGATCGATCGCACAACATTAAATATTGAGTGGAGGGTGGATCGTGGCCCGCATAACTAAATGCAGCTACTATATATATATATATATATCGATATTCTAATAAGCGCTTTCTACATAAATACATACGATTTATAGCAAACATATATATATATATATATATATATATATATATATATATACATATATATATTATACATTCATATGTATATACATTATGTATATGCAACGATTACGAATAGGAACACAATAGCGACGCACGATACAAGCTGATACGATATTGATAAGAGCAACAATAAAAATGGACATGAGCGTGGACGAGGACGTGGATGTGGGTTTGGTTGTGGGTGTGGCAATAATGATTAGGTGGGTTTGTCTAAATATAATGCTAAATAGGGTGAGTAATACAATTGGTGTGTGTGTGTGTGTATGTATGCAGAATGCTTGGCACACTCACATCTGAATCAAACGAGGTGAGCATATTTTTCAAGGCACTTCTCTTTTGCGACAACATATCCTTGAACATCTCCGTTGTCGACTGCCCATCCTGGCTTTCAGTCGAGGATAGACGACGCGCTGCCGCCGATGTTGCTGTGGTTGTTGTCGGACCGAGTGCTGTATGCGTTGAGCTCTTGCGCGACTCCTGCGGCGATGCCCATTCACTGCCCAGACCCGAATGTGAACCGTTTGGGCTGCTTGGCGAACGGAGATTCTCACGACTGCCCAATGGACTAGCCGCATGGCTCGATAGTAAACTGGATGACATATCGCTACCCTCATTGATCTCCTTGCTCCAGAAGTGCGTGTGCGCCACCTCCATTAGCTGAAACACCGATGCCATGCCACCAAGCCCGAAATTGCTAAAGGTCACATCCAATCCGCCAGCAATTGCTTGTACACACTTCAGCATACCCTTCCACACGGGCTTCGTCACACACTGCAAGAAAAACATATGAAGACTCTTAGAAGTGAATCCATTAGTGTGGACATATGGGGGGTAGGCAGTTACCACATCGTCTATGTGATCATCGGGTGCGATTTTCTTGTCCAGCGTTTTGTTGAGCTTGCTCAGCACCAGCGTGCGATAGGATTCATCCTCCATGAGCTTTCTAAAGCGATTGAGCTTGAGCCAGCCAACGCCCTCGCCGGCTAGCACCTGATTGGTGACATCCTTGAGGAATGACTGATTCTCAGCATTGCTATGCGAACGTTCCTGATTCTGTTGACGCGTCAGCTCCTCTTGTGTCTGTCGTGGTCCGGCATGTTTTATGAGCGGTGTCCGTTCCACAAGTCCCTTTCGACTGGGAAAGGGATCAAAGTTGATGCCTGCCTTATTTCTAGCGCTGGACACATTTTGTTTTGTGTTCGGCATCTGCACCTGCTTCTGCTGATTCTCTGTGAATTAAGTGTGAATTGAATTCAATGAAATTTATGGCATTTTGCACGACATACTCTTGCCAAACATGCCCGAGAACATTGTCGTTGTGGAAGAGGCCAGATCGCTGCCAATGGTGGAGAAGAAATTGTTGCCACCACTGCCGCCGCTTTGCTGCACCTGCTTCTGTGTGGCCACTTGAGAATTTGAGATGGGCACGTTGGCATTGGAGCTGCCAGCAGGTCCATGTTCCCCAATCTTAATGATACCCTTCTTGGTAGCCGCCTCCTTGGCCGTCTTCGTAAGGTCGCCCAGTGTTGATTTACCCACATAGGTAAGATCCTCTAGGGTGTTCTTACTAACACCAGCCGCCTGCTTGGACACCTCCAGTGCCTGTTTAGATGCCTCGCCAGCCGCCTTCTTTGCATGCAACGTAAACTGTTTGGAACGCAAAGTGTGAAACTAGATTAGTCCTCTACATTAAGAAACAAATTGAAAGCACTACGGAGAGCTACTACTACAAAACAACAGCGCAAGGTGCAGGATGAGGGCAACCAAGGCAACAAGTTACATAAAAACTGTTCAATTACAATATATAAGCAAAGGTGGTACACTAATCTCAAAACTGGAACACTTCACTGGCCAAATAATTTGGGTTCAAGAATTTCTGAGAGATCTAGTTGACCAGCGATTACTGCGTATGGGTTGAGAAGTGCGTCATTATTTTAATGTGGTGACATTAGCAATACTTTTGTCTTGACTTGAGAGAATTGCGACCAGAATAATTCCATATCCGTCTTGTATAAAATAAGACCTTATTTTTGCTTACGAGTATATTCACTAAACACAATTTGTAACAAAGTTGTCACCACATCAAAACAAAAAAATAAATAAATTCTAGTGCACAATTATGGGTAAGAATCCTAAGCTGAAACTCGTATATGTAATGAGTGTATAAAGTATCTGTGTGTGTGTGTGTGTGCATGTGTGCGTGTGTGGTGTGTGTGTTTGCGAGTGCGAGTGGCTGAGTACCAACCTTTTCAAAAGTGTGACGCATTTTATCGTCTAGATCTTCGTCCAGGGCATGCTATACTTAGTGATTACATTCGTTCACAAGTAGAGGACATATAAACGATATCGATACGGTTATCGATCGCAGACGAATCGTTTTTAGTTTCGTGTTTGGTTTTTTTTTTTATAGATCAACAACAAGAGCACAACAACACATTGAGTCCGACAATGGATGCACAAACATTTATATCAGTTTTGGGGCACAACTCACCTTGTCCACATGGGCGAGCAGTCCCTCTTGGCTGCTCTGCCTGGTAGTCTCACGCACCAGATCCTTGGCATGCGAGGCAAAGTTCTCAAAGAGCGAACTCTGCGAGCTCTGGCGACCCGGACTACTCGAACTGGAGCCGGAACTGCCGGTTCGTGCCAATATATTGGTAACACTCGGCTGCTTAACGGGTGGTGTGAGTGGTGGCTGAGATAGGAAGTTAATTTGAAAATAATGGAACGAAGAGAGAGAAACATGAGAGTGGAATACCAACCGGTATCTTCTTCTCCGGACGCTCCAGATCACTGGTATTGCGCTGTAACTTGCTGCTGGCTATAGTCTTGCCGGTCATTGTTGAGGTCGTGTCAGATTCGGCTTCGATGCTGGCCATTTTAATGGTCGCCTCCAGTCGCATAGCCAGCGGGGTGGCCAACTCAAAGGGGCCCTGCGACGACTGCTGTCCGGGTTTTGGCTGAAAGTCAAACTCGGAGTCGCGATTGAAGCTGGGCGAGCTGAGATCTGAGCGACTGGATGATGAGGAGACGGGCGAATCCGCCCGCTCCTCATCCTCTTTTCTAATAGCAGGACCGGCCAGTCCCTCGGGATACTGCAGCTTACTGGGCGGATGGTAGACAAGCGCCGGATCCAGATTTGAGGACAATGTCTGCGGTACTACATGCGGCCGATTGTATGAGCCAAATACATCATGCAGGCTGGGCGACAAATCTGAAGAGGCCATCTCCGAGACAAAGTCACTGAGCGAACTGTACGATGAGCTGCTGCTGTCGGCACCTTCCGAGTCCGAGCCGCTCTCATCCGTCGGCTGACACTCAAGCTGCTTGAGGGAACGCAATGCGCCATTCAATGAACTGCCATCATCCCATACGGAGAAACGTATGGGCGTCAGGGAGTGGGCAAACCATTTGGGCTTATCGCCCACCTGCATTGGATCCATGACGCCCGTCTGCACGCGCAGGAAAGCAACATTTGTGGGCGTAAGCGACCATTCGGCAAGGAACTCCACCGCTTGCGTGCGGGCAAACTGATTGAGGAACGATGAGGCACGTGGACGCGACCGAAGGAAACTGTTAATTTGAAAGGCGACAACGGGTCGCGGATATAAGCGCAATGTTCGTGTGTGCTCCGCAAAATTGGCTAACGTATTTTGGGCATTAAAGAAGCGGACCATTGCCACACGCGTGGCCACATCCACCGAATCGACATCAGTGCCGTAGACAAATGGATTCAATGCCGGTGAATTCATCGGACTGGGCTGACGGGACATTAATGCACCCTGCGCCGACACCGAGTTCCTTTGGCTGGCCTGTGCCGAGTGCGGCGGCGTTTGCAATGGCAGGCGCACCTGTGAGACCCTGGTATAAAGGAAGTCCTTTTATAACTAAACAAGTCATTGGCAATCTAATCTGGCTGCTTAAACTTACCCCAAAAGTGGCGGCTCCTGTAGACTATCACGCACTGAAGGCAACAGCTGCTGTGAGGAAACAGCCTGATTCGAAGCCGTCATCGAGGTCAATGCCTGTATACGGACCCAAAAAATATGCATTTTAAATAGATACATCTATGCAAAGACAACTAAAAAAGCTGCAACTTCAACATGGCTAACTAAAGAGCGAGGGATCGAGAGCACTAGAGTTGAGTACATAAATAGGAAAGGGGTCCAAGGGCTTTAGGGTGATGGTTTTGGCTAATTAAAATATTGAACTCCATATCTCAAGGACATTGCAAGTAGGAAGGATGACAATGAAGAGAAATGACTGAAAAGGCATGCACATAAAAGATCACAAGACGAAATACTCAAGAGGGAGAGATAGAGTAAAATGAGAGCTAGTTAGAAGATTTCTAGTGTCAAACCAATAACCAAAAGATGAGAGGGATTTGAAAATAGATAAGGATATATGTATGGGATACTTCTGTCAAAGTTAAACATATATATAGAGTTACAGGAAATTCATTAGAATATGATATGTACTATGTAAATTATGACTGTATGCATGCTATGTAAATATATATCTAAATATATATGTATTTCTAGTAAGTAGTACGTTATTAATATGTTATGTTTAGTATACAACACTTCAAAGTAGTTTTTAGTATGTACAAACGAAAAAAACGAAAGAAAAAAAACATAAAAATAATATTTGTAACATATGTGAACAATATTTACACCAAGTCCAGCTTCATCCATAAGTAGCATAGCCTGCAGTTGTTGTTGTTGTTGTTGTTGTTAATATTGTAGTAGTTGTTGTTGTTGTAGTTGTAGTAGTTGTGAGCGAGATTAACAAATTCGTATAACAGATAATGCATGAATGTTAGAAGTAGAGTAGTAGTACAGTATTAGCGAAGTAAAAGCCACTCAAACAGAGAAAACAAAGAAAGATATATATATATATATACATATATATATATATATATATAGAGAGAGAGAGAGAGGGAGAGAGAGAGAGAGAGAGATAGAGTAATAGGGACATAGAAATGAAATGTTTAAGAGAACAAATTTACAAAAGCAGGAAATGTATGTTGAAATCATATATGGGCAGCTCTGAAAGTGTAGCTTCAAGGCGATATAGACAATTCTTATAGTAACAATAGTAGTAGTAGTAGTAGTAGTAGTAATAGTATTATATACACAATCATACAAATTGGGGTAAAGAGGTACAAGTAATAAAAAATAATAGTACAGTTATTAACGGCACAGGCCGTTCGATTATCGATTTGCGCACTTCAAACTATCGATAATAAATTCAATTTGAAGCCGGCGCACATCAGAGTTTCTTAACACTTTGCCATACATACGACAAAAGCGTCAACCATATCAATATATATTTAATTATGAGGTATATGACAATATGACATTAAATACACAAATATTTAGAAGGAATACCTCTGTGTGGGCGAGAGTTCAACAAACAATTTGCAGATACCCTGTAATCCAACACACAGAGACACATATAGCACACAGCACAACAGGAAATATAGTAAAAATTATAGTAAATATTTATATTATTTATGTCAATAATTAGCTGGCTATGCAATTTATAAAAATAGTGAGAGAACATTTATAACCATATAAAGATATGGTATCTAAGATACAGACAAATTTTAATGGCCAATCAAGAAGATGTAAATATGGACTTTAGAACCCTAAGTAATTTACCCTGTGTCACATTCTTTCAAAACTTTAACAAACATTTGATCCATTTTTATGGGTACAGGCTATAGGTTTATATATATATATAAGAAACAAACCATACAATCTATATTCATATGAAAGGTTGAGTTTTGTGGTGTGCTTGTAAATCGTAATCGAATTTTGGACTTCTTTTGCTATCCAACGAAATTGCGACAATGTCTACAAAAGAGACGTCATCCTCCCCCATTGATCAGAAGGCATGCAAGCTACATGGATCCACAAGTGGATCACCAAACATGGAGCAGCTACGCGCCTCGAAATAATCAAGTGCGAGTGAGCCAAGCAATATTGCATACATGTGCAAATGAAGGTGGTTAGAAAGGTGCAGCGCATGCTCCCCAATGTGGTCTTCAAGATGCGCAACGATTGCGACCAATTCAAGCGCTATCCGCATACGGAGGAGGCACTCAAGTGCACTGATAAGGGATGTCAGTTGCTATAGATATTGCCACAATTATCTGAAATGGTTACCCAACCAATCATATGGATAAGATTAATTCCCAAGCAATGTGCATGAATTTCACTTGGACCCATCACCACAAATGGGGTTTACCTGTTTCAAATGATTCTTCAAAATTGTGCCCTCGGGTTCGGGCAATGGGGGTATCTCATCGTAGCCACCCGTTGGCGGTGTCAGCTTTGTCGAATCCAAATCCACTACCCAAATATCATCGGGCAGCCTGAAAAACAGAGGATTGATCATGTGAGTGCTTGCCATTCTGGTAATCAATATGTCATAAATACCTAAAATTCTTTTTATAGATTAGAAATGAGGCAGGCACACCGATGACAAAAGGGGTGGGGGCAAGCAGCAGCTGTTCGGCACAACTGAGGCATGTGGGTAGCAAGGGTATCACTGGAAACATGTACTCCAACGGATACAGCATGGTCACAAATGCCATCACCGACATTGAGAGGGCATTATAGTCGCGCGATTGGAAGAGCACCTTGTTCTCTAATATAATCAGTGTCCAAACCTTCAGGCACGTCTCCACACCCAGCAGCTCCAGCGGCAAATGCAACGGAAAATCAACCATTGAGAAGCGTGTGTGATCCGGTAGTGCAAACAGCAGAGGTTCGTGCACAGTCGGCGACAGCACCTCCACCTGAGAATGTCAAGTGAAAAAAATGACAAATGAAAAGCGAATGAATGACTGAAAGCAAACTATTGCAGGGAAGATTTCCATTTAAGATATCGTATTTAAGAATCTCTTAGCTCAGGGCATACCTCGACTCGCGTGGAGCCCGGCACCGGCACTGGTGTGGAGAGC
This sequence comes from Drosophila melanosoma, assembly GCA_035042045.1. Taxonomy (NCBI): domain Eukaryota; kingdom Metazoa; phylum Arthropoda; class Insecta; order Diptera; family Drosophilidae; genus Drosophila; species Drosophila melanosoma. The sequence goes on from JAWNLY010000176.1 coordinate 5,620,862, forward strand.
AGACGCAAAATCCATGTTTCAATCTCGCGCACATCGTGCAGCACAATGGATGGTGTCGCCTCACTGACATGTCCCGTCAGCACCGTCCACACATTGTCTCGATTGAGTTTCTGTGAGGCGCCTACGCGCTTCGGCGACGACGACTCGTTGCAAGCATCGATCAGCTTCTTCAGTATGAAGAGGCACTCGCGGAAAGTGGTGAAGAAAGGATGATGCGATATGATGCAGAGCGATGTGAGCGATTGATTGCGTAATTTGGTTCGCTTGCGAGATGCACGCGGCGATGGTGAATGACTGCCCCCCGATTCGGAGTCAGCTGAGGGTGCCATCAGGCCCAATTTGGGGCCCGCTTGCGTTTGAGCATGATGCGCGTGGAGACGTTGCTGGTCGGAGTCGCGACGCGAGGTCAGTTCACGTTCCGAATCGCTGGGCGCAACGTTACTTCTGTAGTCGCTAGAAGTAGTTAAGAGGCCGTAACTATTATGGAAATGGTTTGGGGGAATCCGTTAGATCATAAAAGCCAAAAGCAATAAAACCGCCAACAAGCCCTAGACCAAAAGCAGCCTGCAAACACACACTTGCCTGCTAAATGCCGAGTCCGAGCTGCGCTCCATGCTCTTGCGCCACGACTCCCGCCGGAATGCCGATGAGCGGCGACCACGCGCTCCACCAGCCCCGCCGCCAGCACCATGCCCACCAGCCGCCCCATTGCCACCAATCAGCCCGCCCCGGTCCGCTCCTGTGCCGGCACCCGCTGCTGCAATCGAGCTGGGCCGCTCGATGGGTCGATAGAAATTCACACAGATGCCATAGCGAGTCTTGCCCGAATCCTTGTCGGTTAACGCGAACACAAACGAGGTCATGTCACGTATGGCGGAGCCAGTGCGTCGCGGTCCCACACTGGTGCAACCTTCGGGCTGGCAAAAGTAGACCATGTCCAGCGGCAGTGGAAAGTCCGCGTGATCCGATGGTGGATAGCGTCGCAACAAATCAGGCACCTTGAAATAAAATAAATTATAAACGCCCGCGCAACAAAGTGTTGCAACAACTAAATATCTGTTGTATTATCGTTATCGTTATTATAATGTTGAGCATCAAAATTGAAAACTGACTTATGACTCAAGGATTGGTTCGTCATTATGGACACACTTTGTGGTTTATTCAAGCAACTTACCTGCACAGGCGGGCCCTTGCTGGCCTGCATGCCCTTGGGCATTGGCGATGGCGTGTGCGCCCCCACAATTGCCATATAGTCGACGAGGCGAGGACATAACGAGGCACGTTGCTGGTCCGACATTCTTGGGATGCTCTACGCAGCTCGCTGCTCACTGCTCACTGCTCCTGCTCTCTGTTCGCTCCTCTATCCTCTATTCTCTGCCCTTGGGTCGGGCTGCGGGCCTTTAATGACTGAGGGAGAGTAAAATAAAACGAGAAATGAATACCATTAACAAATATATAGGGAAAACTGTTATGCGGTAATTGCGTGGTGGTGGGGGGTGGGTGCGTGGCCGGGTGGCTGGGTGGCTGGATGGTAGATAGCTATGTGTTGTTTGTGTTGTGTGTCCTGGCTGCAAGGACGCTTGTACTTAAAACCCTAAGCCATCGGCCATTAGTCTGCTAATCGAGTTACGCCTCGCACACAAAGCCGTAAATTGAATTAAGCTGGAGCTAACAATTGTGGCCTGCACACAACCATAATTCATGCAACAACAAAAAATATACTAAGCAAGAAAAATAAACCCTAGTTTATGTATATATTTAGAGATGTTTATTAGAGCAAGAAAGCACTTTTCCATTTTCCTAATCACCGTTTTGTGCAGCTGCAATAAATTGTACTCAATATATGAAACATTATTATTTACATATCTGTAGATATTCAATTTATTATAAGAACATTATTACATCTACACACATTAATTTAAAAAATATAATCATTTTTATAGAAGCTTATAGTGTAATCTATTTACGTGCGGAGAGAAGCAAATTTCTCCATATTTCACCAGCTAACTTTTTTATTTGTACCTTAGCATTGGGCAGCTTTTCTAATTGCCAATTTCAATAAGTAAACATATTATTAGGTAAGATTAAACCCATAAAATTTTCACTTAAAAGACTACATTATGATTTAAACTCTGTTAAAAACCCAATTAAAAACGCACCATTCCAATTTGATCTCTATTGCTTTTATTATTAATAGCATACTTTGAAATTTGAATATAATTGCCCATTTGTCATGCAAGGCCATAATGCTGATTTATCACTGTTAATATCGTAGTAGTTATACTAGCTTTAATCGAAGGATATAAGACAGAGCAAAGGGCAAGTTGTAATTGAATATATCACATTCTATAACTTGCCTCAGAGAGTATTTAGCAATTCAGAGGTTAACCAGCATTGTCAAACAATGTGGATCACTCGGCAAAATTACTACAAAATTCTTCAATGCTTTTATCTAAATTTTCTTCTCTACACAAACTCTGAGGAATTCCTTTTCGTAGGAGGAAAACTTTCGTTTATTTCTAGTGGAAAAGTTTACCTATTTCATTTTCAAAGCGTTAAAGCAGATATGAAATTAATTTGAAAATGAACAAGCTATGCTTTTTCGAAAAGGTCATTAAACAATGATTTGACAGTATTCAAATTATTTGATTTTAGTCCAGCTAAAAGCAGTGGGAGTCAATTAGCAATAAATGGACAACCTGCGGTCAGTTTAAGCCAATCAATGCCTCTGTCCACCAGTCAAATCAAGTCCAATGACCCCGTCAGGACACCGTCAGATGTGGAGTGGCGGTGGGTTAAACAGATGGCGGTGGGCATGTTGTCAACGGCAGAAACAGGTCAAATGTCGATGGTGAAAATCCTTTAAAATAGCGCAAATTGCAAATTTCCAATCGCATTGACGTCACTCCCAACCGGATGGTAAGGCGAATAAGAACTGGGATTGGCAAATGGTAAATGTGAAATGGAAAAATGGGGAAAGGAACATGGATATAGGAAAGGGGAAATTTATGAGGAATGGCATGCAAATGCCACAGCAAAGCTCTATGCTTGACTTTGATGATGGAATGACAGAAAAATCATTTGCCACTATTGGCGTGCAAAAAGTAAAAAGAGCAAACAGTAGTAATAAAGAGAAAGAGAAGGAGAGAGAGAGAGAGAGAGAGAGAGAGAGGGAGAAAGCAGCGGGAGAGTGAGTGGTTTAAACTTTGATGGCACTTGACAAGCGCAAAGTCAGTCTCAAAGTCAGCTAAGACAGGATTCTTGTGCGTCTTACATTCTCCATTGAGGGAGAGAAATGCAAAGCAATTTCTTGTTGTTGACGTTTTCAATTAGGCAACAGACTTAGTATCGGAAATTACTTATATGTACATATGTATATACAAATATGTACAAAACAAATAAAACAAAAACAATATATATTTTACTAAAGCACTAAAGAACTAAAGAGGATGTCCGCAACAAAAAACTTTAAAAGGAATTCATAAAACTAAGCCAACACCACAACAACATTGTTGTGTTATAAACTTTCAAGTATGTGTAAACAGGGGGTAACATTGGGGAAGGATTGAAGGATAACTGAGTAGTTGGCCTTGTGGCAAACAATTCTCATTAATTCAAAATGTATGTTGGAATGTTGCAGTGCACAAGGCTAAAAGGATGCGTCCTTGGTTCTATGCAGACACAAAAACATAAGCTTTTCACATGTCACTTGTTAATTATGTCAAGGCTGCCGTCATTCACTCCATTTATTTTTTTCTCAGTGTAGCAGAAATTTGCGGTTTCAACCATTGTTAGAATATATTTCGCCCCATTCCACGTTGTTAAGAATACCGCATTCAATGGTTTGGCCCATTCACTCCAAGACTCCAAAGACTAAGAGCAGGGAAGAATGGGATGCTGGCATTTGAAGAGCCGCATGACATCAGCATCATCTCCCTCTTTGTCTCTATCTTGCTGTGCCGCGAATGTTAAAAATAGCCAACAGCAAAGCTGTCAGTACTCAAGTGGATATGAAAGGAACATTGCCAGCATTGCGCTAATGAAATCCTCCCATAATATAATCCCCCACCACAATCATAATCAATAAAACCCACGCAATTCTATTGTGGTTGCGGACATTGAAGAGGATTTTCAGACATTGGCTGATGAAGCACTTGACAGCTTTCACAAACTGAAACTAACTTGTCAGGAACTTTTCTTACTTTCGGTACAAGTCCACCTAAAACATGCAATAGAAATATGACAGTCTGAACCATCACTAGCTAATGAAGCTGCTCATAATATCTCTTCGACTCCATGATATTTAAAGAATCTAAGTAAACTAAATGCATAAGCCGGCAACTTAGGAGCATGAATGGAGGATACCGCATAGAACAACAGGAGGAAAAAGTGCATAAAAGACGGTAATAATACGAACGACAATCAGACAAAAAAAAAACCACTCGCATGAAAAGAAGGAAAGAAAACCGTAATTTGCCAAGAAAAAGATGAAAACGGCGAAAGACAGAGAAAATGTCACAATAAGCATAACAATAACACTCGAATGCAAGCAGCTGCGCATTAAGCATGAGTTCAACTAACGGCGACTGCGGAAATACCCTAAAGAATTTCTAAAAACAAAGAAAATAAAATTAATGAGAACGCACCCATTCAGAAATTAATTAATTTAAATGAAGCCAAGTGGTATTCCAGCTGGAAATCATTTGTGAGTAATTTGCGGTCTCGACCAAGCTTTACCATTAATAATTGCATAGCTTTAAGTTTGGAGACTTTTGATTAAAAATAAAGAACATATAAAAAAAAACCATGACAAGGAAATTTTTTCTTTGCTAAGCTTAGGAAATGTATGAATAAAAATAAAGGAAAGTGTAAGCAGCATTTGCATAAATACTTGTTTATGTGTAATTATTTATGTTGGGGAGTGTATGCTCTATGTGTGTCCCTTGTTTGCTTCTTCCTTTGACCGTCTGTGCGTCAGTCCATGTTGTCTTGGTCTGTTTTTTGTGGCATAAGTGCCGCTGAAAAGCATGCACTGTTAAATCAGCTGCACGTCAATGGCTCTGCTTTAAGAGCGACGAAAGGACAAAGGACAAAGCTCTCTCCGCGTCTCTGTGTCCTCGTCTTTAGCTACACTTCGCTATGGGCCACTTACTTATAGACTCGAGTGATGTCGCAGCGTCTATTGGCCGTTGCCTTTCAATTAATTTAAAACGGTACGACTCAGCTTACTCATATGTGTATATGTGTATGTGCCTAGGGAATCTAAAGTGGTGTGAATGACTTGTTGTTGTTGTTGTTGTTGGCTCGCACGTGCCCAGTTGTTAGCTGCTGCTGGAGCAACATAAAATCGATAAAATACTCGCCAATTGCATTGCGTTATGGTCAGAGACAAAATCAGAATGCGAACGAAACAAAAATTTAAAAAAACTTAAGCCAGAAGTATAAAAAAGTACATAAAACCAATAGAGCGGAGACACATCACCATCAAGGCCACAAAATGTGCTGTTATTCGTCATGAATGACAGCAAAGCTGAATAAGCTTATCACACACACACAAACACATATATATATATACATATATGTATATAAATATATATATATATATAAATATATATATAAATAAATATATATATATATATATATATATATATATATATGCAAGCACACAAATTGTACAAACCGTAAATAACGCAAGAAGCTTCGCAAATTGGGTAACAAACACGAAATTCGGTTTTAAACTCAAGATATACACACACACACACACTCACAGAGAGAGAGAAAGAGAGAATTTCATGTGAAATGCGCTAAAAAGTGTGCTACAAGCTAACAAAATATATATATTTGTGGGGAAAAGAAAAATGAAGACCGTTTTACGGCGACAGCTGGATCTTCCAAAAATACTAATCACAGGTGAGGTGGGTTGGGCTGAGGTGGATTTGCAAGGCTAAGCAGCGCCAGCAGCAGTTAGAGTAACAATGGCACACACACATGCACACACTGAATGCGGCTCACCCTCTCACACACATACACACAACAATACGCAGCGGACGTTCGCGTACGCAACAAGGTCACTGGAAAAATCGTTAAGCAGCAGCAGCAGCAGCAGTAAGAACAGCAAAAGCAGTAGTAATAACAACAACAGCAGCAGCAATGGATGTGTCGATACCCGAGCTGATGTTATTTTTGTTGTAGTATACACACACACAAATTGGGGACTCTATATGTGTGTCCATGTATCATGGATATCATAGCATTATCATTGCATTACGCCACTTACCAGTTTCGTCAAGCGATTGTCAATTGTCGATTGTTGTCTCTCCGCTTGTTGACGCTTTTCAATGCGTCAACATTATTTTATTGCAATTGTTGCGCTGCATTGGCGCTGAGTAGGTCTTTAACAGCAAAACACGCGCCATGCAAGCAAAAGCAAAAGTCACACAAAATTAGCACGAGGGCCAAAGAACAGTTAACACACGAAAAAAATAAATAAATAGAGCTCAGTCACTAAATACATAAAATACTTTGCGCTTCTACACTTATTAATTTGCTTAAAATAATTTAAATGTTTCTCTCTATGTGCAGCAATTATACTACAAATATCGACTTCTATATTCTTTGGAACTTTTAACGTCTGCACTGCGCACTGGCTATGGTGTAACTGATATGACTGCGACTAAGGGGCATCCAGGACGCTTGTCCCACAATCTGTGTGTGGTGAATTTTGGTGAGTTATTTGTCGTTGTTGCTGTTGTTGTGCTTATGTTGAAATTCCTATACGCGTTCAATGGACGTTAAAAAGACTGGAAATGGCGTGCGCGCGCCAGCACAGCCATTTGTCGCTTAGCCACTTTTTTCCGCACTTGTTGGATTCCGCTTCCAGTCACTGCGCATGACACAGCTAGCCAGCCAGCCACGTGTGTTCCAATGAAGTACAATGCCGCTTCCCTCAACAAACACAAGCATATATATGAGAGTGTCTGCGTACAGTTACAGTTACATCCATAGCTGGAAATTGAGTTGAAAGCAATGCGGGTCCAGCTAAAATAGAAATAAACCTAAATAAATATGCATAATAAATCAGACTAATTTTAAGGTGAATAACATTCTTCATTAGCTAAAACATTTTACTTTACTTGAAATTGAGTTGAATGTTTATAGCAAGACACAAGCCACATACAACATGCGTACATCAAATATATATTTAAAATGAACAATATACAGTTAGACTGTCAGCGGCATTAAAAACTACAACATAATTGAACTAAGAATTATTTGTTTTTGGCAAATGCAATATAAATGCAAATAAAGAGAAAATATAACGGTTAACCGGCCATGTTCGCCCCAAAGCTTAAAGCTATACAAACAAAAAAAAAACGTCGAGGAGCCAGCAAAAGTGGCGCCTGCTATAAATGCACATTCTGGATAGAGTTGGTGGTAGTTTTAGGAAAAGTGCGTCACATGGCGGCCAGTTGTTGTAAAGTTATTTGTTATTGTTTTTTTTTTTTTTTGTAAATAAATGCAAAAGAACAGCCTTAACGGTTGATCATTGAGCTGTGGCAGCTGCAGTTTTGAGTTGATTGCTTCAGTTTAGCAAAAATAGCGCCGGCTGCTCCAAGTGCTGCTTCCACACGTTGGAGAAGCGGGCAATGGTGACGCCGTCAATCACCCGATGATCGGCAGACCAACTGACACTCATAATATGCGCCTTGATCAACTCGTCCTTGTCGTTGTATCGCGGCTTCGCCACCGTTTTGCCCATAGCCCCAATTGCCACCTGAGGTGGCATGATGCAAGGATGCGTATAAGTGCCGCCCACCTAAAAACAAACAAAAATCGATTTATCCAATTAAACAAATCAAAATTGCAGCAACATCAATTCACTTACCGATCCAATGTTGGACAGTGAAAAGGTGCCATCAGCAAAATCTGCTGGCGTTAGTGTGCCAGTGCGTCCACGCTCCACGAGCGCATTCAGATCCTTGGCAATCTGCACAATGCTCTTGTCCTGACAATTCTTAATGTTGGGCACCACCAGACCCTGGGGCGTATCGATGGCGACGCTTATGTTGTGCGCACCCTTGAACACAATTGACTCGCTGGCCACATCCAGTGAGCTGTTCAAGATCGGATACTTGGCCAAGGCAATGCTCGCCGCCTTGATGCAGAACGGCATGAAAGTCAGCTTGGGCACACCCTGCTCCTTTGCAGCCAGCTGCAGTTGGGCCCGAAATTTGATCAGATTCGACATATCGATCTCATCGCTATACGCAAAGTGCGGAATTTGCTGTGAGCCACAGAAAATGATTAGACAAAATTAAAGCAAATAAACAGCTAAAGAATTAAAATTAAAAATATATATATATAATTATCTCTATTTGCAATCCATATTTAACTCTTGAAGAGATCGGAAAAGTACTTTAAACTGCTGTCATCTTAATTTTTGGACGGAACTTAAGTCCACATTTAAATAGAGTACAGACATACTGCTTTACATCGATTTGGACAGTCACACTCAACAGGAATATATATATATATATATATATTTAATGGAAGGTCTGCCTTAGTTAGAGCCGTACTCACCAGCGATACCGTCATAGACTTAAGCATGGCTTTGCGCACGCCCTTAAGCACCTCCACACGATCCGCAGGCGCCGGCACGGGCGGCGCTACAGCAGAAGTGGCGGCGGCTGGAGCAGTAACCTGTCTGGGCACATTGCTGGGATGGGTCACATTTGTGCCTTTGGGCACTTTGCCCAAATACTCCAGCACATCGCCCTTGAGCACACGACCATTTCTGCCCGTTGGCGGCACCTGAGCCAAATCCAAACGGTGCTCTTTGGCTAGGCGGCGCACAGCGGGCGTGGCAGGCGTTATGTGCCGTGCACCAGTGGTGTCCAATTCTGCTGCTGCTCCGCTAGTGGCTGCTGGATTCACATCGCTGTCGGAGCTATCGCTACTGCTGCTATTCTCAGCCTCATCCTCCTCGGCGACTTCAAATTCGAGCAGTGGTTTTCCAACCAGAGCCAGCTCATCAATGCTGTGAAAGATCTGGGTGACCTTGCCATCGTAGCGACTAGTGATCGTCACCGATGCCTTATCCGATTGCACCTCGCACAGATTATCAAACTGCTCGACGGTGTCGCCCACCTTGACGAACCACTCCTTGACGGTCACCTCCCGTATGCCCTCGCCAATGTCGCTGAGATGGAAGGCCACCTTCTTCTCCAGGCAGGGCGTCAAATGCAGGCAGCGAGCCAACTGCAAAACCAAAAAAAAAGCAATTAAAAACAGATTTTAAATGAGTGAAAAAAGTCAAGTCAACTATGAAGAAAGGAGTTACATCGGTCTAGGCGAAAATTATATTTTTTTAATTTTAAAAAAATTTTCAAGTGCACCCAAAAAATCTAAAGAACAATAATAAAATTAATATTTATATTATCAGCGTATAGATGCGAAATCTTCACTAACAAATATAATTATACAGTTATAGTCATATATATTTATATACTTGTTGCGATCGGAGAAGTAATTCTCAGTGTGATCACAATTTTTATTACAAATTAATTGACTTTGCCAACTGCAGATCACAAAATGCGCCCTCTGTCGAGAGTCGCGCAGCAACAGCGTACTCTCTCTTTCTCTGTTTCTCGTTTTCTACATGTTCCCCTTTCGCTCGCACCTGTTGCTGTGTTGTGCATAGCAAAGCATGCTGTTGCCTTCACACTCGTGCAGCACTCACCGTTCGAATTGCCCACTTGTTGTGCGAATTTGATTGCATAACACAAAACACATCGCTGAACTTTACGGCATTATCGATTGCCGTTGCTTTCCGAACTTTAAAGGAAGAATTTTTTTGGCTAGGCAAATTAAAATAGAATATATACTCACAGTGAGTGGACGTGAGCGACGACAGTTTCGGAGCAGCCAAATTGTGCTGGCATTTCGAAGCAAATGTGTTGCCATTGCTATTGCTGAGTGGGTGGGGTGGGTGGGTGTGTGTGTCTATGATAGATAAAGCAATCGGGAATGGCCTGAAAAAATCGAGCAAATGGGAAACATATTTGCATTAGAATGATGGCGCTTTGAGCACACGACGACGACGACAAATAAAATACCTGAAAATTCTGCACTTAACTCAAATTTCCCTCCTTCCTAACGATCGCCCTTATCGAGCGAACTTCTGGCCGCGTTCTAAGCAATTGAGTTTGTTGTGCATACGGTCTGTCAGCTGTTTGCGAGGTGGTCTTGATCGATCCTCTGGCGCCATCTGTCGTCAACCAATATTGCCTCGATAGCGCTGAACACCTACGCAAAAGTTTCTTGTTGCCCCGCCAAAAACTAAACATGCCTAATTAATTTAATTTAAAATTAATAATGTTTGCTTAACTTACAAACATTTCAAATTTTCAATGGCTGTTCGAATCATATGTTGTATACATATCGTTGCGCTGGCGCCATCTTACGTTAGGCATCGGCACATCCATTGAGCAGCAATCAGCCGCATTATCGATCTACAAACAGCTGTGCCAAAACAAACCAAAAAGAAAAACGTGCTCAGCAAAAATGGCAAGTCGCATTAAGTTTGTTTATAAATAATATTGTTGTTAATTGCATTTTTAAATTGCAGACGAACTTACGCAAAGAGCTGCAGAAATGCAAGCATCCCAACAGTCGTAAAACCAAGGCGCTGGGCAAGAAGGCGCGACGTCAGAACAACAAACACAAAGTGCGTTTAGGGCATGCAATCAAGAGCAACATAATGGGCGAAAAACTGAGCTGGTTCCTGGGCCACATAGAGGACGGACGCACAGAGCCCTTGAGTGCACAGGAATTTGAAGATTTGATTGCGTTGTATTTCCAACGATTCGATGACGAACTGGAACAGATTGCATTAAAGCAATCAATAGGCAAAAATCGGGCTAATCAACATGCGGCGCGACAGGATGTCATCCGAATCACCCTGGAAAAGGAGCGCAATGAATACCAAAGCGGTGGCATGGGTGAGTTTTTTTATTTGTAATTCAGTGTATATACAATAACTAACTGTTTCCATCGTTGATAGAATTGCTCAATCTGTGCGAGGCGGCAAAATTGAAGGTGCTGTTCGATTGGGATGGCAGCGCTTTGAGCGTGCAACATTTAAAACTGGATATAGTCTCATTTAACATGCTTCAACGGCTCAAGCAGGCGACTACAGAGGCAGAAGCAGCATCTACAAGCAGCAGCAGCAAAGCGAAGAATACGCAGCAAATGGAGATGGCGTAAATTGTATATATATATTATTGTTTTTATCATAAAACAGTGCTTAGTTATTAACATACCATCAAACACAAACTGTTGTCAAAAAATAATCAGTTAATTTGCCTGCATATCGATAATAAGTAGAAAGTTAAATTGCGCGCGCATAGCATAGCAATTTCCGATATATATATATATATATAAAAAAATAAAGTTCAAGTTGTAATTAAAGCATTGACGCACATTTTCTACAAGCTTTGCCAATATTTCGTTGCATCGATTTTTCGATAATTAGTTTGCATTGCACGTACGATACAACGCTGCCTATCGATAGGTAGCCGCACAGCTGTTGTGTGTGAACTTGAATTTGGCATCCATCAGTCGTGGTGAAATATAGCCTCGTACGAATATTTTAAAGTTTGGTAAGATTTATTACATAAACAAAACAAGCTAAGGTGCATAATTTCTCTTATTAAACGCACTGCAACAGAGTTTCCGCTAAACACACACACAATGGGCAGCAATTCGTCAAAGGGAGTCGAAGTCGTTGCGACCGCAGCAGCGCCATCGTCCAAGGCCACAGATGCCGCTGCCGCCGGCGACAAGCCCAAATGCAAAGCGTGCTGCGCTTGTCCCGAAACTAAACGTGCACGTGACCAATGGTAAGAGAGAGTGACGCAACAAAAATTATTTGCTTGATCCGTTTTGCTTGCAGTATTATGGAGAACGGCGAGGAGAACTGCACCAAGCTGATTGAGGCGCATAAAAAATGCATGCGCGATTCGGGCTTCAATATCTAAGGAATGAAGCTGGGCGCTGTACTTAGAATATACCAGCAATGGTTAACAAACTCGTAAATTTAAATTTCTTGTTCTTTTTTTGTTTTCCTTAGCTGTATCTCAAATTAATTATAGTTAAGTTAATTGAAAAACATAAACCAAAACGATAATTGTTGAAACCAAATCTGTGTTCAAATTTCGAACTAGCTACGCATGATAGAAGAAATGTACAAGGTAACGTTGCTGTGACGTCTGTTATCATTAATAGTTAACAGTTAACTTTGCTCTACAATTATTTATTCGGATTTACATAGAGAGTGGCCAATGTGCACTTGCAAATGGCGCCATTATTAAAAATTCAAATAAAGCGAAGTGTGTGCCAAATAACCACACCTGCCATGTAATAGGTGATGACTACCATTGTGGCAAAGGCGAGAGCACGCGACGGTTGCGGCACTGGAACCACTGCGTAGACCAACGTGTGAACAACGCGTGCAATGGCAGCCAAACGAAACAAATTGCAGGCAACCAACGGATTGGGATTGGTGCACAGGTACATCAAGGCCATGACGAAGTACGGCAGTATGTTTTCCAAATCGTTGCGATGCGCTCTATAGTAAAGAAAGAGGTAGAGAGAAGAAGGGATAGTGATTTGATTCCATTTCCACTTGATGCCACTCACCTGCGCACGCGTTCCACGTGTGGATCATCGAATTGCACTTCGATATTCTTGAAGACCAGGTCCTCCTCATTGGGGAACACCTGTAAGCAAAGAACTCAACGTTTCAGTGACAATTCATAAATGGCATAAGTGGATAGCGCTAATGGAATAGCTCTTCTATTTCCACTTCCAATAGTGAGTAGAATGCAATGAAAATAATCAATTAATGAAATGAGTGGATGAGGTGAGTATTTTATTTTGCGCCGCAGCGCCAACGGCACCAGACCCAGCAGCTGTGGATTGTGGATTGTGTGTTGTGAATTTAGTGGAATTTTATATTCCTATTGCATTGAAATTGAACTAACCTTGTTGCGAAAGCGTTGCACCGCCGTCAGCAGAGACATCAGCACCATCTTCATCACTAGCACGGTAGCCCAAAAGAGATAGCAACAGAAAACTGGGTTCTCCAACGTAAGCAAATTCATTGTGCTATTATTATTATTAGCACTGCTACTATTGTTATTCATTTGACTAGAGGACATTTCGAGGAATTCTCGTCTGCGTTTGTGCCGGTGTACGTGGTGTGGTCTATACTGCTTGGACGACCTTTGTCTAATGACTTGCTATGTAGCCCAAAAATACGTAAATAACTTCAAAAGCAAAACAACTCGCCAAACCGGCTTTGAATAATATGTATCTGAGTGTCGGTTTAGGGTAGTTAAAGACTAATTGACTTAGCAGATATTCACTTATAAATAAAAAATAAATAAAAAATAAATAAAATAAAATAAAAATAAAAAAAACGGCTCGTTAAAATTAGCCCCGCCTCCACTTCCCCTTCTTTGTTCAGATATACTTGACTGAGAAGATGAGCACATAGACAGCCTCGTAGATCATTATAAAAAATGTGATAAAGAAGCTGATTGCACGCGTCGGTTGTGGCAATGGAACAACAGCGTAGACCAAAGTATGCACTATACGTGCACTGGCACCGATGCGTATGAGCAGTTTAGCGGTGAGAGGATGGGGATCGCACGAGACGTACGCAAGCGTCATTAGCAGGAAAGGCAGAATATTCTCCAAATCGTTGCGATGAGCACTGGAAATATACAGTAGTCAATTTAATGTTTGGTGGCCCATACACGACATGATTCGCATGATGATTGTGAAATGATTATAATATAAATTATTTGATATGTGTTAACTATAATATGTTCATTATATTATTTATAAATATCTGTATATTATTTTTATTATATTATAATAATGTAAGCTTTACTTTTTGTAGATCGTAGTGAATCCCATACACTACACTACACTACACATTTGCTTGATGGACAACTCCAGTACGCGATAGGCATGCGAGTGGGCGATTAGGGCACCAGAAGCGTGACTCACACAATACGCAACCGGCAAAAAAAAAGTAGAATAACACTCTAGAGGACATTAGAGGACATAAAGAGAAAAAAAGGTTTGGACTTATTTGAACTGTGTTTTACAGTTTGTTTGTTGTTTTGTCGACCCAACCCGTTTGACAGTAATTACTTTTATTATTATTATTTTTATACCTTGATCCCATTAAAGATGTGAGAATAGAGTAAAATGGTTTTTCACAAATATTTGTAACGGGCAGACAAAAGCATCTACGACCCCAAAAATATATTTGTTATTTGGATCAACAGCCAAGTCGATATAGCCATGTCCGTCCGACCATCTGTCTGTATGAACACGCGGATCTCATGGACTATAAGAATATACATATACATTTTAGGAATCAGCTACCTTAACTTCATCTAGATTGGTTAAGAAACAGCCAAAAACATATTCTCATACTGACCTCATTTGAAACTAGAATATGTTTAAAAACTTGGTTGAGGGTATATTGTACTTATTATTACTATATTATATATATATATATATTACTATATATATATATATATATATATATTATATATTATATTATATATTATATGATTTTTACTCACCGACGCACACGCTCAACTTTGTCATCATTGAATCGGACCTCGGAGGCCCGGTTTAGCCGCAAGTCCTCGGGATTGGCAAAGGTTTTGGTTTTGAAGCGCTGACTAGCCGTCAACAGGGTCATCAACAACATCTTTATGATGAGCACACTACTCCAAACCAAATAGCAACCGAACACCGGATTCGATTTTCTGAGCAACGAATCACCCGATCCGCTATTGTCCTGCATAATGTTCACGGTCTCGTTCTCCAATTGCAACTACGACAGGACAAGCGATTTTAAACTCGCTTAACTTGAGGCTATCTTTAATTGCTGGCTAAGACAGGTTTAACAGCTGAGCATTTTCCCAGCGACAGCTTGACATGTTCCTAGCTCAATTATGCCTCCAACCTTACCATATATCTTTCTACACACCAGGACAAAAAAATAGGTGTAAACACAATATAAAATGCTTAATTGTTTTTAAGCACATTTAAAATTAAATTCTTTAAATTTTTGTGACTCACGTTTTTTTTTATTAATTTTAAATTATAAATAATTCAAATTAATTTTATCTTATTTAAAATTAATGTTGTTTTATGCTTATGATTTAAAAAAAAAAAGAACAAATTGAAATTGTATTTTGGACATGATAAAAATTTAAAAAGTTATTGTCTTCTTGTTCTATTTTACTGTCCTTATGTACATACATTTGCCATGTCCCTTGATAGGCTAAATAATTTATTGTGAATTGGTACTAGTACTGAAAAATTTGTATATACTTAAATAACTGGTTGAATCTATAATATATTTGCTAACTAGCGAATGGATTTTCTGCAATCGAAGAAACTGTGCTAAAATAAATTTGTCTCTTTACTCATTGCTATATACGATCTTATATATCATATTCATTGATTTGAAAGTCTGATCTTATCGCATTTTGTTTATTAGTAGAATAATTAGTGGTAGAACACAAGCAATAATAAATAAAAGATCAAGGTTTTGTTTTTGGCAAACAAGAAACGAAAAAAAGAACGAAGTGATGAAATTTAAAGAAGCTTAGTTCAAGAAATATGCGTACACACATACATAAATATGTACATATAAACTAAAAGCTCATTAAAATGTACAAAAAATCAACGGAAGTGGCGAAGGAAGAAGCTGAAAACAAAAAATTCAACAAAGCAGCCACAACAAAAATAACAAGAACAGCTTTTAACATGCTCAAAGTTCATCACAGTCGACTAATAAGTACGTGTGCGTGTGTGTGTGTAGTACACACTGTGATAGCGAACAGTTTATCATTGAGGCGAACTAAAAGCTTGCACAGAAACAACAACACCAACATGCTAAAGCAATTTACCGTCTGAATCGTCCGTGCATGTGTGCGTGTGTGTCTGTTCGCATAATATTTGCACTCGTTGATCGGCGCAGATGTGGACCATCAATGCGTAAACTTTGTGGACGAGTGTGTGGCATGTCAAACTGTACCCCCAACATGGCAACTGGCATGCACACAGACATACTTGAGCATGTATGCATGTTTGAAATGACGTATGCCAAGAGTTGGTCTTTGCTCTTAAGACCAACATGTCTAAATTTAGTTAAAGAACAAAAAGAGTTCATTTGATTCTAGTTTTGTTCTCAATGCTTCTCAACGGCGTTGACGACATTGCGGCCGCTGCTTCTGTTGCTTCGTCACGAAAGACGACGACGCCGACAGAGACACGTAGGGCGTTCAAAGTCCAAGTGTCTGGTTTATTTTATTTTTTTTCTTGTGTGGCTTGTTTCTCTTGTCGTCTGTTATATGACGAATTCCGTTTAACTTTTAAAGAGGGCTGGCAAACGTAGATTGAAGAAGAGCGAGAGGGTGAAAAAGAGGGAGAAAGCCAGTCACAGCCCAGCATGTAAAACAATATAACACAGTAATGTATTAAGCATGTCGCAGAAGGATCCCAATAAGTGCTCGACAATTACCGTATAATCGATTACAGTGGTCCGTTTTCCGTTTTGATAATGCATCTGTTTTCATAAATAAAAAACCATGTTTTGGCAACAATTATTATAATTAAGTGCAAATATATGTCTCATTTTAATTTACCAAGATTTCCTATTTATTTGGAGTATCTTTCATCTTTCTTGCATTTAGCTAATCAGTTTCTATATAGATATCATGGGCTTTCTTCAACACAAACATAGACTCGGTCATTTCGAGAATAGCTTTGAAGATTTCTATATCTCTAGCAATTTGTATTCATACAGAGAAGGCTTAAAATATTTACTTAGCATTATGATAAGCATAACAAAGGCAAAAATAAAAAGATTATTTAGTTAAAGTGCTCATTTTGGGTACATTTATTTTGCCTTATAGCAATAGCGTCTGGCAATAAAAGGAGGGGAACACAATTGGGTACAAACACTCATCCAACTAACGTATTAATACCAGTAGTGAATACCACAGTTTTATGTGCAAAGTCCACATTTGTCATTAAATTAAATATAGTTTTATTTGACACACTTGATTAAACAAACAAAGCACTGAATTTTGACACTTGAAACTAACTGCAATTCATTCTAAATATAGCACTCGCGAAGTGGAACGTTATGGGTTACAGATGTATAAACCATACTTGAATTAATATACAGTTAATATATAATAATAGAATGAAGAATAATTAACTTTAATTTGATGGATTAGCAATTTAAAAATAGCAGGTAGACAAAAGATTGCAAAGATTGTCTTAATCAGATTGTGAAAGAGACTAGATCACATGTCTGTAGAACCACAAGCACATGAATACCAGATGAGACTAATCTCTGGACTTTACATACTCTGGACTCTTTATAAGACATGTATGCACATACTCATATGTGGCACGATAAGAGCAATGAGTGTCATATATATACATATATATGTATATATATATATATATATAAATATACATATATGTGCTATCTTATCCCCCTTCATATTATATATATAAATCATATTATATATAATATTTATATATAAGAGGGGACAGTTGGCGTCGCAATTCCCCTGATAATATAACTTAATTGCTAGTCTATCACTTTTAAAGTATGTTTGTTGATATTATTAAAGGTCATCATAACCAGTGACGATCAAGCAAGAAAAGTTTGAAAAGATTTACAATTTCGTGAAAAATAACCAGGGAGACACATATATTACTCACTAATGTAGTTAACAAGTATGAGAATGGCACCTGGCACGGCTCAAAGTCGACCAGACGTCAACTACTATTCCGACGATTATTATTGATATCATTAATATGTGGGCGACAAGCACAACTAGCACCTAACAAATGTTATAAACATGAGGACAATGTTGGCTCATTGGACTTTGGACTCATATCTATAACACAATTTGTTGGTTTGCTGGAGAAGTAGAGAAGTGGAGAAGTGGGCCACTCCGCACACACCTGACTGATTGCATGGAGTAGACCACTGAGGGCCAGTGTCTGGAGCGGAAGTCTTATCATTACAACGTCCAGACGACTTATACTTATACGTATAATTATACTTATACTTATACCTATACTTATACTAATACTTATACTTATACTTATACTTATACTTATACGTATACGTATACGTATACTATACTTATACTTATACTTATACTTATACTTATACTTATACTTATACTTATACTTATACTTATACTTATACTTATACTTATACTTATACTTATACTTATACTTATACCTGTACTTAGACTCATTTCTTTCCCTGGCTGTTTTTTTTTACTAAAATATCTGCACATATTTCCTTATTTATTGAAACAATTTTCAAATTGTAATGTAGAAATTGCTACTTACTTCTAGTTGATGGGTATTCGTCAGTCAATCATTAAGCAATCTTACTTTATTTCCACGAACATTTAGTCAGCACCCGTTGTGTGAACTTTGGAACTGAGCACAGGAATTACATTGAGCTGATAGAATGTTACGTGCATAGTTATACACATATATATATATTATAAGTACATATTTATACATGATGTAGGGCCTAGAGTCTGGGCTTATGGCGCCATTTACCAAGCTGTGATGACATGATCTACCGAGTATGAGCCAAGTGAATGCATTTCTTATCGGCGACTACAAAAATACATATAAATGTATATACATGTATTTACTTAGACTACTTAAATATCAGCAGAAATCTTATATTGGCAGAGGGGAGAGGTCAAAGGTTTCGTACGCACACAAACAATACAATTGATAATAAATTCTTTTCGAAATTTCTGTTCTGCGCACTGTATTGTGTGCAGGGGAGTGCGGTGGTGGCATTGGCAGCATGTTAATCTAGTTGTCAAGCATCGCGCGTCTCTTACTCTCTATCACTACATACTCAAATTTGCCTACTTTATTCTCTCTCTCTCTCTCTCCTCTGCGCTATTTGATCCACCAATAGTCTGCGCATGCTTTGAATTCTCATAAATATATTCCTGTTCCAAATCTTGATGTGAATCCAATTATGCAAATTAAAATTGGAATTGCATACTGCTTGTCCTACCGCCTTCCTTAGCACTGTATGTCTTCAGTTTTAGTCGGCACCCATTAAAAATGCAAATAAACCATAAATTTGATTACGCCAATTTCGAGACGTCATTTTCACATGTTGAAACTCAATTAAAGTCCATGGTAACAACAATGCGACACTTACCAATATTTCTTGCAAGAGACGATCGCCACAGTGCCTCTTGGCAGTTGGCAGCCTATTTCATATTGTATGCAAATATTATATATGCATAGAATTCCAAATTAATATAAGTATGTACAAGCACATATGGTATTTTAATCAAGTATAGTTATTTTTTTGTTTGTTAAGTAGTAAATTCTTAACTTAATGCTAAATTATAAGTGGACTAGCTAGCTTTCGGTCCATGTTTTTGTTTGATTTTCATTATGTATAACCATTTAACACACATCAAAGGGGATGTGCTTTCACTTGGCAACTGTCGCATACTTTTGCCGCACACTGTAATTCAAGTGCAGTTGGTTGCAGCAGAGTAGAGTCAGAAGCGTCGGTGCGCCCGCAAGTCCAAAACTCAATAGCAGCAAAGAGAGCGCCAGTTTGCCTCTTTCGCTTTTTGCGTCTCCCTCTCGTTCGCGCTCTCCCCTTCGCTGTTGGGTTGGCATGTTCACACTCGTTTTAAACCATCAGCGTTCGCTCGCCGCATGCTCTTCGACGTTGTCGCTGCCGTCGCCGTCTTCTGGAGGAGAGGCCCTCATAATAAACCAGCTGCGCAGCTTGCAAATCAGTCAGAAACGCGTTGAGTGTGCCATCGAGTAGACGTTCGAGAGATCATATTAGGCGCTCCTAAGTTCTTTAGCCTGTTGAGTTAACACGCATACACAGGCGTATACACACACACACACACAATTGTCTGACTTTTTTCTTTGGTGCCACAAAAGACAAAAAAAAAAAAGTGCCGTGCTAAGTAAAAAGCATAAAATAAAAAGTGAAAATTAAGCAAGAAAGAAAAGAAAAGAAATATTAAAAGAAACATGGCAAGTGCAGAGCAGAAAAACACCACTGGCAACGGCATCGCCAAGAACAATCACAGCGCCATAACAGAATCCTCTGAGACGCCAAAGGATGCAAAGGATCTGTTGCCCCATTTGGAATCGCTGGAGCGCATTATCAAGCTGCCCGTTGTGAATGCCGCATGGGATAAGTCACAAGATGTCTACGGCAAAGTGAAGGGTAAGTTTAAAAATGAAACTAATTGTAGATTAGCCATGTGCTCGCTCGCCTCTCTTTAAGTACATTGAACTCTGGTTTTACTGCCAGCCGCCGGTCAACTAACGGCACATTGCCAATTGCAGTTCGAAATTGTAACGGCACACCGACAACTGACGAAACAAAACGAAATATAAACCAAAAGGCAAAACCAAAGCCCAAAGCGCAACATTGTTAAGTGCAAAGTTCGCCATTTTGAAAGTAAATTGCTTGACAAATTCGCCGCAAAAACTCGAACTCGAAACTTTAATTGAACCGGCGCAATTGGCAATTTAACTCAATTGACGCAACAGTCAATAAAACGTAAATGTAACAACAACAGCGACAAAAACAACAGCCATGACCTGTCACTGTCGTAAAGATGGGCGAAATTCTTTTATTTTGCTCGTGACGTGCCACATCAGTGCGTACAAAGTGCAAAATCACACAAAATTTACATAACTTAAAAATAATTTTTATTTATTATTTTCTTTTTTTTTTTTGCCAGTCAAACACGTAGTTTGAATGGTTTTTTATACACACATGCACACATACACAATACACGCATATGAATAATGTGAAATGATTGTGGCGTGTGTGTGCGCTATGAATAATTTAGTAAATTGCATTAAATGCTATGACCAACAGGGGGCGCCAACAGTAACTAAATGTGTGCAAATAGTCACCGGCCCTCTGTGTGTGAATTTAAAATGAATGAAGAAACGTTTATGTGTTTGTGTGTGTGTGTGTGTTGGACTTTCGACTTGTTTGCGGTATTTTTTTTGTCGTGCTACCTTTAAGCTGATATTGTGGCAGTTGTTGGCGATGATGATGACAAACTATCAAAGTCTACCTCATAATTCAGTTAATGGCTCGAACAACAACTATAGCGACGACTAAACTACAGCTAGCCTCTCGTCTATGATGTGCTGTGCTATCGTGTGCTGTGATGGGTCTCTGCTAGCAACTGCGCAATTGCTTATCATCAATCACGCAACAGCTCCAAGTGCCGATAACTAAGGCTGGAGCAAGGACGGGGATGGGGATGGCGATGGGGGACGACTGATGGGAGGCGCCGACTGCTTATCACTTGCCCGCAGGCCAGAGCTCAATTCTAGCTATGTACACATATATATATTTAATTATATATATATACATATCTATATATATAATTGGTTTGCGCGCAGATTAAAATTTCTAGAAACGCTGACAGATGACTTATATATCCAAAATCGTTGATTCACAAGAATATTTTTATATTAAATGAAAAGAAATCTAAGCTTCAAAGAACTACATCATTTCAATTTTATATACTTATATTTAGGCGTTTTCAAGAATTGTAAATAATAATTATTATTATAATTAATATATACTTTAATATATAAATAGAGGGGAATGAATTTGGTTTCGTCAAAATATGAATTTCTTAACCATTTCCATTTATTTCTACATTTTTAGTTTAGTTCACTTTTCGAGAAAGTTCAACTATTTAACGCATGTTTTCTTTATACTTTTATTCTTTGTTAGGCAAAAATCGTGTCTTCAATTGGGCTTTAAATGCCGCCGAGGATTGCGTGGCACGAGCGGTGACGACAGCTGCTCCCATTGTGAACCGCTTGGATCGACCCATTGCCTATGTGGATCAGACGCTGGTTAAGGGCATCGAGTCGCTGGAGGTTAAGGCGCCCATCATTAAGGACACACCGCAGGAGATCTACACTCAGGCAAAGAATAAGGTTATCGATGTGGTGCAGCCGCATCTGGAGCGTGTCGTCAAATTCAAGGCAGCCGGACAGCAGAAGGCCTCCTCTCTCAAGGATCTGGCCTGGCAGAAGGCCAACGAGGTACTTGCCACACAATATGGCAGCCTCGCCGTCAACGGCGTTGATACGACAACAGCCCTCGCTGAGCGCCTGCTCGAATACTATTTCCCCAAATGCGATTCGGATGTCGAGGAGGAAAATGGTGAGCAATTCATTCCACGCTGCATTTCCATATCTTGCATCAATCATAGTTAAGTGGAATTGGGTCAATAACTATTTTTTTTTTATGTCTGGGGTAGTGATTTCGTTTTTTTTTTATTTTTTCTTTTTTTTTGTGAATTTATTGGTCGGGTTCGATAAAATCCCTCGCATTCGCTATAAATATAAATATATATAAGTAAATATTTTTAATTCTCAGATAATAAACAAAACGCTGTCGCGCCAAATGGCAAAAACGCTAAGACTGATAGTAAGTGTGCCCTTCCCTCCCTCCGACCCACTAACATCCCCTAACACCACCTGACTAACGAAAAGCATGCGTTCTGTTAATTAATAACAATACTATTCAATATTTACTATTAAATAACAACTGGGTTTCAAAATTCAGATTATTTACAATTCGTTTTTAATTGTCAGTCAAAGCCAAAGAATTTTTTATGAGAGGCTTTAAAGTTATAGTTTTTATTCGACGTAATATTTATATAAATAAATGGGTTGTCCAATTTCTTACAAAGTATAACTTAAACCACATATTGTGAAAGTTAAATTTTCTGGTTTTCTTAGTTATGTCTGAAATTTAGGTTAAGTATCTGAATAAATAACTATTAACTGGTCTTGATTTAATTAAAAATATCGATTCAAATATATCAAAAACTTCAAATGCCAATTTTTAATAACAAAAAGCGTTAAAGTTTAAATATAGATATGCAAATATTACCTGAGAAATAAAAAAGCTGTTCTTAAACCCAGGTGATTGAATATATATATATATATATATGATGATTGGAATTAAGCGTTAGTTTCAGCGGGTTTTTATCCATAAAATCATCAACTCCTTCTCCTCCTCCAAGGGTTAATATATATGTATATAAGATCTGGCCATTATACCAGAACTCTCCCTCTCCCGTCTCCCTTAAGCCATGTAATAAATTTTGCCCTAAACTATGCATGTTGAGTTGACTAAAATTAGCTTTAAAAAAAACACAATTCTCTTTTCTATCTTTTCCGTCTGTTATCTCTTTCTCTCTCTCTTGTAGTTGTTGTTGTTGGGGAGCCCGACTATGATCAAGAGATTGACACTAGATTCTTAGTAGCCGCCTCCACGGTATTTCTGTCCATGTCGTTGAAAATCATAACCGAAATTGTTGAGTACGTTAGAAGAAATCCAGAGATCGTAGGCATTATCGATAGGGAAATCAACAAGCTGATGGTAAGCAAGCGAAACTAAAACATTAATCATTACTACCCACAAAAATAAAACTCCTCAAAGCTAATACTAACCATTTACCCCATTACCTAAACTGCCACCAAAAGCAGCATGCAACCAAAAAAACACTGCATTAATCGATCGATTGACCATTTGAAATTTGTTGCTGATTCTGTTTCGAATCCCAATTAACATAAATTTCCAATATCCAAACATCGATTACTGCATTTGAATTAAAAAAAACCATTTTTAAAAAATTCTTTTTTCTCTTTTTGTTTTCGTTTCGATTTTTGCAGTGCCAGTTTCCGCCAGCGAGGACCCAGTACTACACACAGTACAGACAGTCGGACGTTTATCCAACAAGATCTCGCGTCGCGTCTATAGAAATGTCTCCCGACAGATCAAGCAGGTCCAGCAGGGTAACATCAACGACTATCTGAGTTCGCTGATCGCCGCCTTGAAGCTGCATCAGTACATCAATTTTATTAACTCGTCGATGGGCACAAATGTCGAGCAGTCGACGCTAGCCAGTGACAACTGTAGTACAACCTATGGCTGCGGCTCCACAAGCTCCAAGCCAACAGCAGCAGCTCCAGCACCAGCACCAGCAGCAGCAACAACAACAACAGTGGCCAATAGCAACAACTCCTCGAAGAGCAAATCTTCAGCAGCACCAGCAGCGGCGTCGTCAACTGGACAGTAAATTTATTACAGTGTAGCAAGCAGCAGAAGCGAGGGGAAACTTTGCAAGTGTGGCGGTTGTAAACTCCCCCTCTGCGCACCACTAAATAACAACAAAAACAAAATAATAAGAATAACCGTCGCACCCACCACCAACCTTTTCCCCTCCGCATGAACGCCTCCCATGTGCTGCTCATTTTTTAATTTACCTTTTTGTTTCTAAATATTTTTTTTCCTTTTTTTTGTAAAACCTATCAAAAGAAACATTAGAAAAAGGCAGTCCCCCTTAACCCCTCAACCACCGCCACGCCCACACGCGTTTGCTTTGTAAATATTTATTTGAAGTTAAAACACACACACACACACACACATACTGCATAACACATCATACACACATTTATATATGTATATTTATATAAGTTGTAGTTGTAGTAAAAGTCTTTTTTTTTATATAAATTTCTAAACATTTTTAGCTGTGCTAAATTAAAATGAAACATCGCGCCACCTGGCGGCCATGTGTCACACATGCACTGAATGGAGAATATGTCTTTAAAATAACAAAGAAAATCGGAAACAATAAAACCGTACACTGTATATTATATATAAGTATATATAGCATCGATATAGCCAGATCGATTCGCAAGCGGAAGAAGAAAGAAAGAGAGAAAGAAGGAGAGAGAAAGGGAGGGAGAGAAAGTGAGATCAGTCTCTGATCATCGCTTATGCTGTATGCTTAATGATATATAAAATACTGATTTTTTTTTTAATTATGCTTAATATATATCATAATCTAAGCTGATGATATAATGATGAATTATGCTTTATATATATGGAGAATATATCTTAAATACTTTTGTTTTAACAAACCACAAAACTAAATACTATATGAAAAATTATAATATTATTTAACCTGAAGAAACCAACAAGAAAATAAAAGAATTATAATAAAATAAAAATCAAAAGAATGTGAATTATTGTCGTTTCGAATAGTTTTGATAATGTTCGTCAGAGTGTGGTCTTAAAAAAACATCGGACAAAAGGCATTTTATTTAATTTATGGCACGAAATAAAACTTGTAGGTTTCCATTTAAAAATTTTACGATGACTCAAACTGTACCATTTCCCATTCCAAAGTCCCCACTTCTACCAGCGATAAGCCCGCATACAATATAATATTTGATGGTAAGGTATGTGCTCGAAAGATTTGGAAGGCTTCAAGACTTATCTTTCAATGCCCACTCTGAAGTTATTGTGACTGTGGATTTCTTGAATCCATGTTCTATATAGATAAACTTGCCCATTTACTCAACCAAAATCAAAATGAATGAATAAATAAATTACAACCCGATTTTTATTGTGCATAAGAATTTTGAACCTGATTACGTTTTATAACAGTTTTTATATATATCTATTATTCTTTCTTGTATGGCTTTCGTATTTGTCACTTTATTAAAGCCTGAATCGTTAGTAGAAAATATAACGCATATATATTTCTTTGATTGAAACCAGTGCGAATCACAAGAATATCTTCTTATAAAGTAGTTGATCAAATATACAAATTCGCTATAATTTTGCCAACGTATTTTTTTATTGGTATTTGAAATCATATCCACGTTATTTCCATGAAAAATCAATGTTGCATTAGCAAATTATTGAAGTATATAAAATAATCGTGATAAAATAATCTAGAATAGAATAAAGCAATTGTTGCAGATATATTATTGTCATAAAATATTTCATATATCATAAAATGCTATAAAGTTAAGCAACATGGTTTCAGGTGACTGAACTAATTATATTGCCATTTAATAGCTTTTCTGTTGTTCTACTGTATTTGTTTTTATTTGTTTTCGAAATTATAAAGATATGGCATATCAAGCTGCGATTTTTATGTTAAGATTATTTGTGCTGTTTGCTATTCGCCCATTTAAGTGTATCTCCACTTAGAGAAAAACGTGGTTCTAAATTGATGTGTATTAGTAAAATATAATTTTGTAGAACTTCGCTTGAAAGTTTTGCGAGTGTAAAAAATGCTCGAAATTCTTTTTCGCAGTGTTTAAGCCTGGTTTTTGTTATGGCGCCACAACAAGCTGACTCTTTTTTTTTTTATTCGTTTGTGCTTTTGTGTGTCATTTTTAAATGGAAGACAGCAATGCGTTGCTGCCAGACTCGTGATTAAATTGCACGGCAACGAATCGGTTTTTGTTATCTGAAATTCACCTGGTGCCGCAGAGTGCCAATTCAATATATGTATGTATAGCATGTAGTTCAGCTGTTGTGTTTTTACCGCGAAGACCCTATTTATAGAGCGCAAGATAACACACACACACACACACACACACAGCTTAAGGTTGGACAGCCGTTATAAAATAGGGGACGAAGGTGGGGTGCATGTCGAAGTCTACAAAATTTCTAATACTTACTCTACATGCTTATTGATATTTTAGCTCTGAAACTAGTTCTGCCTGCTCATTTCCGATAATGACAGCCAAAAAAAAAATCAAACACGTAATTTCACGAACGTAATTTCACGTTGATTATACCTTATCAGTGGGTATTTCAAATTTGTTGGTCATATTTGAAGCAGACATCACTGCAAAAATAAGTTTATGCATAAAATATTTTTAAATTTAGCAAAAAATAGTATCTATCATTATATATATATTTATATATATTTAACTCTTTTTTGTTGTGCTAGTTAACATCGACTTGGTCGAACACAGTTATTTTCGCTTGTTTCGTTTTCATTTCGCATTCGCTTATTTTGTATGGCCGAACGCGCTTCGGAGCGAACCCAATTTTGGTTATAGAGCTGGATGCTCTTGCATAGCTGGGATGCCATTTGAGACTCCCAAAGTAATGCGAATCTCGTGCAACGCATTTAAGGAGAAGTTCAATAATTAAATATGTATGTTTGTATCCCAATCGGAATAAATTCCAAAAAAAAAACAAGCGATCAGATTCTTATACGTTGCATGCACATTCTTGATAAATTCCTCTTTGTGCAGGGTAAATTTCTTGCAGTGAGGTTAATTCGCGTGATCATGCAATCAAGTAATATATATTTTATAACTTAAAAAAAAAAATATGTATATATACATACACTTTTAATAGAGAATGCTTCAGTTCGTGCAGGCAGATATTTTACGCCATGTCAGTAAAATTTCTTAAAGTGTATTTTAAGGTCGAACATTTCAAAATCCATGTGTGTGGTATGATTATGTATTCTATTTTTTGTTGTGCTTTCTGTGGTTTTTTTTGCCCGTAATGCTTGGCTGGAGTACTGGAAAAGCTGGTTTGGACTTGGGATCGAAATGATTATTGACGACAATATTGTTGGTTGAAGCAAACCGCAAGATGTGGAAATTTACTAATAACAAATGAAGCTGAGAGCTCTTTTAAGGGACTTTGATCGTCACCCCCTTTGCGGTTGTTCTACATATGACGAAAACGGCAGAGCTTGGAAGTCTTTCAAGTGATGCGGAGTACAGGGGTTTTTTTTCTTATCAAACCAATAAAGACGTCAAAAAGCAACAACAAAAAACCGCTCCAAACGTTGAATTCAAGACATAAATATAAATAAATATATAGTACAGTATACACTAGTACGCATGTGGAGAAGAGAGCAATTGCAGCAGTTGCGAGATAAGGCGTTCAGGATGAGGTGTTCTTGAAATGTGGGCGTTAAGTGCAACGGAAGGGGCGTGGCGAACAACAGTGTGTGGCAATCAACTGCTCGAAACTGCGTCGGCAAACAACGAAGAAGCTCATGTGCTAAAGTACAACAAGTGGCGTGATTATTATTATTATCTTTATTATTATTATGCCAACACTCGCATACATGTACGGTGTATATATTCGTATTCGCACATCTGGTCTGGCTTTTGCTGTTGTAATTGCAGCACATGGCTGGCATTCATTGGGCGATAAGCGAAGACACCTTCCATTGAAACGCACATCACATTTAGTCGGTACACAAGCCCGCCGTTTCAGTAGCACAATTCCTCTCCCAATCAACGCACTGCTTGAGCGTCTTAATCGCTTTGTAAGCGGTTGTGCAACCGTTTCGTTCATTGTGGTTGGCGTCTGAGCTGCGATTCATTCACACATTATGAACCCCTTTATTCTGTTGTGTTGAAATTCATTGAATCAAAATTTTTTTTATATTTATATTCAGTTAACATTGCTGCTGTTGGACGATTTTTAGAAAATGTTCGCACAATCTAACAGAAGATTTATGGACGGGTGCGAAAGTTACTCAAATCGATATCGAGCTATAGGCGAACATTGATATGTACAACAGGATGTAGAGTGGTATTCGTGGTGGCCAATATAAAGAATATGCAGATCATCGATACGAACCAGACATCCGAGTATATAGTCTATCTGTATGCGAGCAAACTGATTAAATTTTAATGTTGCGCTCCAAATGTTATCATATCTACACAAAGAGCCTAAAAAAATATTTACTTTTTGTAGAACTTTAATTTATCTGAAACATTGGGTAAATCAATATTACTTAACGAACTGCCATCTAGTTTCCAATTATAGCTGATATGATCAGCAGTTGTATTCCAAAATAAAAGTACACATTTCAATTCACATTCAATTTTCTTCAAGTATTCGATTCAATTTATTGCACGCGTTTTTAAAAATAAACGCAGTTTGTATATGGTTAAATTTATATATATCGTGATTAGATCTTAGCACATCATGAAACGAGGATCTTTAAGTAGAACCATGTATTATGTATAGTATATATATTTATAAATATATATACATAAATATAAGGTAAATAAGATGCCATATTTGTTAATTATTTTTATATAAACATGCAGCTGCCATTAGTTGTTGCTGTTATTGAAGGTTTTTTGTTTGTTTTGTTGTTCGTTTTTTTTTTTTCTTTTTTTGGTGGTAATGATGATCAGGGATGGGGTGGGAAAAGGGGGCGTGAGCTTGCCCAGGCGTTCATTAGCCCCATTCAGCATGTTGTTCATTCTGTCGTGTTTTTGTTTTTCGTACTCTTTTAAATTGTAGTTCTGTTATCACAAACGCCCAGCACAGCACAGACCCCATTTACGGGTTTGGGGTTTTAAGATCATTGTTTATCTATCACTTGGCTACGTGCGCACCTAATTTTCAATTTGTTTCTTTTACTTTTGACCATAGTATCATAGTTATGATCTTGGTTTTTTTGTGTTCAATATCGTATACAATTAGACATATCAAGCTAATTATTACGTCCGATTAGGGATTTTGGGCGAGTTTTGTTGTTTGCGAGTGCTTTCCACATATTTTTGTGAGTTATTTTTCGCCAACATTCATATAATAACGCTCTACAGCAAGTTATATTTTCAGCTTACGATTCCAATGCTTTATCCACCAGCAGAAAAACATATTTGTTTCCTATTCACTCTTTCTATCCCTCTAGCACGCTCTTTCTCTCTCTCGCTCTGTCTCTCTGTCTCTGTCACCTATCTCCCAGTCTCGCTCTCTAGGCCAATCCAGGCGAAAGATTGTTGCTGCTGCTACTTGCAACAGGCTCATTGGTGTTCGAATGCTTGTTGAGCAACTGTATAAAATACTCGCCGAAGACGGCATGATTGTAGGAGACGAGGCGACGGAACGAGGCAATGAATGCAACCAGCTCCTCCTCATAGTCGGTGAAGCCGGACGGTGGCGGCGGTATATTGCCGTTTGAGCGCAAAGCGACGCGCACAAATCCATCCAAGCGATTGGCTATAATAAATTGAAAGTGAAAGGTTTGATTATTTCAATGCATATAAATACGTTTCAGACACTTCAAAAGAAATACCCAAATTTTGTATACCCTAATTCGAATTTATTTTGTAAATATTATTAAAATGATGGTTATCATTAGTCAAGTGAGCTCGACTACGACATTCCCCTAACCCAGCTGTGAAATATATTCTAATTATGGCAAATTTCCCTTTAAAAAGTTTTCCATCCCAAATGTGAGCAGACTGCAAATGCGCCAAATTTCGTTTAGTATAAATGTAATGAAGAAAATGAACAGGGTTACGTAAGGGTACAGTAAATATTGATAAAAGTTATGGCAACCAACATTTGCATATTATTTGATTAGTTAAATTTACTTTGTGCACAGTGAACATATCTATTCAGGTACTTACACATTAGGGTGCGCACAGGCGACGACTTGTTGGTCAGCTGGAGCACCTGATTTTTCAACTGAGCCTCCTGGGAGTCGGTAAGCGGAGGCTGCTCCTCGCTGGCTAGTGAAGTATTAATAAATGCGCGAATCTGTTCATAGCAGTTATCAATGGCAGCGTTCAATTGACTAATGAAAAGGAATGAGAAAAAGCACTTTAATAACGGGTATATACGCATGCAAGGACTTTGCAATAACTTACTCCTTCTGCTTTACATGCTGCACCAGTATGTCCAGCTGCTGGGCTAGTTTAAGGCGATTCTCCCGTCGCTGCGATATAACCGGCACACTTTGTGCTATTGAGATGAGCGAGGCGCACAGGATTAGTCGCTGTGCGCGCAAACTTAGACCAGCAAAGCGATCCTTGTCAATGCTCAGCAGTTCGGGAAACTCTTTTTCAGCCGGATAGTCCAACAGTTGCATGCAAGCATTGTAGATAATGTCGTCGTTGCTGTTGCATCCAGAACGATTACGCTGCAGCCAATCCTCTGTGGACGGAAAACCAGCTACAAGAAAACAAGGCAACTGTTTAAATCATATCAAAGTATAAAATGAAATATATAAATCTTCGCACCATTTCCATGAAATTCGCGCAAATAGTTGCTAAACTTTTGCTTCTCGTATTCCACAGAGTTGGCAGCGATATCGTTTCGGGCCACGGACAGCATAAAATTTGCCATGTCCAACTTCATGAGGGACATGCATTCTAATATGCCTCGGAATGTGTCGACAACATCGTCCATTTCGCGCAGCTTGGCCAAAGTCTCATCACGCGCCGGAGCACACATGCTGGACAGTAGATGGATCACAAAGTTCGCATAAGCCCTGAAATCCAAGGTGCCCCTCTCCGCCTGCTGTCTGATCAGTGCCTCATCCAATGCCGCATTGATGCGACCCAAAGCACTTGCATTCTTCACCGACAACAGCTGGGGAAAATCCTCCTTAATCTCGCCCAGCAATCGAATGGCCTGATCGAATGACGGCGGCTGACGTTCCAGTTGCTCGCGCAGCATATCCCAAAATGCCTTGTGCACCATGGTCTTGATGCGACCCTCCAGACTGTAAGCGAGAGAGACAAATAGGGCGACATATAAGATTTCGAGGACAGTGGAAATGAGAGAAAGGAAAGCGAGTTGGATGTCTCACCTGTCCATGGGTGGCTCATATGGCTGCAGCTTAAACTCTGGATTGAGTGCTATCTCATGGGCGAGTTCCATGTTTTTGAGATTCTTCAACATGCTGGCAACCTCATCCATGGTTACCACCTTGGGCGGACTGCCGGCGACGCTGGGTATAAGAAAGCGCGTCATGCTATCCGTGGAGCTTTCGCTGTCCGTCCGCAGACGCAAATCGTTGTCTTGAATCTTCTGTTCTTGCTGGTCATTATTTTCCTTGGCGTCCATGTCTTCCGTATTACTTTGATACACACTAGAAAAATGTACAGCTGCTTTTCAATTGACTTCTTTGAGCTGCGCTTGTTGGTTTCCTTTGTTTTAATCACGATTTCTTTTTTTGTTGTATATATATATAATTTTTGTCGTGCAACTGGTTTTCTGCAAATACGGACAAAGCGTGTTTTTCCTTATAAGTTGTAATTGCGATTCATTTCCGTCTTCAGAATGAAGGACAAAGCAAAGATTTCTATTACAATACATCTCAGCTCAGGGTCATTTTTAAAGCTACACACATATTACCAAATAGACAAAACATACTATTCCACTTTTATTTTTTTCAATTAAACATAACAAACATTACTTATAATATATTTCATAAATTTCGAGAAAATATCACAATTATCCAGTTCAAACAAGATATAGAATATTGCTATTTACACTGACTGACAGAGTCAGAGTTGTATGTATTGCGACTTTAAAAATGAACGCAAAACAACAACCGTTAAAAGTGTTCGATTGTGTGTGAGTATGCGAGACAACAAAGAAACAGAAACAGAAAGGCCAGCAACCACCTTGCAGTTACAGTTCACACACACAGAAGAAAATTATATGTGGGATATGTAAGAATCATTTGTAGCCCAGATCAGAATATAAGAATATATGTATGTAAATAAATGTTGCAATTTGAATCTATGGCGCTGACACAGTTTCCAAAATTAGCGCACAGAAGCTGAGCATATTGCACAACTGCCCCTCGCAACGAAATGGCGACGTAAACAAAGAGACGATAATAAAGCAGCCAATGAAAACAGAAACGAAGAAAATTCGACTATTGCGCAGCACCGCAGCTTTGCATGCTGGGTCTGGATGTGTGTGTATTTTAAATTTGACACAAGGACGGCCCGTTTGGGTGGTTGAGGAGGATGGCACAATTATTGCAACCATTTCGAGTACACATCGATATGAAAACACAAACACCAAAAAAACTTACCTCCAATAAGACAAAAATCGGAATAATTAAATTTTTTTTTTAATTTTATATACTCGAAATTTTTTTTAAATAAATTTAATAAAAATTTTTTGACTTGAACGCATTATTCACTCGCGAAGTTCAAATTGTAATGTGAGCAATAGTCTTACGAATGTAAAAATTTCGATTTCAACTGACGCAGGCCAGCTTTGTTTGTTGTGCTCGCTGTGATGTGTTGTTGTTCCCATATGTTCCACAACATTCGAGAATAAAAGCGGGTATGCAGCTCAGCCAATTTGTAAGTTTTAATAACATGTTACTTCAGCAAGTGAAATCTAAATATAAAACTAAATGCCATACAGCATACCTTTAAATGGTACGTAACTTGTGTCTCGTGACTTCAACTATAATATTTGCCCCCAACATAAATAGTTTATATACTAAATAAAATTTATTACCTTCCGCACAGCTGGTGAAATGCAGCGTACTAACCTAACCGCACCAGCGTTGCCATATTCTTACACACCTATTTTAATAGTTTAAGGCGCAGAATAAAATTAAATTTGCGATTTTTATAAGAAAACAAGCCGCCGCTTTAAATAAATGCAACCCATAAACTACATTATATTATTTTTGTTAACATAAATTTAGGTTCAGAATATTAATTTAAAAAGCCAAGCGTTGCTGTACGGCCAAAAACAGGAAAGCGTACAATGTGGCAGCCCTAAAAATTAATCAGACACTCGACAGACTCAATAGTATAGAAGAATTTCTGAATTTTTTTTCAGGCTTATGTTAATTTGGTTAAACACGTTGAAGAAACAAACAAAAAACTTGTAAACTGCAGGAACAAACGCACTCCATTACACCAACTGTAAAGTGTTTTGTGTTGGCTAATGTCAACTGATGTTGTAGTCAGAGAGCTGTGTGCCCCACCAAACCACAACCAATAATCCCCTTGGCATTCATACACCCACTGCAACATGGAAAGTGAAAAGATGTTGATGGCTGCCGGTGTCACTGTCGCCGCTGTGGTCGGTGCTTTCGTCTTTTGGGGTCCATCAGGTAAGTGGTTATCAGACATTCATTTAAACAAACCAATCAGTATGAATTCGGCTGTCCTTTTTTCAGGTTCCCGTTTGCGTCAGCGTCGCGGTCAAATCGCTGGACTTCATAATTTTGGGCGCACCTGCTTTCTGAATACTCTGCTGCAGGCGCTGGCTGCCTGTCCGCAATTTATTGCCTGGCTGCAATTGTATAATGGCGCCACGCCCGATCGCAAGAGCCTCATTAGCTCGATGCTGAGCACTTTAGAGGTGGTAAATGGGACGCATGCAACACTTCGCGGGGATCCCCATTCACCGGGTGCAGTGCTGCGTGCACTGAGCTCACTGGGCTGGGTCATACCGCAGGAGGATCAAGATGCACATGAGCTGTTCCATGTGCTCTTGTCGTCACTGGAGGAGGAGGCGACGCGGCCACAGCAAATGGGCTGTCTGTCGGATGCGCTATTGCCATCTGGATTAACGGCCGCATCAGAAGCGGCGAGCAATGATTTTAATGACATGGGTGCGAGGACGCCACTGTCTTATCGCAATGTGCCCACTGTGGGTCAACGGATTGGGGACCAGCCTCACCGGCCATCTAGTGCCATGCTTTCCGATTTTCTCAATATGGAATACGATGAGTCTACCAGCCTGCAGCGTCTGGTGCGCTCCGAAGCGCACACGCCCGACTCTCCGGCCTCTGTTTGTGAACGTGAGTCGGCAGATATGTTAACCCCAACGGGTGCGACTGCCTCATTTTCGGGCCATTCGCCATTTGGCTATCAATCCGCACTTGCTGCCATGGATTTTATTAATCCACAGCTGCCGCTGAATGGCTCGCCCACTTTGGGTGGCGAGCGTTTGTCGCGCCCTCGCCAACCGCAATCGCAGCAGTCGCAGGCGCAGCAAATTGATGGTCACAGTCGACGAGTTTCCAGCTCGTGTCGCTCGTTGGAGCGGCTTAATCGTGGACCTGGACGCGTGTCCATTTGGTCGAGTATGATGCCCAGTCAGGTATCGCATCCATTTCAAGGCGCTATGGGTTCCCAAATCGTTTGCAATGGTTGCGGCTCCAAGTCGGCGGTGCGATATGATAAATTCGATAGCATCACCTTGAATCTGCCCGAGTACCGTCGTTCTGGACTAAGTTTGGGGCATCTGTTAAGCGAGTACATCACCTCGGATGATCTGAGCGATGTCAAATGCGATTCGTGCAACGAGAGAACAATGCACACCAAATCCGTTACATTCGCCAAGCTGCCGGCGTGCCTTTGCATTCATATTGCCCGCACCATCTGGCTAAACACTGGGCAGCTGTGCAAACGAACGGATTACGTACACTATCCCGAGAGTCTCTCCATGGCGCCCTACAGTTTCGTGCAGCCACATCTCAACAGTCAGGTAAGTCCCTGAGAAATATGCAATGCCGGTAATTTTGACGAGATTTTACAATTTTCTTTATATTGAAAAACTAATGCTATATCGGACAACTATGTCCAATCTATCAATAAAACTTTCATGTGTAAATGTCCTATAGTAATATAAATATTATATAATAGCACCTTCATATCCGATCATTATAAAAACTTTGAACTGATTATTATTTGTATATAATTAATTTCCATAACGTCTTTTATTTTATATTACAGGCGGGCACTCCTTGGGGTTCCACAATGTCGCTGTATTCTTCTAGTCTGCCCATGAATAATGGTGGCGGTGCTGCGGGCGAGTGCTTTGGCACAATGTTTCCCAAAAATCTATACCGGCTACTGGCGGTTGTCGTGCATAGTGGCGAGGCGAACAGCGGACACTTTGTCACCTATCGACGCGGCGCGCTGCGTAATGCCCATCGGTGAGTCCAGCGCTCCCAGCGAACCGAATTGACATTGAAGTCTTTAAAAATTTCATTTGATTTATATTATTTTAAAAAAATTTCAGGTGGTTCTACACTTCAGATACGATTGTGCGTGAGGTGTCCATTAATGAGGTGTTGAGTGTGCCCGCCTATTTATTGTTTTACGATCGTGGACATCAGCGTGGACAACAGATGCATGTGCGTTAAGAACTTCCACGCCCATCTCAAC
The DNA here is from genome assembly GCA_035042045.1 of Drosophila melanosoma. Classification (NCBI taxonomy): domain Eukaryota; kingdom Metazoa; phylum Arthropoda; class Insecta; order Diptera; family Drosophilidae; genus Drosophila; species Drosophila melanosoma. Next base: position 5,656,802 of record JAWNLY010000176.1, read on the forward strand.
CATGTTCCAGCCCCTGAAGCATAAGCGAAAAAGATTCGTGTCGGCCTAGTCATTTATACCTTTTCTCAACGTTGTGGTGAAAATCTCAAATAATTATGCGATTCAAAAACCAGTGGCCATAGGACAATAGTCCTAAAAAACAAAAAATTTATCAACGATCTGCAAGAAATGGTCTCAGCAAGCACCAAAAAACAAACACTTTAAGTCACACCTACTTTAATTGAAGACAGGTTTTATATGCATATAATACCTACAATAACACTAATTAATTATTTATACTGTTTGTTACATCAATGCATTTAAATTTGAAAATTGAATTGTAATTGTGCTTTTAGATCTATAAATACATAGCACTATAGATTCCATAAAAAAAAATTAGGAGGTATAGCTGCTTCATACTAAAAAAATCAATAAGTATATTTTGTTTGGCCTTTGTTTAAAATATGTTAATATATGTATGTTTTTTTTATACTGTATGTATTTATATGAACTTTCCGCTCCTTGTTAATCAGGAGCAGCATTGGTAGGTCAAGCGATTTGATTAAATCGATTGACATTGCATTTATTGATATGCGAAGCGGACTATACAAAATGGAAATAAGGCTTTCCCTAAACTGGAATAAATACTTCTCAAGTTCCCATATGGTAACAATGTACATGTTATAGTGAAACGATCATTTACTAAGTCGACCAACACAATAATAATCCACGTTAAACACATATAAATAAAGTTTGGATAGATACATAAATACAACAAGGTTCTTGAATAAATTTAAATGATCAGAGTTTATCCGAGTTAATTTATAGCTGCGATAACAATTCAAAATTTAAAATTGAATGCTATTAATCGTTAATTATCGATAAATTACCATATATGTTACCTCACTGCACAGAATAAGTTGGTGTGCACACACTTCCAGAATGCACATTTACAATATATTTGATTTTGAAATGACAATCCTAAGTAAAGACAAATGTATGGGTCATTCAATAAGTGTACAAATAATTATCAAGTCGATCTTGTTAACATAAGAGAATATATCTCTTAGCTGGTTGGCATAGCCATAAATTGAGCTGGAAGGCTTTGAGTTTATCGGGTTTATTATAATTTGAATTTAACGATTCGACTGATTACATGTTGTTATGGCTGTATATCGATAGACATAGAATTAATTTATTGGCGTGTAAACACTTGTATTGGCTTGCTCGCTCTTATTTCTTCAGGCACTCGAATTTGAAAAACAGGCCCAAGCAATGCTTGAGTTGTGCCTGTGATTAAATAGTATGTCAAACAATAATAATAAAAAGCAACAAAATGAAAGGAAAATGCATCAAACGTCACGCTTCACGCCCAAAATAAGGGAATATCTCGCCGAGCTGCCAAACGAACGCGAATTAGAGCTGGAGCGCTTCATGGCATTATCATCATCCTCACCAGCGAGCAGCAACGTGAGCGTTGGCGCGCACAGCAACGACGCAATGCGCAGCGGCAGCCGCAGTCGCTGTGGCAGCGAAATGGTGGTTGCAACAGCAAAACCAGCAGCAGTAGCACAAACAACAACAACAACAAAAACAACAGCTGCCTGTACAGCTGCCATGGAATGCATTCGTATGAATAATAAAGAACCACAAGTGATTAACATTCCGATCGTCATGGAAATGATAGCGAGCAGCAGCGGCAGCAAACCGACTGCATCCGTTTCTGTTGAGGATTTGCGCACACCAACGAAAGGCACGCAGACGACAACGACACAAATGCAAACGCGCAAAACTCAAACACCGGAATCGGCATTAAAATCGCACAAGCGCTTGGAATGGGATCCTGCTGCCGATGTGGGTTATCGCTGCGAGCGTGCCGCATCCGTCAGCAATATTAGCACACTGGAACGCTCTGTGTTAGAGGCGGCCATACAACCAAATCGTTCCGAATCCGATTTGAATCGTCTGCAACAGCAGCAGCAGCAGACGCAATATGACATGACAGCGCCCCCACCTTCGTCCGCGCAGCCGCCGTTGGCTTCCAGTACCTTTGTCAATAGCCAGACGATGACAACGCCAGTGCCCAGCCAGTGTTCACGCCGTGAATCCGGCGTCACATCAGCGGCGAGCAGCTTTGACTATCACCACCACCCCAACTCGCAGCCCTCGTCCACGGCCGCCACGAGTCGCAGCAGCAACAGCAGTCGTCACACGCTCAGCGCCGAGGAGCTGCTGCGTCATGTGGAGCAGCAGCGTCAAGAGCGCGAGTATACCGCCCAGTTGCAGCAAATGCTCTGCAACAATCGTCGAGAGCACAACAAGGAGAATCAACAGTCTCAGCCTAAGCCGCCGCCACCATCATCGCGCGCTAAATCCAGCGCCTCCTCATCGGCTGCCTCCTCATCGGCTGCCTCCTCACTCTCCTGTCCGCCGAGTCGAGGGGATCTGGATTTGGGCATCGATCTGCTCTGTTCGCTGGTCAGCAAGCGCAGCCTAAGCCACGCCCAGAAAAAGCAGCTAATTCGGGACATTGCCAAGCGTCTTGCCTGTCTCGATCTTGCGTCCAACAGCAGCAGCAACAGTAGAGCCGATTCCACTCGCAGCTCCCGGCGTAGCAAATCTGTTAGCCAGCACAAGGAGCATGAGCAATTGCAGCTGCAACAGCAACAACAACAAAAGACGAATGATGGCCATTTAAAGGGTAAGTTGCACAGTTTTTTTTTTAACGTTTGTTGGTTGATACATAGATTCACTCCTGCGATCCTTGCAGATACGCTAAGCCAGAACCGCAGAGACAGAGCCACAAATACGAGCAATAGATCCACCTTGGACGATTCAGTGGCAACACGAGTGACGCCATCAGCTGTATCAGCTCCTGCAGCAGCAGCAGCTGTGCCTGCTTCTACCTCTGCTGCAGCTGCTGCTGTTGCTCCTGTGCCTGCGCCTAGAACACGCGTTGCCACGCCCTCTCAATCATCTTTGCAGTCGTCCAGTTACAGATCGTCAAGCAGCGGCGCATCCAATGAGCTGGTCACTCAAAAGACGAATTTACACTCAAAGTCCAGGAGCTCGGCGGATGCCACCGATCTGTTTGCCAATCGTGAATGGCTTCATCCGATGACCCAAAGTGAGATCGATTACGAGAAGCGAGTACAGCGCTTAACTCTGAACAAGGAGGAGCGTTCCCAATCGGACTGGATCGAATCGGAATTGCGGCGCCTGCACATGCTTCAAAATGTATTGAGCAACGCCAAGAAAGTGGCCAATTTGTCGCCACCGCCCCCATCTAGTACAAACATTCCGATGCAAGGGGCTGATGTGCCAACCAATCTGCGTCCACCGAAGCGTCCAGCGCCGCCAGCACCACCAGTGACACCAGTTTCAACACCGCTACCAGTTGCAGTCACACTTCCAATTGAAGTTGTTCAAGTTGCTGCATCAGCACCGGCAACAATACCAGCACCTCCGCCAACGCCACCTCCACTGCCGCTACCACCTCCAGTATCACGACCACTGCCACCGATACCGCCATCAATCCATCCACCAGCGGCTGTGCAACGACAGGTGCAGCGCAGCAAAATGGCAACACCAAACACGCTCAGCCATTCGGGTAGCAGCGAGAGCGTCTGCTCCTTTATCCAGCAACGTCAGCGCCAATTTATGGCCCACTATCAGAATCAGCAGCAGCAACGCCTGGAGCAGCAGCAGCAGCGCTTGGAGCAGCAACAGCAGCGCCTCGACCAGCAACAAGAGCTCTTCACGCTGCACCGACAACAGCAGCAACAGCAGCAACAACAACAGCAGCTAATTAAGCAACATCAACAGCCAACTTGCCAAATGGTATAATCTCTCTAATCATAACCAACCCAAAGCATAGCAAACTTGAAACTAACTTTAATAGTTACGTAAACTTTTCAATGCCAAAATGTTAAAAAAAAAAACTGAGCCGATTTTCATTGGAGAACAACAACAAAAAAAAACACTCCGCAAAATCAGTTTCCACACCAATTTCAATATCAGCTTAAGTTTATTAGACTTTCGTTGTATGAATATCTAAATTGTTTATTTTATCTATATCACTCAGCATCAACATGTGCATCAGTGCCACCAACTGGAACAACAACAACAACAACATTATATACAAATGCAGTATGCACATGGAATGGCCAATGATTACAGCTACCTGGATGAAGGAGCTGCCTACTATCAAGTGGTTAACTCTCAATCAGCGCCTTGCTACGTGCACACAACGAAAGCAGCAGCAGGAGCAGCACAAGCAGAAGCAGCAGCAGCAGAAGCAACGACAAAACTAGCAATAGTGGCTGCCACAAAAGTAACAAAAAATGCTGCTGCATTACCAGCCGCATCAAGCAATAGCTGCACATCAACGAGTTCGACTTTGTCGGCGCTGTGCATTAGCTCCGAGATGTCCATACCGATGGGCATGGTTAGTGCCTGCGAGGCGACCACAACAACGACAACAACTACGCATCAGTATGATGACGTTGCCTGTCACCAGCAGCTGCGGCGGCGTTTGCGTCATCATCATCATCATCATCACCATGCGCATATGGAGAAAAATGTGCAGCATGAGCAGCGCCAACAGATGCTGCAGGTGCGTCCACATGGAATTGCGTATGTCATTGAGTTTAACACCGGTGGTGATGTTAACGAGATGCTCTCAAACGCACTTTCGCTGCAGGATCATTTGCGAATTGCCCGTCCACACTTCTGTGCGCAGTCCAAGCAGCGCAAGGCCATCCTCAATGAGATGCAATTGCTGCGCAATCAGCGTCGCCGCGAACTCGATCAACTCATCGACATCAACAGCAGCCTGGAGACACTAGATAAACGATTGCAACAGCTGCCGCCATCAGTCACCTGTAAGTGCAACAATATCTGAAATCAGAAATCTGAAATATGAAAATTGAAACTAATATTATACTTGTAATTGCAGCACGCGTTCGCATCTTCTCCACAAAGGAGATGAAGGCGCTGACCAACAAACGCTGCGAAACTCTGCCCGAGGTGCTGGCCGCACAGAATCGGGAACTCGAGGAGCGTCGCCGTCGCAGCAATCGCATCATGCGCGATGTCTTCAATCGGGTATGTTGCGAACACATTCATATTCAATAATTCACATTTGCATACAATCTAAATATGAATTTGCATTATTTTATAGCGCTTGCAGCGTCTCGTGCGTCGTGGCAAACTGTCGCTGAACCACAGTCGTACCGTCATTTAGCCTCTCTCTCCTCCGAGACTCCCAATTGGTGCCAGTTCTTAGCAAAAGCTATAAATCTATAACAAATCGATGTCGATGTCGACAGCAGCAGTTTCCTCTATTGGAAAATCACGTTTCTATTTCATATTTTAATAATCTTATAAATATTTTTTTGCTTTATCATATATCATTCAGATATACGATATTGATTTCTTTCAATTTTTTATTTTATAACGTTTTTTTTTTTCATTTCAATAAATGTATAAGCATTATAGTTTTGAAATCGGTTTTCTTTATTTAAGTAATAACATTGGCGATTAACAATATGCGTAATAATTAATAAGTAATAATATTAAACTCTGCAAGCTATACAACGTTCTTCCGATAAACGTCTCCTAAATAATGGTATTCTATTTCTGAGGACATTTCTTAAGATTAGTAAGACAGAAAATATGCATTTATTAACAAAACGACGAGAAAAAAAATCATTTTGTATTGTGTTAAATAACAAATACAATGCAGCTACGAATGTATTTTATATATACGTGTTTATCGTTTATCGATATAGTTTATCGCAATTGAGATTAGTATTGATTGTAATTATATATGTAAGAATATGTAATTTTTGTAATACAAGCCGCAATACCAGATCAGGTCACAGGTCTCACATTTCTGTCGCATATATAGATCGAACGTGCTTTCGTGCTATCGACAACAGCACGGAAAATATTATGGAAGTGTCGGACTTTTGGGTTAGGACTGGCTTGGAAGTGTACTGGACTACCAGGAACTGGACCAACAAACATTGCTAGGTTAACTCTCTTTTAGAGTCAATTATAGGGGAATAATTTTCGAGTATTTAGCTACAGTATATAGATTTGGAATATATATAAATATATATATATATATATATATATATATATGATAACAACGCTCTCGTATATGGGAAATAATTTTCTTACTTAGAAGCTAATAATTGAGATTGCAAAAACAACAACTTTCTTTTTGCTTTTCTTTAACTTATTTGCGCGCAACCATGTCGAGGCCGCCTTCCTCCTCCATTTTGGATAGAAACTTGATGGCGCGCTGCGAGGGTTCCGTCTGTCGTGCCATATCAATTAGGGCCAACAGTTTTTTGATACCAATGAAAACGCTGCATGAGAAAAACAGGAAATTTATTTTATTTTTTGGAAAACCTCATATTGCCGTTGTTGGCTTACCGTTTGCCGGACATCTTCTTGCCAATGGCCTGAACTTCGCCCTTGCTAAAAATGTCGGATTGCTCAAGCACGGCGGTAACATGCTCCGGGCTAGATAAATTGGGCACATGCAGCACCGAGGTGAAGGCCGACAGCATTTCCATTTCCTCCAACACTTCACTGCAATACACAAACGTAAGAAAGGAATGCAGCTTTGGCAACAGGATATCAACTCACCGTCTGCTTGAGGTGCAGAGTATCAAGAGCTTTCGTCCCTTGGGCGGCTGCTTCTTGAGCAGCACCAGCAACGCTTGCAGCGTTAGATTGGAGTAACGTGGCCCAATGGGTCCATAATCGAGCAGACGCTCCACATTGTCAACCACAATGCAGCTGAGCGTGGAGCGATAGGCATCGTCGAAGATCTTCCGAATGTGCAGACACTTTGCCGACTCGGTATAGCCGACCATATCCTCGGGCGAGCAGACCTTCACAAAGGGGAAGTCTGACATTTTGGCCAGTTTGGCGGCCAACGCTGTCTTGCCAGAATTGGGCGCACCGGCAATAAGCACAGAGACGAGGCCACTGGATTCGGGCGCCTTCGCCTGCTGTACATAGAGCATGCCATCCTCGAGCAGATTGGTCACCGGCTGACCCCAGTTGATAACGCTCCTAGCGAGCATATTGTCGAGTATCTCCTGGGCGGTACCAAATGCCGGCTTAATATCGTTCTCCAGCGAGTGCAGGAAGTCATTGCGATTCACTTTCAACTTTTCCATGGCTTCCGGATCGACGGTGACCTTTGCATCGGCCTTGATCAAACGATTCATGGCACTTGATTGAGCCGCACGCACGAGACCTTCCAACTCTGCACCGCTAAAGTTCTTGGTGAGAGATGCGATTTCCTTGTTGTCGACATCTTCATTAATTTTATTGAAATCCCGCATACGCTTTGTATGTATATTAAGGATCTGAACGCGTCCAACCTCATTGGGCAGACTGATCTCCATTTGGACCTCAAGACGGCCCGGTCGCAGCAGCGCCTCATCAATCATGTCCCGCCGATTGGTCATACCGATGACCAGAATATTATTCAGCTGGTCGACGCCATCGATCTTGGTCAACAGCTGATTGACGACGGTGTCGTGTACACCACTGTTACCGGCCACAGAGCCGCGCTGCTTGCAGATCGCATCGATCTCATCGAAGATGATGATATGGAGGCCACTGTTTGGGCCCAGACGTTTCTCCTCCTCCTCGGCATCGGCGAATAACCGACGCACATTCGCCTCCGACTCACCAACATATTTATCGAGAATCTGGGGTCCATTGACGATTTTCGGTTCGCGTGCATTCAGCATGGTGCCAATTTGGCGGGCCATCAGGGTTTTGCCAGTGCCGGGCGGCCCATAGAGGAGTATACCTTTCACATGCTTGCAGCCGAGCTGCTCCACAAGCTCGGGTGGGAAGACTCGGGAGGCGAATGCACGACGAAAGATCGCATTGAACTCTTGGTCTAGGCCGCCAATGCCCATTTTGCCAAAATCCCAGTCGGGATTGATGATCGATTGGCGAACCACTTTGCCCTTGGACTTGCCCTGCAAATTCAGTGAACTGTTCTCGGCCTTCTCGAACTGGACCACAGTGTTACCAAGGAGGCGACCAAAGCGAACATTACGCATCACTGGCTCCTTGCCCTCGCCAAGGCTCTTCGGATCGATCGAATCCAGCGATTTAACCGCCAAGCCGAGCAGCTTCTTATCCTTGAAATTAAAGACCAGCGATTGGCCAACGGTTAAGGCCATCCCAGCAAATTGCATTATAAATTCCTTGGCCATTTCATCCGAATCGTATGGCTCTTGAGAGACCCTGTTTTTGAACATATGTAAATTTACCGGGCAAGACGACCACGAGAAAGAGAAAGTTATTAAAATATAAAATAAAAATTAAATAAAACGAATATATCCAGTAAATTGCTATAATTATTTGAATACCCAACATTTGTTTAGTTAAATAACTTTCGACCAAAAATTCTACTTTCCCATTTAAATGAAGTATTAATGTAAAAACCAAACCCTTACGAATGAAAAATTATGTTATTATAAATTTGTTTGTAAGTTCGAAACGCATTGCATGGGACGTATCCGCGCTTATAAGATATATAAATAAATTCCTGATCAGTATTACTAGATGATATGGCCGCATTTTGTAGCCCAATTTCGTGGAACTCCCTCACAATAAGATCTATCTTGATGAAACTTGACATATATTTGCTGAAACCTGAACATAGGTCGCAGATAACCGCATCGGACCACTATATATATATATATATATATTTCCATTTATATATAAATTAGGACACTCATTTTTTGATCCAATTTAACTACACAAATGTGAAATATTATGTTCAAGGCTACAACTCAAAGTGTATTTAACTTAAAACTATTAACATAATTATGTTGGTGCTCAAACTAAGATTATTATGAATGTCACTATATTAGCTCCGGTCTACAAGTGCAAGTATCCCATTATATAACAACCAAAAATTACACACGCACACACACTTAAAGGGCACTTACGTCTTCTTTTGCAGAAAGTCAGTTTCAAAGGAGACGGATGTTATGACATCGGAATTGGCATCAAAACGATAGGGTCGCACCTCCAGGTCCTGGTTAATGGAGAGCATTGCCCATTTGCGCTGCACAAGTGAGAAGCCCACATAGCCTCTGGGCACCTCAAGAGACTTCTCCAGCGCAAAGATGAAATGCTGTCCAGGTGCGGGCGAAATGTCCGCATAGCTGCACAAAACGGAAAATATATAAAACAAATGAATTAGCTGCCAAAAACAGGAGCTTATCCAACCCACATGACATCTTCAGGAAAATCGCCCACGTTGACAATGGCTCGGTTCGTCAAGGACAGCTCGTCCGTGGGACACTTGGTGGCCTTCAAGCGCTGTTAAATTGGGCAAGTGATTATTAAATAATTGATCATACCTAATATACGCAAAATGCAATGCTCACATAAGCCATGGCTGCTTCTTTTCCCTGCTGCTGTTGCTGCGACTGTTATGTATAGGAATTTTCCTTGTCACCGTTGAGGGTGGGTTGTTTTTTATGTGTTTACAGCCTAAGCCTCAACCACTGAGTATATCGATTCAAGTGCTTTGGGCTTAAATCAACGCTGTTTCTCTGCTGCGGCGATTCGTTCGTTTTCTTGTTTTGGCCTATTTGACACTTTGGCTAATTGGATGATATTATAGTGTTAACATTGAACACCTATTAAATTTTGATAATACTGCATTTTCCTATCGATGGAGTTTATTCGAGATGAGATTTTACCAGAGAACCGTTATTGATTTCTTCAGCACAAATTTGCTGCGCAGCTTAAATGCGCGCGCCTGCCCTGCCAACTCTTTTCAAATAGCATAAGCTGACGTGCCAGCCAGTTACAGAGCAGCTGTTTCTTTCTCTGTACATGAACAGAACACATGTTTTGAAATAAAAGTGTGTTAACAGTGCGTTGGTTACCAACATGCGAATGTTCGACAACATATTATTGTCAGCTAAGACGTCGTCCGGTACGAAAGTGTTTAAGCGCGTTTTAAACGTTTTTGTTGTTGTCGATTACAAAACGAGCGATTTTATTACTTTGTCCATAATTTTTTTTTGTTGTTATCAAGTGATAAGCGATAATGATTTTACCAGTGCGAGTGAGCTTTGCGTAATATTTGTGTGAGCTACAAATTTTGTTTCTAGTTTTTGGGCGGTCCTTTTTGAAAAGGTCAAGTGCAGCATCAGAGCAGCAAAACAAACAACGGTAACAAGTGCAAAGCCAGAAGCATCTAACACAATAAAGGAAAAAAGGAAAGAAGAAGCAATAAAAAAAACGCACCTGAAGAGATCGAACCTTTGACTACCTGTTGAGAGGGTAGCGCCTCAGTCGACGTTACAAAAATTCCATGCTGTGACGTTAGCTAAAGGTTGAAGAGAATTGTTAAAATTTGCAAGCTATCTGCTCTGTATGCCAATCATTAGCAATCATTGTTGTTGTTGTTATTATTTTTGTTGCCGGCTGCACGTGTGTGTGGATGGAGCAAGGAAACGTTTAGAAACGTAACAACAAAACAACACACACACACAATGACAAAGGCGCGGTTAGCATCATGCTGCAGCAGAGGCCTGATATCAGCCAGCTACAGTCGAGATTATCTGGCGCTCTTCTGCTTTCTCGTCTTTCTAACTACAACAATTTGGTGCTTTAATTTGGAGCAGCGTCAGCCACTTATTAAGTACGGCAATCCAAATTCGCATTTTGGCTATTCGTTGGCAGCGCACTCAATCTCCATCGCCAATACCAGCCGTGACATCAAATGGTAAGAGCTAAACACTTCAGTTTAACCGGTTTTACATATTGTTTTTAAATCTTTTTTTCTGGTTTCTTGTTTTTGCATATATATTTGTTGTAGCGTATACAAATTTAAAGGGTACCAGCAATTTGTATATTTTATACTATTGTTAATTATAATTGAATAAGCCCCACATGAATTCTATAATATCTTTATGTTCTATAAATATTGTATCCTCAACCCAGTTTAGAATTTTTTATTTAAGGGCATTTAATAGTCGAATATGTTTTGGTAAATGCCTTAATTGATTGACCTTGATTAATTTTAATACAACAACTTAAAAAATGAAACTTATTGGTTTTTCATGTTTTTGCATTGCAATCACTTTGTTGTTGTTATTGGCATTGTTGCTTATAATGTGCGAAACATGTTTGAAATACCATTTATTAGTTGTTGCTGATGTTGTTCTTGTTTTTGTTGTTTGCTAGACACTTCAATTACCATATAATAAAGTAAAAAATGAATATTGGTTATTTATAAAGATGATGCTATATGCACACACAGCTGTTTCGCATTAAGGTTTCAATTTAGCATGCGCCTTCCATTAGCATTTGACATTTTTCGATGTGGTTTAAGTTCAGATCGTTTAACTATTTATATATATTGGCACAAGAAGCGTATTTAATTAAACGAGGAGATATAGAAAAATTGAATTTCTGCAGTAAAAGATGTGTCAAGATTAGAATCGAATATGGCATTTAAAAAAAAATTTATGGTTTAGTAGTATTTATTTAGGAAACTAGTTGGTTATGCAAATGTTTTCTGCATACAGAAAATTAATGTTAAATATTTAACATAATTCCAATTAAATTGGGATATTGATATGACTCTTTTAAGAAAGAAGTTGTTTTAAAACAGCGGCTTTCATTACGGATTATTTGAATGGAAAGAGTATATAATGGTGATTTCCTTTTCAGAATTATTATCACTTCTTGAGCTCAAAGATATTCCTTTCATTTTCCGTATTTCAGCTTTATCACGTTTATCTTGTTTTTTTTTTTTTTTTTTTTTTTTTTTGGCAGTTAAGGTTACAAATGATATATTTGTCGCATTCTGTCAAATACTTTCCGCCAAAACCCTTGTTATACATATTTATGTATTTAACTACAGTTGAGTCCAATCCTCGCGAGATAAGAAACTGTTTATTTATGTATGTACATATTTACACACATTTCCAGAAATATTTTAACAACAACAACCTTGTTTAGCGCCGATTTTACTTGTTGTTGAATTTTTTATTATATTTTTGCCGTATCAATTATTTATTTTTACTCAAGAACTTGTCCTTTGATAGTGCCTCTCCGTTTAAGTAATTTTCTGACTTGATAATGAATATGCATTCAAGAGCGAATAAGGACTGAATTGAAATTTCACAAAATAATCATACAAATACTTAATCGGAGTTTTTAATGAAATAATCTTGAACGGATGTTGAATGAATCCATTCAACATTTATTGCACTGCTGATTGAGCAATTATTTGCAAATGCTATAGGGCCATTGGATCCCAGTAATGAATAGTTCAATCGTTGATGATCATCATTCAAATCATATTTTGGCCCAAACTAGACGAAGTCGCGGTTGCCAACGGTGGGCCAACAATTGCAGACGTCTGCATTTAAAATGATTACAAAAACAAAAAAAAAAAACAGCAACAAATAGCACCGTATAACTGTCACACTGTTTATATCCACGGTGAACACAAGTCCAGTGTCCATTGTCCGATGTCCGTTGTCGGTTCGCAATTGCCATGCCATACCAGACAGACAAGTTGGAGCCAACCGCAATGCCAATAAAATAAAAAACAACACAACGAAGCAGGTATACACTCTCTTATAAAAAAAAATAACTTGAAAGACCCCAAGCTGCTCATAAATATATACATATTTTTATATATTATTTAAATGAATGCCTAAGTTTTTCTTTATAATTTCAAATATATTAATATATTTATCTCAGGAACATTTTCACTTTCAAGTATTTTACTTTAGTTTTGCGTTCATAAACGTCTTACTGACTGCTTTAAAATAAGAAAAATATAAATCTGTTAGATGATAATATTTATATTTATTTGTATTGCCAGATACTGCTACATGAGTTCGATCAGTTAATTGTTATACCCACTTGGGTAGGGTAGCAAAATAGAAAATCAATGCTGGTATATGGGGATCAGTTGGGCATGCGGGACGGTTTGGGGGATTGTGTGTGGGGTGGCAGCAGAAGACAATCAAAGCTAGCCAAGACATCTTATGGCTTATGGAGCCATAAAACATATTACAAGAGCAATGTGTTTGTTGTTGTTGTTGTTGTTGCTGTTATTGACATTTGTTGTTGTCGCCATTTAGTCTGTGGAAGTTTGTTTCGTGGAAGTTACTTGTCCATTTTTGGTTGCCAGTAGGTCAAAGCAATTAGGTTGCTCCGTCTCACCGTCCGCATATTCCCATCAAACTATCAATGCATCTACCCATCCTGCCTTCAGCTCATAGCTCATATATAGATGAAGACAGTCAGATCAATGATTCCATTTGGCTAAACATTTTCAGGCAAATAGAGCGTTGATGACTCTTCTTATTCAAGTGTTTGAGCTTAACAATCATTATAGCCATTAAAGATCATTAAAAATTCCAGATGAATTGTGCAACCAGGCAACCTTTCACATGACACACTTTTCATTTAGTATACAGTGAATACCCGCGTTGTTGGGGCTCCTTTACACTATTGTGTATATCTGACCAATTTATTTGTCCTTCAACATGGACGCGTTAACATGTGTTTCCTTGAGTTGCTGGTCGTGCATTTATGATTAGGCTTTGAATCTGACTCTGACTCTGACTCTGACTTGGAGTTTATTCAAGTCAGTCATTGGATTGCATTTGTCATGCAGCTCACACAGCAGCTGTAACATATACAACAACAACTATAACAACCACAACAATGCCGAGAATAGCTGAACAGCAATAAAGTCGCAACGGCCATGATCAAGGCTAAGCTTATAAAAAACAATTTTTAATAAAATTAGAAACCTCAAACTACACAAACCACACAGATTGTTTGCTGCTTTTAAAGTACGCCGCCGCGTAATCAAAAAACGATTCACACGTTTAGTCAGAAGTTAAATGTTCCGCCGAACTTGAGTTTACCACCAACGGGCAAAGACTCCATAACAGTCCCCGACCGAGTTCCATTTCCCTTTTCCAAATTTCAGTTTTTTGGTTTCATTCCCAGTGCCAAGGGCTCAACAGGTATATTATGCTCTTTGGATTTGCTGACAAACGGATGTCATGTCCGTCATGTTCTCTCAATTAGCCTGTCGCCCATTATTAAGCCCATCCCCCCCCCCCCCCCCACCTTTCTTTATCGTGTGCGGTCACACAAAGATTGGCACAAACCGCTGTTCCTTTTTTTTTTTTTTTTTTGCGATAGTCCACATACCGAACCTATGTAATTTACTTTTTTTGGTGATTTATGAATTATTTTTAGAGAAAGAGTTATGTATAAAGATATCTTCTTAATTGTTTTATTATTCATCATTTAACAAGTTCAAGAACTCTGCATGCCAAGGCAATTGAGGATCGATTTTTGCTTAAAAGTGATCAAATAATTCAATTATTCTACAAAGGGAAAATTCTGCTTTACGGTCAAAGAAGTTGTTTGAGTATAAATTATTCGAATATTGGCTGCAAAATGGAAATGATGAGAAACTGTACTAACCCATTTCACGTATATGCAAGTAATACGAAAATTCTACAACGTAATCATTATAACTGTATTTTTGCTAGAGTGTGAAAATTGTGCATGGCATGTGTTGTAATTTTATTAAGTTTTCCAAACCGTAACTGTTTGATTACTTTGTGTATCTGAGGTGCTGATAAGTGATACCAAATGAGGAAAATGTTGTTTACCCCCTTTTTTATGGTTGTTTTTGCATTGTACTTGGTTTTTTTTTTCCTTAATTTTTGTTTTTATTTTGCTTGAAATGAGTTTGTTGTTTTTTGTCGCCAATTTGCTTTGTAAATGAGTTGAGTTGTTGTATTGCAAAATATGTAAATGCAAATCGCGTTCAGGTGCTGCCGGCATTCCTCTTTACCTTAATGTATATACCCTGTATCCATTGCAGCATCAGGGTAGTCTGCATCTATTGGCCGATAACAAAATTAACCTTAAAAAAAAGGACAATATGTTCTGGAATTGAATTTTCAGGTTTTATACTTATTTGAATACACAAAAGATTAACTATAAAAATTTTTAAAAATTCTTGATTTTATAATAGCAAATTCTTATTTTTATTCTTAATTAAATTTTTCCCTACCTTTTAATTGTTATTAAGTATATAATGAGACTGGAGTAATTAATTTAAATGTTATAATATTATTCGAAAAATCGATTAATGATATAAATAAATGGGGTAATCTTTAGGCAAGTTAAATTAACTAAACTATGACTCGGTTGCTAATGATGCTTGATTCAAATTAATTATTCAATATTGTTAAATAACCCACGCCGATCGACGTGCGGCTGGCAACGCTCCAAAGTGAATCCATATATGAAAAATCCATTAGTTTTCAATTTTATTTTTACTCACCGAATTGCTAATTATTATTGTAAGTGATGTAGATGATGATGATGATGATGATGATGATGTAGGGTATGGTTCGTTTAAAATTGCACACGCCTCCAGTGCAAATATTTGTAAACAAATCGTAGAAAATGTGATTCGCACCTAAAAAACAGTGTCCGGTTCTCAGGTAGTGCTGGGGGTCTTATCTACCATGTAGTTCGACTGGGCTGTATAAATGTTAAGCTTTCAATATAGATACGCTATATAGTGGCAGCTCCAAAAGTCACATTAAATATATACTTAGCTAAGCTGGGGCGCTTTTTTTTTTTTTTGTTGTTTGTTGCCTGACTCGGAACATAAATATGCGCCATGTCGCACACATGTTTCTTTTTGTACATGGATAGTTCTTTTGGGGTTCTTTGCTCTGAAAGTGCGCCAAAATGTTTCGCCCGAAAATGAGGTCAACAGACGCCGAAGAGTCGGGGCCAGACCATTGAATGGCACCAAGGGGTGAGGCTAAAAATGAAAATGGAGAGGGTAATGGGGGATGGGGAGCAGTTAATGGTCAGATTTGTTTTTGTTGTTGTGCTCAACTGGGGCAAGAGAGCGAGACTTCTACATGATAGAATATGTCTATTCATATTCGTTTTACGTTTTGGTATTCAGTATTTGTCTGTTTCCACATGCAAAATAGTTTTTTCTCTATGCTTTTTTTTATGTTTTTTTTTTTTTTTTTTTTTTTTTTTTGGCGGGTTTATTTCGATGGTTGGGCTCCACCGAAAAGACGGCATAAGACATAAACAAACGAAAGCAGGCAGAAATAGAGAATAGAGAGATATACGACACAGGCATAATAGCGGAAAAAAAAATGAATACCAGACGAGGAAACGCAGCTAAGGCAAACACACACTTGCCACATGACGCGATACGCATACAGTGAAACCTGCCTAAGCTGTCTGAGCTCTATGTTACTACAATCAATTAAAAAGTTGTACTTATTGCTTAAACATAGCCTTTTATATATATATATATATATATATATATATATATATAGATATATAGCTAAAGTTGACAATTGGCCATCAACAATTGACATTTACTTAAAGAGATGCCAAGATTTCGTTGCATTTTGGGCAAGTTTGACTGTGGCACATGCCACGTCATAAACATGCGTGAAAATTCAATTGATTTTTGTTGCGAAAGGGTATGGGGTAAGTGCGAGATGCCGCTAAAAGAGGGCGGGGAAAAGGGGCGCAACTGGAAAAGAAGAGGAGGCATGCGTATTTATAGCGCTAAGAAAAATTGCCCATCTTTTTGACTTGATGGGCAGACGCAAGTTTGGTCGGCACTGTGAACTGTTTTGTGTGTGTGTGTGTGTGTGTGTGTGTGTGTGTGTGTGTGTGTGTGTGCGTGTGTTGTGGGAAAACTTTTTTGTGAAACCAGCTAGAACAACAACAAAGCGATTACAAACTTGCCTAGCAGCTGTCGAGTGTTGAATATATATCTGAAAGATACAAAACTCGACAACATAAAAAAAAAAGGAGAAAAAGATCGGAGCGTGCAACATAATTTTTTGTAAAAACGTTTCATGGCTAAGGCCGAGCTGGGACGTCGGGGGATGTGGTGTGTTGAGTGTGTGTTCACTAATGAGACTGCGGACCAAGTGCCGTAGTCAAATGCAATCTTTGCCAGAGGCCAGACTAAAGAGAGATCCCAAAAAGTGAGATCCACACACGCAAAATGTCATGAGGCTAGGCGAAGTGTGCTGGTTGTAACGAGGGGTAGATGGTGTGTGAAGGGGGGGGAGAGGTGGGGTTCGAAAGGCGAATCGGTAAGCGTTAAGAGACGACGTGTGGGTGTTATGATTTATTGCCAATTGCGACGGGGGCCGCACTTGAGTTGAAGTTGAAGTTGTTGCTCTGGCAACAAAAGGTTGAAGTTTGCCCAGCAGTGATGCCACTCGATGCAGCAACAAAAGCGGACAACAACAAACGATCATTCATCAGCGTTTTGCTAAACGCGTGTGGGCAACCAGCTAGTAAACCCCCCAACCACCACCCATCATCTCCGTCCCCTCTAACCCAAATGCTGCAATTGGCAAATCAAAGCTTTCCCGTCACGTTGACGGCCCACGCAATCAATTCTCTGTGATTGCCGTTGAGGAAGCGTCGCTGCGACGATCTTAAAGCTGCTCCTTCGTCTACTAACTGCAACAACAAAAGTATCGATAAATCAATAAGCCAAAATGCAACCGTGGCTGCCGTTTCGGCTAATCTCAGAGCCTGACAAATTGCCCGCAGGCTAAGCAAAGCATTCAAGTGAACAATAAAAGGCATAATTGCTCGACTAGTTGCTGCCCTGTAAATAGTTTTACAAATACTTTATAATTCAATCGTTTAGAGATGTCATGTATCAAGTATTTAATCTGCAACTTGAATACTGTTGCAAATACACAACTAAAATAAGGTATACACAGAATGTATTCAAGAACAGTTTTAAGCAATCTTCTGCTTTGAATAGTGGATATTGCGGAAGACAATCCAATTTTGTTCTGTTCAGCAGCAAAGGATCGAGGGTATTAAAGGTTTGCCTGTGTGCCTGAAACACGCCCAAACGTCAAGTTGCAAGCAAAAATGAGGGTAAGGTGGCAAGGAGGCAACCGAGCTCATCTCACGCAGATACAGCATGTTGCGCCCATGGGCATTAACCCTCGCATTGTTCAGATTTATGGAGCAAATCTCTCAATGCTCTGCCCCCTCCTCCATCCGATCTCCATCCACAACTCTCTTTCTGTCTTTTCGGATTCTTGTATCTCGCCTCGAGGCGTTCAAATTGTGCGAATGAAACTCGTTACCAAAACCAAAACCAAAACCAAAACCAAAAAAAAAAAAATATAAATAAATAAATAAGTCGACAGTTGCTGCTTTGACGCTGCTCTCTGAAGCCACAGATCGAAGCTTTTGCCAATAATAATCCAATACCTGCCACCAGTTCTCAGTTGAACCCATCCCAACACCGCTCGCTCGCCCCGCTCAAACCCCTGCCCCTGTTGTAAGCTGAAACTTTTCGATTCGTTGCTGTGGTTGTCTCCATCATCTATCTTTCAACTTTCAGCTTTCAGCCATGGCCAAAGCCAAAGCCATAGCCATAGCCATAGCCATAGCCTCTTATATTAGCTGTTCTGTTGTAGCCGTTGTTGTTGTAGTTGTTATTGTTGTAGTTGTCTGCTTGAATCCGGTCGTATTCGCTGCCTTGGATCATGTCGGCTTCTTGCCGAGTTGCCTGCCTTGCCTTGCCTTGCCTGCCTGCCTGCCTGCCTGGCAGCTTGTTTTCTAATGAAAATTGACGCCGTGCTGGCAATTTAAGTTGTTTTTTTTTTTTTTTTTGGTTTTTTTTCGGTTTGGGGACTTTCTGTTATTCGTTCCTCTGTTTGCTGCTTCCCCAACTTGCTTCATTCTTTTTATCGCCGATATATTGTTGTTGCTGCCACAATCGAACTATTTTGCTTGTACACATTGCGTGAGATCGCTGAGAAAACATTGGCATCTTTTGCGCTATTCCAATTTCAATTCCAATTCCAATTGCGGTCGCTGCCAGGCATTTTTGTGCCTTCTTCAGCACTTCCTAGCCAAAGAGAAAGACTGCCTGTGGCTGGATGGGGGGGGGGGGGGGGGATGTGGAGTGTGTCTCTCAAAAGTACACATACACCACATCAGCCACATCTTTCCATATTGTATATCATTTGCGTTTATCTTGTTTGACATAGATATTTCTTATCTGCATTGATTCAGCGTCTCAAGATGCTTACTTTAGCCAGATCTTGTGATAATCTTAAATTTAAACCGCTAAGTTATTTGCTTGATGGAAATTACACTTTTCGAAATTATTATGCATATTCTATAAGTTTGCCATATTTATGAAAAATCGTGTATTTTTATTTTCAAAAAAATGATTCCAATATGTTTCGAAGAAGCTCTCAGCTCCACTGTTCTATCTGTACTACAATAAAGATACATCATTCCTAATCCATTTGGTAGGTTTCTCTTTTGCAGTTGAAACCAATTGGTGTCTGGAGAAGATTTTGTCGATTGTTTCCGGAAATTTCTTCTTGGCAATAGCGCTTCGCTCGCCTTTTCCTCTTCGCATCCCCTTTCTTTGCGGCCCCTTTGTTTAGGCCATAAATTTGGCATGTTCGGATGCCACTTAGAAGTGTTGTTGTTGCCTCTTAACCCTTGGCGCTTCCCAAGGTTTTTCCAGCTCCATCCAAATTGCTGAGCAATTTTCTTCTTTATTTTTAATTTTTTTTTTTTTTTTTTTGGTTTTTTCCTGGCTGCGTTTTACATTTTTGAACTTTTCTGGCAGATGAAAATAATCTTTACACCATTAGCGATAGAGAGAGATGGAAAAGCAGCAACAACTTCACATGCAACTGTGAGATTTTTCGTGGCTCGTTTATTTATTATGATTATTTATTTTGTTTTACTTGAGTTGCTGCTGCCGGTTGTCGGTTAGTTGCCACAGATGTTGGCAGTTCGTGTTGAGTTTTTCTTTTTGTTTTCCTTTTCCGTTAGCCAGCTGCCAGCAAGAAGATCACAACATCTGTGTGTGTGTGTTTGTGTGTGTCCACATGGTCCATTCAGTTCATCAATGCGTCGCAGATTGATTAGATGTGTTCAAAGTTTGGTTTGTTGCATCAACACCTTTTCTGGTTTAAACCCCGTAACCATTTCATTATTAAAGTTAACTTTTTCCAATTTTCTGACTAAACACAAAAACTTTTTCATTTGTAGGCGATTATCGAACAGCGATAAATATCGATTAGTCAATCAAGTGAAGCAGCACAGCGAGTGGCAACAACGAGATGCGTACAGGGCATCCGGATGGTCGAACACTTTTGAGTGGATCACTTTTACTTGTTGTTGCTGCTTCTTCGGCTTTCAAGTTGTTTGCCACAAAAGTTCAACAATCGCTGCTCAGCAGTTGTGCCACGCCCTCCGCGTTGCCCGTCTGTCAGTCGCCTACTTTTTTTTTTTTTTGGGCGCAAGTTTGCTTTTGCCTCGTTTTGTTTGCTTTTGCTTGGAAAACAACAACATTTTTTTTTCCCGATAAACGCGCGACACGTCGCCGGTGCTCCTCATCCCCTTGAGCCAACAATTGCTCGCTGATCCCCCTTTGTACCTCTTGCCCCGCACCATGTGTTTGTGTCACAGTTTGGCGTTTGGCAATACACAGAAATCCTGTCGGAAATATACGCTAGGCCATCGTCGGCTGCGGCTGTGGCTGCCACACCTACCACGCCTACTATCTATGCAGCGGCAGCCAAGTTGCAAGTGGGTGTCTTATACCCAAACCCAAACCCAAACCCAGTCCCATTCGCATTCGAATTCGCTTGCCCCAAGTTGCACATGCGCATATGACGAATTTTGAGCTGTGGCAAGCAGTGGCGGCTGAGTGTGGGCGCCACAAAATCGAAAAAAAGAAAATACAACAAAAAAAACACTGCCGCCTTGATGCCTTGCTGCAACACGGCCAAAGGCGCTGGCGATGGGCGATGGCGACACAACTCTTGATAAGAATTGAGTTTCACACACACACACACACACACACACATACACACACACACACATAGAAACATAGACGGGGCAGGCGACATTGATGTTGACAAACTTGCGGCTCGACGTTGCGCGGCGGTTTTACCAAACGGCAACAACAACAAAAACAACAACAACAACAAAAAACAACAACAACAACTGACAACTCGTTTTGCTTGTTGTTGCCGCGTTGTTTTATGTACTTCAGCTCCAGTTTGTGACTTGAATTAGTCGCAGACCTGCATCAAACACTCTGCACAATATCATATTTACTTTTGTTTCCCCCCCGTCTGCATACCCTGCCCCCAGCCTGTTTCAACAGGGTCATCAAGTGTGCGACGCTTGAATGCCAATATTCTCACAATTTCAGTTAAAATTAAGTGTCCAAGTTCCCTTAGTGGTTTTCAAAAGCTGGCATTCAAAATTGAAATTTCGCTTATTTGAAATTTGATTATTTCCATTTTGCAAAAAATTAAAAAACAAACAAAATTATTCAAATTTCTTAAATAAATAAATTACTTTACCTCTCAGCGCATTGGTGTTAATCAAATTTAATTATTTTGTGTAATTTTGCTATTTCCAATTTAATCAAACAATTATTTTATAGCTATAAATTACGTAGGTTTCAGCTGGAGAGAGTGAGAGTCAGAGAGAGAGAGAAAGGCAAAGAGAGAGAGAGAGGGAGAGAGAGAATGGAGCACAGTGGGTTTGGGTGATAACCATTTGATTTGCACGCCAGTTTTTTTTTTTGTATTTGTTGTTGTTGTTGCTGCCTTATTTTTATAGGCAAGCCACGGCAACAACAACAATAACAAGAAAAAGAACAACTTGGGGCGATGGAGTTTATCTGGCCCTGGTGCAAAAAAACATATATATATATATATATATATATATAATAAAAATGAGCAATATTTCACCCATGGTCTCAATTGATAAGTTACTTTAGTTTTTGTGGGGCGTTTTTTTTTTTATATAGTGGGCGTTTCAGATAGAATTACGTTTAAAGATTACCCCATTTTTTTTTTGGTGAGTCAGTTAATTTTCCAAATGAAATTTGCTATTTTTTCTCTGATTAAAGCATTTCAACTGTGCCTACAATTTATATTCTTGATGTGGAGTTCTTTGAGAGAGTATCTAGAAATCATAATTGTTAGATGTTGTGCATTTTACTGGCTGTAAACGAATAAATACGTAAAGTATGAACTATAATGCACCAGTTGAATGCACCAAGAGCCGACATTAATAACGGTTATTAAATTTCGGCTTGCTCTTTGAGTGAATACACCTAGGCAAAGTGTGGCCCATTCAATTAGCATAATTGCGACGCAGAGCTGGAGGTGCTACTGTGCGCCCCTGTCACTGTTTTTGGAGTGGGTGTTGGAGTTTGGTTTGGGTTTGCGTTTGGGTTTGGGTCTTATGCGGTGACCGGATTGGCGGGGGGGAAGGTATGTGTGTTGTGTGTGAGTAACAGCCAGGGCCCAAAAACTTATGAGCCAACAAGTATGTTGACATCAAAATTGTTGACGGTTTTTTTGTTTTTTTTTTTCCCCCACTGGAAAATCATTTCATAGGCATTTTTTATTTTCTTTTAATTTTCGGCATTTTTCTCTCTCGTATTTTTTGGGTGTAATTAAAAAGCAAATCACGTTTTCATTTTATGATTTCTGTTGGATTTTTCTTGTGCGTAGGCAACACTGCTTTCATTTAATTTTATTTCGTTCCGGTTCGTTTCGTTTCATTTTGCTTTGGCAGTGAAAGTGAGCGTTACCCGGATACCAGTGGCTCCGGCCCCTGCTCGCGCTCCGGGTTTCGAGTGCCTCATTTTCTTTTTACAAACCATTTTCACACATTATTCAATGCTGTTTCCGTTTTGCAGCTAAGTAAAACTCACAGTTAATTAATTCACATATTGGTCGATTCGGATTCTCGCATATGCATTAAAACGCATCGAATCGTATCGAATCAAATTGCCCAAAAATTATGTCATATATCGTTTTATATAGTCGTACCAACCACGGACCACGCCCCGTTGTGTGTCACTTATTCTGCCCTGACTTTTTGCTCTGCTCAATTAATTTGCAACGCTTCGTTGAGCGCTGCCCAAACTCGAAAATGCGACAATTGCCGAATTTTGAGTTTGTGAAAATAGATTGCTGATCATCGAAAAATGGTAAAATACCATAAAAAAAAAATTAAATGCGTCGCCAATTTATTGATCTAGTTTGCTTCTCTCTTTTTTTTTTTTTTTGGCAAATTTGCGAACCGTGTTTGCCAACATCCGAACGGTAAACGACTTAGGGCGTTTTAATTTAGATTACCCAGAAGATTATTAATACAAAACTGGTTCGACGAAGGAAAGTTTTTCATTTTCTTGAGTTGAATTACCAGCTGAACGTGGCGAACCAGTTGACCAGTTCCATGCAAAATTAGTTCTCAACTAAGCCTAGTTGCAAGCAAGCTAATCAGAATCGACATTAAACAGTCGACTAACATAAATATAACCGTTTAACGGTTCACATGTTGTTGCAGATTCAATTACAACAGCTAAAACTGGCATGCAAAAGGGGCCAAAATAAAAATTAAGAAATTTGAAAAAAAAAAAAAAAAACAACTCTCCTTGGTGAGAGTTTAAACCGTAATCTGGAAGCTTACACTTATATTATCATATAAATAAATAATGTGAAGAGTTGACATTTGTCTCTATTTCGGAGCTGGACATCCTGCACTCATCCAAGCATTTGCATATTGCCGATTCACTCGAGTCGTGTCGGCCACAATTTGACCAAGCCATATACCATTTGTCTATGTGTGTGTGATTATATCCCACCTTTTTTGTGTCTGACCCAATTACAGGCACTGGCTGCACCCACTCGACCTAATGGCAAACATACCAAAAAGGGGAAAGCGAAGGGGGGGGGGGGCAGCTCACCCGCTGGCTGGCAATTAATAAGTCGCCAGTTCAAATGCATTAACATCCAAAAATAAAAAAATTACATAAACGCCTCGTGTTATTATTTTTTATTATTCGTTTTGGGGCAGGCGATATTAAAATTGTTTTTACGCCAAATATTGTAATTTGGCCGAATAATGTTGTAATGGCAATTGGCAATTGGCCTGGTCGACATATTTTGTGCGCATTCTTTAGAACTTGTTTCGTTTCTTAGCTATTCCATACCAAGCTGAATTAACCGTACTGTCCGATGGGAACTGCCAACAACGAATTTGGAGCTCAGAGCTGAGTACTAAAAACTGCTAGCTTAGCGCAGCGCTTGGAGCTTGGAGCTTAAAGGTGGACAGTCGAGTTTGCTGCCCACGCGCTTTTGGCTTAAGCCGTCTTCGGGCCAACTCTTTTCTGTGCAGCTGCAATTCGCAAAGCACGCTTGCAAATTAGAACACTTCAAGTGCCTTCCTAAGCCAAAAATACCACTTAGAAAACACCAATTTAAATATACAAAATTAAATTCAAGCAGAAATTTCAAATTTTAATAAATCATATATCATTATAATCTGAACCCATTAAAATTGAGTAAAAAGGCACAAGGAAGCATCTCTAACCGCTTTAAGTATATATACATATATATATTCTTGATTAGATTCAACATCCGAATCGATATAGCCTTGTCCGCCTGTCCACCTGTCCACCTGTCCGTCTGTCTGTATGAAAACGCGGATTTCAAAAACTACAAGCGCTTTAAATTTGGAATATAGGTTCTCGTATATCAATCTTATTTTCTTTATTTTATCGATAACTGCCTTCATTTCTCGTTTCTCGATTATCGATACATTTTTATGTGTGATAAAAAAAAGGCTGAATCTTAATTAATTAATACAAAAAATACATATGCATATTGTGAATCAACTATCCAAATGTTATCAAGATCGTTGTTGACTCACATTTGGGTGCTTTTTAAATGTTGGCTTAGGGTAGTATCGTAGTTGAGCTCACTTGACTACAGCATTCTTACTTGTTTTTGGCTTAAGGAAATTCTTAGGAAATTTGCCACTGCAATGGTGCAGGGCTGACATTGCATGTTGCGTGTATGCAGCCCTGTTGGCAGTTTGCTGTAATTGCCAAAGATTGCCGCAATTTGCTGTGCGGCTTCCGTTTCATTGGCATTTTCAACGCTTCATTCGTAAATGACGTTGACGCTGACGCTGATTGCCAGCCTGCAGGCGCATGACCAGCACAACACCCCCAACCCCCCCACCCCCTACCACAAACCAGTAAAAAACCCCTCCATCCTTCAGTTCACGTATCCTCCTACAGCTGGTGCCTTAACTTTTGATCATTTGCATGCGCAACTCATTCAATGTCACCAATGAGTGCAATTTGTTGTTGTCGCTGCTGCTGCTGCTGCTGAAGTGCCTCAAATTGCTGCTGCTCATTCTTTTGTTGCTGCTTTTCTTGCGCACAATAAATTCCAATCAAATTGCTTGCACTCAGTCTGAGACTCTGAGAGCCTGTCCGCTGAGGTCTGATCTCTGCGTCTGTCCCTGGCCACTGCCTGTCATTTAACACACGCGGCCGCCAGCTGCACCTGTTGTTGCTGCATTGATTGAAAACTAGTTGCTGCAGCAGCAACAGCAACAGTGGGGCGCGCCCCATCAGCTGTCAGCAATTTGTTGTGATCAATTTATTAAAAAAAAAAAAAGAGAGAAGCAAAACCAATGCATCATCAGCAGCAGCAGTTGCAGCAGCAACTCCTTGTGGCAGCGCAAAGTTGAAGGACGCAATGCGCCTTGGGGGTCAGGCAGATGCTGAGGCTAAGGCTAAGGCTAAGACTGAGACAACGACAGGGACAGGGACAGGGACAGGGACAGGTACAAGCAGCATCATAACGATAATCACAGTCATCAGTTGGGCCCTGCCTCATCTGCATAAATACTAGCAATCTTTTCAATATCGGCAACCGGCTTCCAGCCGGCAGATTCAAGTCTGTTGGCCCCTGGCCCCCACCTCAATAGGGGGCTTAGCCACCCAGCAAGTTCATGGAATTCGCAGCTATTGTAGCACCTTGACTAGGAATTTGTCATTGTTGTTGTTGCTGCAACTGTTGTTGCTGTTGCTGCAACTGTTGTTGCTGTTGCTTTTGTTGTTGCTGTTGCTGTTGCTGTTGCTGTTGCTGTTGCTTTTGTTGTTGCGGTTGCTTTTGCTGTTGCCGTAGTTCTTGCTTATTTTTGTTGGTCAGCGAATAGTCTGAAACTATATTTAGTAAATCTTAGAGATTGCAGAACTCTAAGTTATTTTTATTGTGTTTTTTTTTTTTAAATATTCTGGTATCAACCACAAATTATCACAAAAATGATTCACAGTCATTATAGAATCATTGTCAAGATACAAATTTGTTTGTTTGCTTTTTTTTATAACTTTATGCTTTTTTTTACGCCAATCAGTGTTTTTAATATAGTACAAAAGATTATTTGAGTGAATATTTGTCATCATTTAAGTATAAATACTGATTGTTCCAATTAAACTTATTTTTAATTGTAGTCCGTAGTTGATAATAACAATGACTTGGTAGGTTTCCTTAAAAAAAAAAAAGATATAGCTTAGCTGAGCTGAAGAACTACTAAATCAAGTTGGCTATATATTGCATATTTTGATATTTACAAAAGATTACCGATATTTGCTGCTAGTGCCAAATAAAAGAGTTAATTGAATAAATTATTCAGAAAATCCGAGTTTCAATTTGCAGATACTCAAGGCTAAATAAATTTGAACAAATCAAAATCTCTTCCTCTTTCAAGTCACTTGGGTACAATTTATGTCAGGTTGCCAATCACTTGAGGCATATGTGATAAGGCTTGAGGTCCACACATATCTGGAAGACGTTCAAGAAATCTAAGAAAGTGAAAGAGACAGAGAGCGAGCGAAAAAAAGAGAGAGAGAAAGAGATAGAGAGAAAAGAGTTGTTTATCGTTCATCTTCTTGATATGTATTTCATTATTTTTGCAACGTTGTCATAATTGAGACTGCAAATTAGCGAAGCGATAGCTGACAGTGACCAATGGACCAATGGTAATAATGTGTGTGTGTGTGTGTGTGTGTGTGTTTGGTGGGGGGTGGGGGGTGGTAGTCAGCTTGGTGAGGTTAGGGGAGTTGTATGGAAGGGATGGGTGTGTTGTATTCACTACAAGTGTCGAGAGAGATGCTGCTGCTGCAAGTCATGAATAGATGCATTCATGTTGCAACTTGGAATTGGAAAGGGCAGCAACAGCAGCAGCAGCAGCAGCAGCAGCAGCAATTGCTGCCACAGCTGGCAAGAGATTTCTCAGATCTGTGGCCGAGCACAAAGATCACAGATCACGATGTGGTTCGCTCACGCTAATGAACGCTGATGATGATGGAGCATGCAGCATGTAGCATGCAGCATGAAGAACTGGACTCAACTGGACTGTGAGCCGGTCAGCGTTGAGAGCGTGTCGTGACACGATAATGCGTTAATTCTTACAAGTAAATACTAACGACTTCAGTTATCCGATTAAAAAGAATACCCAAACATATCGTTAATAATAAATATTTTTATTGGCATATTATAATTACTTGCATTGTTTAGTAGTTTTTTGTTAAATATTTGAATGATGGCATTTGGGACTCGTGCCTACTCTCGTCTCGCGTTCATCTCGATGAGGAGTGGACTGTAGTGAGGCAGAGACAGTTGGACAAACTGAAACGATCTGGACAGCTTTTGGTTGATGTTTTTGCGTGCCGCAATTTCAATTTGTTTGGCACTTGACTTGGCAGCCGCCGCTCTTGGTTTGTGTTGGTTGTCTTTCACTTGGTTGTTGTTGTTGTTGTAGTTGGGGCGATTGTGGAGCGAGTTGCGCAAACATTTTACTTATGGAAGATGGAAGCTGGTTGAGTTGAAGATGCTAGATGGGAGATGTTTGATGCTGACCAGACTTGGTCAGACTGCCACTTGATTGTCGTCTTAGGCCTCGGTAAAATCTGCAGCTGCACTTGAACTGAAATGCGTCAGTTTTTGCTGTTGTTGTTGTTGTTGTTGTGGTGTGTGTGTGTGTGTTTAGGTGTGTGTGTGTGTGTGTGTGTGTGTGTGTGTGTGTGGCTGTTGCGACTAAATGAGAAAGTACAAATAGAAACTGAGCTGCGGCAGCACTCGGACAGTTGTGCTAACGGTTTGTGTTTTAGCTGTTTGCTTTGCTTCGGTGCGCTTTTAGCCTTGAGTATTACACTCGAAAGGGGGGGGACGTACCAGAAGAGAAGTAGAAGGGGACGGGACGAGGGGGGGGGAGGTTTACTCAATCTAGTCACTGTTCCGTTTGCAGCAGCTATGGGCTGTGGCAGGCGTGGCAGCAACTGCAACTGCAGCCGCCGCAGCTAAGTGGCGACAACTTCAATTTCTCACCTCGTTACCATTTTGGTGTCATCGTGCTGTGGCCTTATCTCTTCTTGGCCATGTTTATACGCGCTTTTATGAGCACGTTTACTCTGTCAACTCATAACCAATATCTGATACACCCTGCTGTCCCTTCATCACACCCCCCCCTACATAATACCGCCTCTGTTGTTGGCTCGCCCTTTTCCGTTTTGCCTCTTCCTTTATGGCATTTGCCTTCGCACTGCTTTCCAGTTCTTTAGCTCCTTGTTTGTTTCCCACCTTTTGCTTGTCACACACACGCACGCACACACACACACGCAAACACACATACACACTCTTGCTCGTAACCAGACCTGAAGATGCAAAGATACTGATACATTCCGCCCGTCTTACTGCTAACTTCATAAATTCAAACACTTTGCTATAATGTTGGCCTGCCTGCTCCCCTTCCATTTTCTAACCTTACCCTTGGTTCGTTTATCCTACACAATCATTGTCCTAATCCGAATTCCCACTCCATTTGCCATGCATTCCCTATGCACCGTCACAACTTTTTCATTATATCTGCCTTTGGGCGTAAGGTATTCACATTTTTGTCACATCATTTTCTTGGCATAACGCCTAATCCATTCAAATCAACTATTTAATGAGGAATATGCCTATTGGGACTTAAACTGATACAAAAAGTATTCAGATTGTTTGTCGTGTTTATCATGTGAGCACAGATATTAATCATAACTGTTAAATTACATATCATAATATGCCTAAGATTTCTACTCCAAATCTGAAATAGATCTACTTCTTGTCTTATTTAAAAAAAATTATAGTCGAAAAGTATTTGAAGCGTATTTAAAATTCGGCGTGCCGGAATTGATAATTGTTTTTTGTTTTGTTTTCATCATTCTTATTTCTTTCCAGTTTTTGAGCCGTTGCTTTGCATCATTGTGTGAGATGTTGTTGTTTGCGCTGTTGTTGTTAGCGACAACTATTTGGGCGTTGCACCTTCGTCTGCCCCCCCCTTACTCCCTGCTGGCTTTGTCATCATCGGTCCGCAGTCTCAGGCTCAGCATCATCCGCAGCATCATCTCATATTTTATTTTTCGTCTTCTGCTTGTTGTTCTTCTTCATCTTGTTGCTTTTTTTTTTGTTTGCTTTCTTGCATATCAATATTTATTTAAAAAAAACACACACACAAAAAAGAAAAAGAAGAAGAAGCAGCATTCATTGTAGGGTGCAGGACCACATTTTTATTCATAATTTGAGGCTTGAAAACGAAATAAGAGAATGGTTGATGAGTTAGCGACGAATATTTTAATGTTTCATGGCGCATTCAAGGTCGCCCAGTCGCACAGTGTTGCCAGATGGCATGCAGATGATTGCTTCGCATTGAGAATGTAAATATCAATTCAATTTGCAGCTGCTGACTTTGTCGCCCACGCTTGCCCCAACCCCATCAAATATATATAATCACTTTGCTCAGTCAGCTGTGCACAAATCGACCAACTGACCAAAATCTATAGTTATCTGGCTACCTCATTGTCCATCATTATTGTTCAAGCTCAATCGCTGGGAAAAATAGCCTTTCGAGAGGAGAGCTGTAACCGGAAGCTGCCGCTGTGGACGGCGTCAAAATCCATTAGGCATAGGCCAATTGCCAATTAGCCGGCCAAAGTATTATGTTACACAAGCTCTTACTCCCCCGCTCGCCCCTGCGCTTCCCATTGCCTCAGTTGTCACAGCTTCCACATCATTTGCTCTCATCGGACTCCCAAAACTCCCAGTCGATGCTGGCTGTCATCACTTTCGCTTCTGTTCAAAATCTGTCCAATTATGTGCAGTCACATGAGAGGCAACTAGGTGTACGATAAGGGGTGGTGAAGTATGAGAGGGGGTTGGTGGGGGTTGTTGTTGAAGGTGGCTAAACACCATAGATGGTCAGTTTTAATTAGCAGGCGACGGCGAGTTGCAGAGTCGCGCAGTTATTTCATCAATGACATTTAAAGCTTCATTAAAAGTCCTGCCAAACGGGGCATGGCCATATTTGGGCGTAGGGCAAGCAACCAACGCTTGCCAGAGTTGTCACTCGGCACGCAGGGCATCTCTAAGGATGCATCGCATAAATTTCATTTGATTGGGCACGCTCGCTAACGAGCTTAGCGATGCTGTCGTGTTGGTTTCGATATGTATCGTTATCGATGCCCATCGATAAGTGATTACGTCACGTCATTTGGCTATTTGTTTCGACCATTCGTAAACAGTTGTTAAGTTGTTAAATTACCTAAATAATACAACATTCAATATTTGTTGTATAAATAAGTTATGCATCACTTTTCACATGATCACATGTGAAGAGATTGGATTCTCGGAATGCCGGCTTGTCTTACAAATATTTACAATATTACACACCATTTGTACGAGGCTGACATGTTGCTTTATCTAAAGGGCAAGAAGATACACAGTACAAATTATTTAATTTATCTTTTTAACTGCAAAATTTTTTGAACCCGCATTACTCATCTTACCAGAAAGTCTGACAATTTGTTTGCGCTTATTCATAAGACGAGAAATTTTAGCAATACAATTATTTCATATATCTTTCTATAACTTATTGTCGTACCTTGCAGCAGATCTCTTTCATATAATTTGTTTTACCCCAACCAAGCAAGTTCGTGTCGTGACACGCACTCATCTGTTGCCCAGATTGATGCTGTCTGTCCACAATTTGTTGGCCACTATGACAAATTCAACTAAGCATCATCCACACACACTGCCTCTCCACCTCACCCTCCACTCCTTGCCATGTTGAGAGCCGTCAGGTCTTAGTCTCAGGTCCAGGCCCATTCCTGATGCCATTAAAAATGCAAGTTGCTTGGCCAGTTTCAGTTGGTTAGTTGGTTGGTTCGTTTGTTGTTGGGCTTTGTTTTGTTTGGCTGGTTGGCTACCTGGTTGGTTAGTTGGTTGGTTGGTTGGTTGGTTGGTTGGGTCTCTGCTCCTTCGTTACGTTTTGCGCGCCTGTTTCGCTTTTACTTAACATTTTAAGCCTTTGCGCCGCTAATTGGCAGAAAATACCAAAAATGGCAATGCATGACGCCGGATGACGACGAATGACGGCGACGGTGGCGACTATGGCGACGATGGTGATGCTGGAGCGATGTTACGAGAGTTCGCACTCTAATGAGCGGCATGCCGTTTGTCGTTTGTCCTTTGTCTATCGGATCGGATGGCAGTGGCAGCGCGCCCAAAAGGGTTATCGATTAATGATAAGTGATTAAAAACTCAGCTCTCAACACTAATTGACACAACTCTCTTTGGGTGAAAAAAATGCGGGGGCGTTAAAACAATAAACTCAAATATACATAAATAATATTTATTTACTTTATCAACGTGTGGGCGGCAGCTGCCTTCCTTTTTTCTCCTTTACGTTGTATTTTTGCGTGGGTGCCAAATCCAATCCCATTGGGTACCTCGATCTGCTTGGGTTAGGTTTGGTTTGGTTCGGTGTTTTTTTATTTGCCTCCTTCTTGGTGCGCTGGCAATCGCGGGGCGTGCATCTGAGATGTAAGGCAGACGTGTTGCCATAATGCTCCAGCAACATGCAACCGCCAACATACAACATGCAACTGTCGATTGGCAAAATTTGCCAGTGCTGCCTGCTTGGTTTATACTCTGACAAAAATAGTTAAGAATTTTGTGCTCAATCAAGAAAATAAAGATCGAAATTCCCCATTTTTTGTTTATAATAGCACTGAATTTGAACCAGTGCTTTTTCCTGAGTATACCCACCCAAAATGATAACATATGTTGCCCTATATCTGAATGAACACACAAGCACACACACACACACACACCTATGCATGTTGCATACCAGAGTTTTTGTTATCTTATCAGTAATGTAAAGAAACCTTTTTTGCTAACTATTTTCCAGTATATATTTTGCTAAATATATATAACAAGAATTCTATTCTTAGACGCATGATAAGTAAAATTGTTATGGTAGAGTTTGAGATAAACTCAAATAGCAAAAAAGCTAAACAGCTTGTTGGAGACAGGCTGGATGAAAGGATAAAAATGCTTAAAGCCAAATGCGCAACACTGAAAATTTTGTTGTTGCGCCTGCCAATAAAACTGAGCGCCAAACAATTTAAATTTGAATTTAAATTAGCTGCTCTTGGCGGCTGCCGCCACATCTGCAAATATGCTTCCACTTCCAGCTGCCGCCTGCCCGCCGCCTTCCCCCCTAACGAATCTTGTTTCCTTCTGGATGGCAGTCCAATAACCATTGTTGATGCCCTCGAACGATATCGAAGGTCCAATCACGAGATGCTGCAGCTTTTCATTTCCTCGACTCCGAGAGTTGAGTTTAGCTGAAAGGCTGCCAACTGTTTTTTTTTCTTTCCTTTTCTTTTCTCTTCTTTTCTTGTGTGTGTGTTTTGAATGAAGCTTCTTTGTTTGTTCTCACTGCTTATCCCCCCCCCCCCTCCCCACACCCACTGGCTTTGCTTTCAGTTTGAACTTTTGCGCTAATTTTCTTTTCATATTAATTATATTTATTTGTTCTTTCACTCACACATTCTAACTCTTTTTTTTTCGATTTCTGTTTCTTTGCAGGTATGTAATTTGAAGATCCATTCGATCAATTCCTGTAATGATAAACCCATTCGATGAAGTTGCAGCTGCAGCTGCGTTTTTTCGTTTTTTTTTTTTTTTTTTTTTTTTTTGTAATTCCATTTGAGAGATTTGTGATTAATTAACAGATGCTGTGGAAACAACAACATTTTCTTGATTTGTATGCACATAGCATGAACCATTGTCGTTGCCGCTACTAACAATGGACACACGTATGTGGCACGAACACGAGCACGGGGGCAAACAACAACTACAACAACACTGACAGTTCCATTTAAATGTCAATCAGCGACACTTTTGACATGCGGACAGACATTTTGATGGGATGTAAACGGTGTGTGTGTTTGTGTGAGTGAGTGTGTGGCTAA
This sequence comes from Drosophila melanosoma, assembly GCA_035042045.1. Classification (NCBI taxonomy): domain Eukaryota; kingdom Metazoa; phylum Arthropoda; class Insecta; order Diptera; family Drosophilidae; genus Drosophila; species Drosophila melanosoma. The sequence continues at coordinate 5,690,091 of JAWNLY010000176.1, forward strand.
GTGTGTGTGTGTGAGGTGTTCCAGGGGCTTGGCGTGGGCGAACACACGGCGGCGGCTTGAGTAGTGTGCCAAACAAACAATTTATTAAGCCAAGGGGCAAGCGAGCAACTATCAATGAGTCAAATTTGACCGTAAAAACTCCCTTAAGCAACACACATTTAAATATGTAGGCGGTACTGGAACTGTTTAACAAATATATCGATACTAAGATTAACAAATTATCGATTTACAGTGTTTTATTAATATAAAACTGTATGAAGATGAAATTTAGGCGCTTCTGCTCTTGTTATACCATCCATTACCCGAGTCTTTTGATATATTATATATATCTTATATATATATATACTTTTGTAACGATCACCAACATGTCGATGGTCAACTAATTTAAATAATGCCAACTTCATAAAACAATTTCGACAAATGAATTTATCAACACGTCCGTTGACAACACAAGGCAGAAGCTGTGGCTAGCTTGGGAAGCAGGTGCAGATGTAGGGGAGGATGGCGGAGGGTACATGTGTGGCATGTTGCACAGTTGCAAATGTCGACACAAAAGTTTTACAACAGCAGCAGCAGCAGTAACAACAACAACAACTTCAACTTGCAAACGCAATTTGAAATTCAAATTACGTTTTTTTTTTCTTTTTTTTTTCTTTAAACATTTAACGAGGTTTTTGGTGGAACAGGACACACAGCAGTGGAGTTGCAGTTGAAGTAATGGCAAGGGGGGGGGGAGTGAAGTGGCATGTGTAGTGCAGTGTAGTTTGTTGTGGATACAACTAAAGTTGACAGCAACCACACGGGCAATGCGCTCTGTGTTAGTGGCAACAATGGAACTCCAGTTGAAGTGGTCGATGCTGAGTATCCAGCTTGCAGTGTGGGATTGGAGTTGGGGAAGGCGGCTTGCTCGATTGCCATGTAGACGCTCATCAGGTTGACAGCTCTAGCAAGGCGATACATGCTCAATGCACCCACTGCAACCACCGAGTAGCAGCAACCAAGCTAACAATCAAACGGTTGCATATTTCACATTAATTTTGTGGTCGCCATCGCATTTTGTGCGAATGAATTTCCAAAAGTTAATTGACCATGCAAAAAGATCAGATTCCAGTTACCCAGTTGCTGCTGCTGGTACAACAGCAACTGTTGTACGTGTTGTTGTTCTTGGTGCTGTTGCGCGCCCTTTCCGCTTGGGCGTCACCAACAGCAGCAACAACAACAACAACAACAACAGTAACAACAACAACAAAAATAACAACAGCTCCAAATTTGCAAAGTCAACAGAAATAAAAGCAAATTTAGCGTAGCTGCCAACACGTGACAGCTTACTGCAAATGGAGCAGGGTTCAATGCGTTGGCATGAGAGTGCGGCTGAGGAGGCAGGTCTCAAATCAAGCTCTTGGGAATAATATATATGCCAAAGGAATGTGCAGTAATAATAAAGGAAGGGGTAGAAAGCACAGAAATTATGTTCTCCAAAAATTAAATAAGAATTTGGCTCTTTGATATATATATATATATAAATATATATATATTTGTATATGTATATAAAATCCACAATGCGCAAAAGAATTTATAGAACTTTTTTTACAAAATAAAAAAAACATACAAAAAAAAATTCAGTTCGACTTTCACAGTGTGCCATAAATTTCAATGCATTTCACTTTATTGAGTTCGTTAACATTTATACAGATTTTAATTCGACTTCATATATATAAACAGCATTTTGAGTAGCTCAAATGTTTTTCATTTCAGCATTTCAATATGCTTAATACTTAAACAATATTTAAAAAAAAAAAACATTGGAAGATATCTGATAAACATAATATTTTTAGAATTTTACACATATCATACAATTTTTGATGATATTTCTTTAACAATTTGTGTTAACTTTGAGTTTATATAAAGTTTTATTTTTAATGCACTTTCATGTTTATTTGAATTTTTAATCTAGCTATCATATGAAAACTTGATATAAAGGTAAAGTTACAAATGAGTTATAAAAAGATCAAAAAATTGTTGGTGACGTCCAAAATCAGATCAAATAGAATAGAATATCTGAATTGAAATGTGTAAGCTGAGCTTCTGTTTGTTGAAAGTGCATGACTCACCGATACCCTGTACTAGTTCACCTTAGTTTTTGAACCTTATGAGATGTTTTTAATTCGATTTCTAGTGTGAAATTTGCACACTGGAGTGATTTGAAGATCTTTGATATGGCGGAAGATAGTCTGATAGGTCAGCATGGTTGGGAATACTCCACTCTTAATGCTTATAAGTGCTGCTTATACCTATTTGGCAGCTACCCCACCCTGTAAACCCCAACCCTTCGCTCTTTCTATTGCCAAAGAGGGCAATTGGAAATGTGTGTATATATTTATATATATGGATTAGAGTTCAATACCAATAATCAATAGCAATAATAATCAATCGACTAGGTTTGGGGCTACAGAAACAAATGTGTTGCTTTGTTTGGTATTCCTCTGCCTGTGTGGTGACGGATCGTACCACTCCGTCATGCTGATAGCGGCTATCTCTGTGAATGCCGGCGGCGCCCCAAATAGCTGACCTAATTTTTTGGCTACAGTTCAGCTCAGCCAGAACTTCCGCCCCGGGAATAAAAGGGGCGGGAGTGTCAAAAATTCTGCCAGATGTTCGATTTGTTGTTGTTGCTTTTGCTCTACAGCTCGAAGAGCATATTCATACACAATGTCGATTTGTGAAAGGAGCACAAGCCAACCCACTGCGTTGTTGGATCTACATTTTTTTTTAACTAAATGCAATTGTGGCGGGTTCCGCTGTTAGCTGGCAATGCTGCCAGGACATGCCTCAGGCAGGAGCACAAAGTTCTGAATTGTGGTATGAGTGATCTGCATATGAAGAAGATAAAACGTATTTTAAATGTCAAAATAAGTTGCTGTTATTTAATTTGACCAAGTAGTGCACAGATCTGGGAATAACAACTAACACAATTTTCGATGGGAACAAACTCTGGTGGTGCAACCAGTGTCTGTGTGGCAGCAAAAGGAAGTTTGACCAAATGCTGTCCCCATAACATTTCAACACATATTTCATGAGTTTTTGAAGACAATATAATATTTCAGTTGCTGTTTTTCGCTCTTCAATTAAAACTCATTAACATAATGATTTAAGGGGCCTTCAAAATTGTATGTGGGTTGTGTGTGTGTGTGTGTGTGTGTGTGTATGTGTGTCGCCTTATAATATATGCAAATTAAATGCGCACAGAACAGAAATAAAGCGGCTGGTAACCAGAGACGACAGCAACAAAAAAAAAAAAGACAATATACAAAACAACAAGAGCAGCAGAGAAAACGCAAAGCCACGCAAAAATGTTGCCTAGAGCCAGAGCAATATGGTTGATGGATGGGTTGGGGAGGGGATGGAAGGGTGGATGGGTGAAGGCAGTCGCCTATAGCCCGCCCCTTTTGGACGAACTTCTGATGACAGCAGCGTTTGGCATCAACTTTATTTCGTTTATGGTGACATAATTAAAATTTATTTGACATTGCCCGATCGCTTACAACAATGTGGCAATGTGGCAATTATTAAACATAATGGCAACGCCCGCATCAGCATTCTTACGGAGACACCCAATCCAAAAGAGTCAAATCAAATTCTAGAAAGAGTTCCCGCTGCTTGTATTGTATTGCCCACACAATATCTCTCCCTTAAACGCACTTTTTTTTATTCCTATATTGATTTGTTAGAGCTATAAATTATTCTCTCTTTTTTTTCTCTTTCTCTTTCTCTTTCTCTTTGAACTTTTTTATGTTAAGGTAATAGACTTTAGTTCTGTATATTCTATAGTTGTAAACTGATTGTTCTATTTATATATCGCTCTCAGTGTTCACTCTTTTCCATTCAAACAACCAATTATAAACTTAAATACATCGATAATATCGCATGGGTTTCACTTAAAAGTTGGTTCATTGTCCAGTCACAGTCCAAAATTCAACCCAGTCTCGCTCTTTCGAGTACGTGCTACTGTTACAGTGATAGGCTTATCTTATTGTGAGAACAAAATTTGTATCTTATCGAATTTTTTGTATTAAAAAAAACAATTCGTAATCAACATACAACAATATTTTCGGATTATATTTGTTTTGCTCGAAATAATACTGACTTAAAACAGAATAATAAAGAAACATCTTCGTCGCCATAATGCATATATATATATGTATATATATATATAAATGTGCATTCTTGATCATATACAAACTCTACCCCAGTACAGTAATCTATAGAATTTTGAAAAAATCAATCGAACCACATTTGTTGCATAGTTTTCTCAAGCACTATTTTGAAGTGGCATCTTTTGGGTAAATAGGCTCTTTAGTTTTGTTCCTGCTCAACTCTTAACACCCAGGAGCAGCTTTAAAAATATTTGATATAGGACAACACAAAAATCAATTGGAAGGCAGTCACATAACGCCTATGGAGCACGGCCCCGCTTTAGTTGATAGTGTGCTCCCCATCCCGCTGTGCGGATACACCAGTTGGGTATGCGGCACATTACCAGCAGCGAGCGAGTTCCAACTTGTGTGGCATGGTCATGTCAGCCAGCGGCGTTTGCTCGACCGTCGGTCGGCCCGATGCCAATTCCTTTCAAATTCAAAACCGAAACTGAAACCCAAAACATAACCCAACACAACAACAAATGCCGCCTGCTTCATCGTTTTTTTTTCTGTTTTCTGTTTTTTTTTTCTTTATTTTGTTTTTTTATTCCTTTTGAAGTTCTTTTCAGTTCTTTTATTTTCGTTTTGAGTTCTGTTCAGTTCTGTTTATTTATGCGCACGTTTTCAGCCGTTCAACGTTTCACATCCTTTTGTAATTTACCTGCGCGGTGTTTTTGTTTACCTACTTTTCTCTCTCTCTCTCTCTATTTGCCCTCTCTTTCGCACTTGGTGTCCCTAATGGGGCGCCCACTTAACGCTGCGGCTATTAACTGTCATTGTCTCCAAGCGGCAGTTTGTGCATTGATTGTCCTACGAGGATAATAAAAATACCAGATTATGTTTAAATATGCCAATGACTTGCCCTTGCTATCCAAGCACCTCTCTCGACATATATACATATATACATAATACATATATAAATATATATATCTCCCTTTGCCATCATCGATCTCTTAAAACATATTCAAGGGGCCCATAAAACAAATACTGGCATTTCTTTCGGCCCTGGTATCAAGGCGTGTTTTACGATTTTTATTGTCATTCTCGCATTGTCATACATGTGCTCTACAACAACAACAACAACAACAACAATTAACGACTATACCCCAATTCATTCCCATCCACCGGCAAACGGTTTTATGCCATCATTAAAGTCAAAAGTTTCAGCTATCATTTGGGAACACACTTCATCCAATTTAGCATGGTTGACCCAGGCCCTTCTGACCTAACCCACCTTGCGACAAGCCCAACCCTAAGAGGGTTGGCCACAAGTGCGCAAAGGTATGCAAGAACCATCCCTAAACGGTTCCTACTCTAACTGGACTGGTAATTCCTATAATACGCGTAACAACAGGTCTCCCGACAATGAGGGCAAACATTCGAAAGACTAGCTTAGAAAATCATTATTGTAAAAGTCAGGTAAAAACAAAGTGAAGTGTAATTGAAGTCATAAATACGTAGACAGGGACAGGATTCTTAAGAAGATTCTTAATCTCGAATATATAATTTTTTAAGAAAAGAGAAAAAATGTGACCAAGCACATTAATAATTAGTTGTGAAAAAAGCAGAAAATTGAAAAGAAATATTAAAAAAAAAACACCTGCAATAAATTGACAATAACGGTTGTACAGTATGATCAAAATAGCAACAATAACCAATGTCTCCTAGGCCTCTAGGCAAACTCGACCTCCCGTTGAACCCAAGATAACCCAAATTTTTAATCTTAGGCGCTCTACAAGCTTACCAAAAATATCGATATGAAATTTATTGTCTAATTTGTTCGCTTTCGGTTCGAAATGAAAGCCCACACTTCCACTTGCTTACGCAACACACACTTATATACACACACACACACACACACACACACACACACACACGCGCACACACTTATATACACACACACACACACACTTATACACACACACACACACACACACACACCTATACACACACACACACACACTTATACACACACACACACACACTTATACACACACACACACACACATACAAATGTGTGTTGCTCCTCACATGCCCTGGTCGCGTCGGTCTCTCAGTTCCCGAAACCACCACACACCCCACACCCCACACTTGCACTGCGACCGCAAGGGTTCAAACGTGAATGACGATCCATGTCATCAATCTTTCAAGCATCGTTGGCGGCAGACAACAGAAAACTAATACAAGAGTGTCGTAGAGTGGAGTTGAAGGGGCAGACGAAAACCAAAAACAACAACAAAAAGTAACGACACAAAAATTTAGTTGCTTGTACAATTTATGAGCGATGAGTCCAAAAAAAAAAAAAACAAAAAAAAAAACACCCAACGAAACAAACAACAAATGAAAGAAATACAACACTGAGTGAAGTTGGCTGCGTCTGCGCACTGAACTCAGCGTTTGACCTTGCCATCAATTTACGTAATGGAAATGGGAATGGAAATGAAACTGGAAAAACGCTGAAATTTGTAGCTAAAGCAATTTGTGGTTATTGCTGTTGTTGTTGTTGTTGTTGTCGCGATAAGCTGAAAGCCCGCAATTTGTGCTACTTTGTTACGTTACGGCCATGGGGCATAGAGCGGGGATCGGCGCGGATCGGAGGAACTACTAGCTACTAATGCTCCAGCAGCTGGTAGCAATTTGACGCTCGAATGCATCGAACAAGCGCAGCTGATAAATGGTATCTACGCACATATATATATATATATGTATTTACTCATACATATAGACGAGATCCGAGTTGGGTGTCTATTGAGTTCCCTTTTATGGCATGACAAATTTATTTCATAAACTCGATACGAATTTCTCATCTAATCAGAATATTACATATTAAATTCTGTTTTAGATCGCTTTAAGGACGCATTATTATAATCAAAAGCAGAGCATCTGCAAGTCTGCTTGTATATAAAATGTATTTTAAATTCCTTTCAGTTTGCTCTTGATGTTGTTGTTGTTGTTGTTGTTGTTGTTGTTGTAGTCTTATCAGCTGCAAACTGGCAGCTCAAGTTTGGAGCGAGGCCACCGTCCACGTGGGCTGTGCTCGAATCGGCTTAAAAGCTGCTTGGATAAGCTGACAACCAACAGTTGTCCAGCTGTCTCACTGTCCATCTGCTTGTCCCTCTGCTCACTGTCCGATTGCATTTCCTGTGCGGCGCATCAATTTTCCCAATCTGTTGACCACATTAACGAGCCGTAAGTTATGACCCCAAACTTGGTTAACTGGAGCGAGGCCGACGCTACCGTTAAGCACACGTATTACGAATATCGTTCAAATTTCAACGGGTTCAACGACAGTTGGTCAAGCAGACTGATGCGAGCGACGGCTTTGAGTGCTCGTTTGGGTGACTTCCTAATATCTCCCTTCAACACGTTCCTGATATTCCCCCAGCACCCTTTCCCATCAATTTGTACAACTAGCTTTTTTATGCCAATTTCGACACTTCTTGACGGCGCCATTAACAACCATGCATACCATATGAGTAGAACTAGCTGACGTCTTTGCCATGTCATGTCTTTTCTTGTCTTGTCTTGTCTTCGTTTTGTGTACACCCTCTAAACATCATAGTGGGTATAATAAGTTGGTCAATAAATAAACAGTTTTTACTTTCAGAAATTGTCTGATTGAAGATTAGCTTAAGTTTATACGGTCAAAGATTAAAGTCATTCAACTAAGTTAAGCCAAAGGCATTTATATTTAAATATTTTCATATGCTTATAGTTTTATCAATTAATTAATTACTTAAAATATATATTTGCAAAAGGGTATTCAAATACCGACTATTCTCATAAACTTTCCTTTGGGGGTTTTTAACTTTTGGTTAACTTAATGGACGCATTATGTTGACTTTTTGTTTCTATGTCTTCTTTGCCAAAAATTTGGCCGGAAGCGCGTGCTGACCTCACATTTGGCCAGCTCAAATGAAAACATCAAAACCCCAGCCCAACAGATATTCGTGAAAAATGCGCCAAATGCATGAAAATATATTCAGTAAAAGGAAAAACTTAATGAGCTGGAGACAAAAACCATATTACCTATGAGCGAACACAAGCCATATAATTTATTTATTTATTTTTTGGGTGTGGGCCCAAGTCTTTTTATAGCCATGATGCGTTGACACTCCGACAATCCTCCAACCATAATCACAAGCACAGTCGCGGCGGCAACCCTGTCACACACTTGAGTGACTTAACCGAAATCCCATCAAATTATGCGCGTTCGCTCGCTGCCTGTCTTGAATTTTAACTTAACAAAAAAAAAAAAAAAAGAAGGAAAATTAAAAAAAAAACCAAACATGACAAATTTATTGATTTACTATGGTAAACATATTTTTGACAAATCTCTTTGGATTTAATGTCAACTTTGTTGCTGTTCGACTCCATTTGTTGTCTGGCTATAGCATGTGCCACAAGGCCACACATTTTAAATTACTGTTAGATTTTTCTGTTTTTAAATCTTTTGTATGAGCATATTCTAAGTTTTCATAATAAACACAGTTTATTGTTTATCATATTTGTATGCTTGATCAAGTGGAATATGCCTTTCTCGCTGTAGCGCACCACACCAAGTGAGATTTTGACATTGATCACTTTTGAATGTTGAATCGTTGTCCACATTCACATTCACACTCACATCGAAATCCTCACTCGCATTGTCAATGTCTTCATTATTTGAAGGCACAAATTCAATTAGCCACTTGGGCAATTCGATTTTTCTAGCTTTTGTTTAGATATATTGTAATTGGATTTTGTTTAACATGCTTTTCGAATTGCCTTCTGCTTCTTTCCGTCTCTCCATCTCCCTCTGGTGATTAGCAGGACTCTTTGGTTAGGAACAGCTGCAGGTAAACGACACCGTACACTGCCTATCGGCGCGTTCGATCTGACAGGTAACATGCTGAACGCCAGGTAGAGCAACGAGATGGCTTCATCAGCCGGCAGTATGAGGCATGTCCTGCCAGCAGGATGTGCCGCAAGCTGGGCCTCCTGCGTCTTCCTGCCTGCTGCTTCTTGTTTGTATAAACTCACAGAAAATCACGTGAGTTCCGCTTTCAATGGAATTGGGAAGACAACATTATTGCCTGCTGTTTGATCCATTGCACCGGGATAGCAGAAATACAATACTTTATTTATCATTGAATGCACCATCTAAATACGAACGTGACCAAGTCCTATTGGCCCGTGGCCACAATTAGTGCTGCCATCGACAGGATTCGTTGTAATTCTGATCAACTAATCGTAAATGCACAAATAACATGTTAGGTTGGGTGTAAAAACGCTAAGAGATGTGTGTGTGTGTGTGTGCATTTGTGTGTGTGCGAAGCTATTCAGTAGCTGTGACTTAATACTCTATCCCTTGGCTAAATATTTTCATCTCTGAGTTGAAATTTGCCTCTTTGCACCTCCAATAGCCGACAAACTTTTGTGAAAAGCCTTTGTTATAAAAATGACTTAACCTGCGTAAAAAACACATCTCCAATAAATATGAAATTATTTAGGATGTGGGTGTGATTTCATCTGCATGAGGTGTATGGCTTTCGAATGAATCATATCATATAATTGTGCACATGACCATGTCGCCATTTGCGTCATCACTTTCCAGTTATCAGTAAATAGATTCAGTTGCCAAGAACTATTTGTTATTTGCTATTGATGAATATCGTTTTTGGTATGTAGCGGAAATGCCATGCAAATACTAAACCAAAAAATGGCCAGAAGAGCACAGCAACAAAAAAGAAAAAGAAGAAGAAGAAGCAGCAGCAGCATCAGCAGCACAGTAAGAAGACATTCCGATATTCCGGACCCAATATTGTCAACATTCTTTTTGTTGTCTCCAATCCAAGCATAAATATTTATATAAGCCTGAGAAGGGAGAAGAGAAGATTGGGGTTAGACCAAAACTGTCCCAACAACAGCAAGCAAACAAAGAACTTAAAATACATGAAAATTAAATGAATTTCTTGTGGCAAGTTGCGGGAGGCAACTCCAACTTGAGAGCAATGGGTTGGCACTGGGGACTGGAGCAGACAAATGATAATAAATATTGTAAAGAGCATTCGGATTTCGGGTGTGTCCCTTTGTGTGTGTGTGTGTGGAGGTTGCGAGGGTGACAGGGCCATGCTGCAACACTTACCGCAATTCATTCACTCTCGCCTCAAACTCGGAAGAGACTGAGTGCTGGGATGGCGTTGTGTGTGTGGGGGGGGGGGGGGGTCTGGGGGATTGTCCAATATCTCCGTGGCTGGTGGCTGCAAACACTTGAAAAACACTTGTGATAATGATGACTAATAAGGCATACATAAGGCAAAACTGCCAATGACTTCCAAAAAGAGCCAAACAAAACCAAACATAACCATGAAATGAAATAAGTTGGGGGGAAACAAATACAGCTGGGTCCAGGGGTGGCTGCTGTCATTGGGAGAGGAGGGGTTTCAGTTTTTGACTAAGTCCTAAGACGATTCATCTGGCAGATTGCATGAGCAGAAGTAAATAAACACATAAAAATCCTTCCTGTGGATTACTTTTGTTGACATACGGATCAAGTTTAACTGGTTAAAGCCATAAAAGATAAAGCTAACTTTGAAATGATCCGTAGGCAAACTAATTTCGGCTTCAATTATTTAAAAATGGGTAATAATCCTTATTATTGAAAATAAGAAACTAATCTCGAACATCTTTTTTCCGAGAATGGCAACTGAAAAACTCGCCTAAAACTGATGAAATTCAACGAGAATTGCTGACATTTATGAATAAGTTCGCTTTTTGTTTGGAATTTAATTCAATATTTGATTATAATTAAAATTGGAAGACGCAGAGCTAAAGAGCATTTGGCTTGGCATGTCAATCGAATCAAATTTGTAGGAGATCTTTTAGCTGCGGGCTACACTCCGAGAATTGAGAATTGAGAATGTGGAGTGTGGTTTAGAGCGGGTTGGAAGGGACGCTTTCGGTTGATTGCCACGACCGAATGCCACTTGAAAGGGTTTCGGATTGGGGCTTTGTGATGGGCTCGGTTTCGGGTGCTGGTACGGCCTATGATGCACTGGCTCTGTGTTGTTATGTGGCAATTGAAACGACACGCGCGGCGCGTTTATGCGGCAATTAATGCTTAAATTTAATTAAATGCATTTTATGAATGCGCTTCGAGTGTGAGTATGAGTGTGAGTATGAGTGTGAGTGCATTCACTCAACAACCGACGGCAAAATCATACGAGCGTTTTAATTGCTTCTGGGAGTTGCAAGTGGAGCGAAGGGCCATTCATTCATTCATTCAGGCCGCAACGATAATTGATTTGTGTGTGGCGTACACCCCACAACTAAAAATGAAACCACCAAGCCACCCAGCACCAACCCCTTCCCCTACGTTCTGCCTCCCATTTTTTTTGAAAGGCATATGCTAATTGATAAGCTAAGTGGCAAGTGGCATAAAATCAGCCCTCGTTCTGACATTTAAAGCCACTAAAATTTCGTTGATATCAAACACAACTTTAGCAGCAATCCGAAATTTCCAAATTTCGAAATTCCAAGCGGACACTGAAAGATCATTAAATGCGGTTTTATGGACTGACGGTGGAGACGGTGGAGCACTCCAAGATTTATGGCACAGCGGCACTCTATGCACAGATTTATGTTCTACCAACAACAGAAGAACTCTGATTTGTCATCGCTGTTGTCTTTGGACTTGTCTTCTTCTACTGTTTCTTATTTGTTTGCCTTGTTTGTTTGTCATCAAGTCAGTTTGTATACATACCCTGTAACTTTATAATGTTTCAAACCTAGCAGACAGCGGATGACATCTCATAAATCAGATATATCTCAACATTTCTCTTTAATCTCCTGCGATAATGTTAACATCGATTTTGAATTTTTTCAGCCCGTTATAGAATAGTCAAAACACATGTCATTATATATCTTCGATAACTGTTAGTGGTTAATATAAATTTGCCTCTGCTTTCTGAAAGTAATATATTCCACAAAATTTCTTAGACTGTAGATATAACTAAAGGGCATTTCATAGTCGAGTATTCTTTGCTAAAGTATACATTTCATTTTTGTTATAATTTTGTTAACATTTCATTACCAAATCTCGCAAGTTGACATGAGTCTAAACATGCTAAATGAGTAGCCAAGTGGCCGCGATCCAAAAGACCTAACCAATTGGCCCAATAACGAGGCTTTAGGTCTTAAGTTAAGATGCTCACCAGCCAGATTTCGATTTACACGAACGTGACATAAAAGAGGCTTGGAAATGGGTGGAGTGAGGGGACAGGTCGGAACCTCAAGTCCATTCTATAAGTGTCTGATCAGGTCTAGCTAGTTGACTGGCTGGCTGGCTGGCTGACTGGCTGACTGGCTGACTGGAACCAGTTCTTAGTTTATTTTGCTGGTTCAGTGGGTGTGCATTAAGATATTTAAAAGTTATTACAATCTCAATTAATGGCTCCATGTGGCCCGAACGACTGTTTATCGCTCTTGAGCTGGAGAACTAGTTCATAAATTTCGCTAGCTGCTTGAGGTGAACGAAGATGCGTCGATAGCGAAGAATACTTACATCGTATAAAGTTGTCTGATTTGTATTGAGTCTTTTTATTTGTAGTCACGACTCTCGTGTCCAGAACGACGATACACTTGTTTTTAAACATATCTTAAAAGCATAAAAAACGCACTTTACCTAGGATCTTACCCTATACATGACTGGGTATCAAATGTTTGTCATCTTTTCAGTTTTTTAACGAGTACTAAGCCACTTTAATTGTGCTGTTTTTAAAAGACATTTGACATAATTGCTTAACCAAAGAACTATTGTGTGGTGGGGCAAGCAACTCAAACACAAACTAACGTTAAATGCATTAAACAATTTGAGTTTAAAATGTGTTTACGCAAACACCTAGAAACAAAAAACACTTAAAGCAACATCGTTAAAAAGTGTCAGAGATGGCCAGTGTTGGGTAATGTCCGCGGTTTAGTGTCAAATGGCAGGCGACAAACAAAAACAAAAAAAAAACAGCAAATGACTTTGGACCTGCCCTCGACGCTGTCTTAACCGTTGTTGTACTTATTATGGTGGTTGTTTTGTGGAAGCACTTAAAGATGCAACTTAGCCGTGTGACAACGTGTGTGTAGGTGCCACACACTTAATGGTGCCCATAAAGTGGCGATTGCTGCTGCTGTTGCTGCTGCTGCTGCTTTGGAGGATAATGAAGTTGCATGTTTACACTGTGCAACGTGGGTGAAGCAACTTTTTAGACTTTTCGCCTTATAGACGACTGCTCATTAGCAACATCTTTCCGTGTTGACTCGCCCAGGTTCAAATCACTCCCACTATACCCGACCAAGCGTCTAACCGCTAATATTACCCTGTCGAAACTACGATTTTGAGCAATCCTAAGTAATTACGTTTTGGGCAAGCCCCTTCGAGCAGAGAAAAAAAGGTGCATTGAACTGGTTCCACCTACAATAATCGATTTGATTGTCAAACTGAATCCCCCCCCCCCCCCCCCCCCCCCCCCGCAAACTATATAAATGCACAATTAGCTATACTCATGACTTTTGTTCATTTTTGCAATTTGAAGTGAACCTCAAACCCCCCCCCCCACAAAAAAAAGGTGACACCTGAGAATCAAGCAACTTCGACAATTGAAAACTGACCACGGTTTTAGAATCGTCTAGTAAACTAATAGCTGACAAGACGCAGAGCAAATATCTCCGTTACTTGAGATCGTATCGATCAACTGATCGTCGGATCGTGCGATCGTGGGATCGTGATCTATGGACCCATAGTTTCAGCTAACTTTAGTCTTTTCTTGTGGTTTATGCCAATTGATCGGTAGGAACTCTGCAATAACCCAATCTCTTTTGTTCTGTTCTCTTCCAATTGCAGCCTGCTGGTCGGCGCTCCATTGGATCGTAATAAGCAGCCGGGCACCAATCATTCGGGCGCTTTATATAAGTGTCCCATAACAACGAACTTTTACGATTGTGAACAGGTCATAACCGATGGCAGAGCAAGTAAGTATAGCCCATGCATATATATATATATCCAATTAGGGCAATAAAAATACTCTAAATACAATATATATATATATAGGCACTACGTATATATTTATTCATAATTAAATTTCGATTATGTAATAACGTACTTTTATGCAGCCAAGTTTTAAAGTTGTTTTCACAAAGCACACAGCATTGGTAAACAAAATATGAAAGTTTATCGGAAGTAACAAGTATATAATATACTTAATTTACTGTTAGTCCATAATAAACTAACACTGAGCTGCGCTTCTGAGGTGAAGGTTTTGCATGAAGTACAGGAAATCTGAACAATAGATTTAAAAATAATAAAACTAGTTAATTGCCGAGCAATCTTTAAATAAATGAAAGAAAGCTTTTTATTTCAAATGTTAAGTGACTAACAGATTTGCTTAGATTTATTATACATAACACATGTTTAAATAGTACAAGATTAAGGTCTAATATCTTTTAGAATATACCAATATAGACCTTTTGAGGTTACTTTGTGTCTATGTATATAAAATCCCTTGGCGTATTACAGCTGTATACAGAACTGTAACTAAAATTTTTAACACTCTAATGTTAGTTAAATTAATATGTTTACTATAGGCAACATACATACTACATGGATATGTCCATAATATAAATATAAACCTTATATTTATTGTTATTGTATAGGACCGATATTTAAGTAATTTTTGTAAACACTCATATTAATTGTTCTTTTAAATGCTTTTTTTAATTTTCTTTTTTTTTCTTTATTTTTATTTTTGTTCCACTCCTTGCTTTATTTCTCCAAAATAAACATATATATATTTACAAAAAACAATATATTCGGTGCGCAATTATGGAAAACTATGTAACAAAAACGTTCAACAAAATTATTGACCAACTACTTTTGACATTTTAATTCGTCCAACCGAAAATCAAAATAAAAAACGGATTTGTCATTTTGCAGATGATGAAGAAGCGCGTAAGTGGTATGGGTGCTTTATTTGTTGTTGTTTTGCCCGTATATGTTTAAAATAACAAACAAGAACAAACAAAAAAAAAGACACAATTAAAGCATTTCATTTATTTGTTAAAAATTTATTTTATTATTTGCATATGCGCTTTAATCTCTCACCTATGTTAATTTTAACCACTGAATATGCAGTGCACACATACGATAAATACCATTCGATAATCTATGGACTATCGATAACACAAGAAACTTTTGCCAATTTACGCTCACTCATTATTTGTATATAATCAATAAATGTATAGTTTCGCACGCATTTGTTTATATATCCTAAATGCATATCAATCTTCGAGTAAAAAGCACACATACATGCATATATATGTATATAGATATAAATATCCCCATATATGTATGTATGTATATAAATATATAATAATCAATTTACCACTTGGTTAAGCTTATATAATACATATTTCTCGCATTAATTTACATAACATTTTTTATTTTTAATATTTATATAGAATCAGAATATTGAATCTACAATATTAACCAATTTACTACTTGCGAAAAACTTCAATTTCCACCATTTATTGACCTAATTTAAATGAGCAAGCATTGTAATTAACTAGATCATTGTCTAAATCATTTCTCAGCATTGTAAGAATTGGAATTGTTTGGGGTTAAGAGACGCTCTGGGATTTATATTAGGCTTTAAAATTTCGCTCTGTGCTAATAACTTCTTTGCTATTGGCATGTACTAAATACTATAACTCTAACTGATTTTTTAGTCTCCCTTGTGGCTGTGTGTCGTTTAGAAAATATTCTCAGACAACTGATTGGCATGGCAACGTAATTGCAACTTTTTGTTACTTCACTTCCTTATTATTATCCAATTCAAATTAAAATATTTGACAGGTGTTTTAGTAGGCATTGTAGACAGATATTCTTGGAAAGCAAATAACAACAAAAATAGAAAGATAGAATTTCCCAGTTATTTAGGCATTTCATAAATACAATTTTATATTTAAAGCTAAATTAAGAAAATAATTTTGCTTGAGAGACGAGAGACAAGTGTGGCCTGCATAAATGTAGAAAACTAGAAAACATATATAGATTTGAATGTTTTAAATGTTTCTCATTTACTTCAACTATGTAGTGATAGTTTCGTACACATATAGTTTTTTTTTAAATTAGAAAACATTTTATATAAATGCTGAGAGCATTTTCGATATTATTTTTGGTATTCCGCCTTACAGATAGATTGTCATTTGTAATATACCTAAAAATAAAATATAATTTGTATCTATTAACAAAAGATTTATTTAATGGATTTCAATTTAGTTGATCGATGAGCACTCTTGACTTAAGCATTATGACTTTTTCGAATAAAATTCTCATAAGAATTCAATATTTTCGTTTAGATTTGCCGTATTTCTACTGCCTCTCAGATTATTTTATTGTGTCATTTTGCATGTGGTCTCGCTTATTATTTCCTGGTATCTGACACATGTTAGGAAATTCCCATCCAAAAAAAAGAGCTAAGAATTATTCATTTGTAACTGTGACTGAAAGTGCGATTGTTTGTTTTTTGTTAGCCTCCAATTGGTGACTCAGTTAGCATTAATTAGTAGACTCATCCACTGATCATTTTATTATTGAGAATAACAATGTTTTCGTGTGTATGGCATCTCTCCGCCCCCCTCTCTTTGGCACTCCCACTCCCATTTCCACTCCACTTCATCTCACTGGGCTGTTGGCATTCCAAATGTTTTGCGATATGTGCCCGTTTCGCAGTAGTTGTTGTTGTTGTTCTTGGGTATTGTGGCCTTTGCTAATGGAAACGCGCGCGGCAATCAGAGCGTGCAGTTGCTGGCCGAAGCGCCCCCAAAGCGGCTGCCACCGGTCTCAGAGAACGTGACAAATTTCACAAAATGCTGATGAACAAGAAAAAGAAGTAGAACAGCAGCCGCAGCGTTGGCAAACTGCATAAAAATAGCGGCGACAAAACGCAAATTTGTGTGGCATGAAGAAATTCTTGGGGCGTCTCAAATTGTTGAGCCAAATACCCCATCAACAAAAAACCAATAGTCGCAAACAACACCGACCCCGCCACCGCCCAATAGCAGCACTGTCAATGTCAAAAACGCGCCGCAAAGTGCAAAAGTTCATTGGGCCTATGCCAATTTAAACACACATACTAAGGCAAAATCATACACACACACACACCCGCAAACCCTCATGTTTGTATGCCAACTGCAAAATATTAAGCTGCAGCTGCAGCCAAAAATCGCGTGGGCCACAGGCGCAGGCGCAGGCGCAATTCGAATGTGGTTTTTTTTCTCAGCTGCGCTTGCGTCTCGTGACTTTCCCTTTACGTGTCAAACACGTAAAAAAAAGCGGCTGCTGCCGCCTTAACAGCCCACGCCCCACGAAAAACAAAGCTGCGATTCAACAATCATAAATGATAAACGCTCTGCGCACACCTCGCGTCCAATAACTGCAATCAGCATTCTCTCGCTCTGCCGCGCTCTTTATGTTAGCTCTGCGGGCATAATACAGTAATGATCATTTATCTTATTTCAACACTTTGATGCTTTAAAATGCATTTTAAATCAATTTCGTTACGTTTCACACTCATTATCTATGCACACATGTGCAGTCTTGCGCTCTCACTCTCTATCTCTACTTCTCTCTTTCTCCCTCTCTCTCTCTCTTTTTATATAACTATCTCCTTATATCGGATGTGCGTGCATTGCTGTATAGCCTAAGCAGGCGCAAGCAACAACACCTCGTCCCAAAACTTCAACTCCAATGCCAACTTCACCGTCGATATCGCTTCGGCGTGGCTGCATTCTATCAAACGTTGACAGCGACGCTGGCAGCACTTTCCTTTTTGTGATGCCTGCGTATGTAAAACATATGCATGGAGTATGCAAATATATATCAGAATATTGGAGACATAGAGTTTATATAACTGCTAATATTTGTTAATGTTTCGATTACTAAATTTATTTTACATTTAGTGGAATTACGATAACCCAAGTATCTTTGCATGAGCTCTATCTATATACATTTGCTTATACTTTTTACACTGTTGCTTGTTGCGTGGTATCTTGTAGGAGCATGCCAATCTCGTTTAAAATTTGACTTTATGCGTCGTTTGGTTTTAAGTTGTTGTTTTTTGTGCACTTGTTGCTGGTGTTTCTCTTTTTCCCGTTCCTTCTGTTGGTCTTGGTTAGTACATGTGCTGAGCAGCGAGATGCATATGTATGCTTATGTAGATATCTATAAGTAGAGCAGCAGTAGCTTTCCCCTCAAGTCCGCTCCCCCGCCCCCTAAATTATTCTGCACATGTGCGCGATTTCTGAGCGAGGATTTCTTTATCTTGTTGCGGTCACTCTCTCTTCTTGCTGATGTTGCTTTTAATGTTATTTAACAGTTGTTGTAATGTTAAAAAGAAATCAGACTGTAAATACTATAAATTTGAGTTTAGTTTAGTTTCTTTAAAAAATTTAATTAAAAAAAAAAAACTACATTATTGTTAATGCATATCACTTTTGTTGTTATTGATGTTGTTGTTGTTATCGTTACTGCTGTTGTTGTTTATATTGTAACTGATGCGACACAAACACAGATGCACCCACCCACACATACTTATGTATGTATATCCTATTGTCACACACATTGCTAACAAAAACCAAACAAAACAATTTTTGCACATTCTATCTACTCCCTGGCGCCATCTACAGACTACAATAACTCTACACTGGTACCGCCATCACAAGACGAGATCAAAGAGGGACAATGGTTGGGCGTCACTGTCCGTTCCCAAGGATTGGGTGGCAAGGTAACCTCAAGCTCATAATTAAATTGCACAGTTAAGTTTATATATTTTTATCCCCACTGATCCTTGATTCTCTCGATTCGTTCAGGTGCTCGTCTGTGCACATCGCTACGTGACAAAAGAAGGCCAGAATCACTATGGGCAAGGCTTGTGCTATGTCCTGACAAACGATCTGGGGTGGGATGAATTGTACGAGCCTTGCAAGGGACGCAGTGTGCAAAAGTAAGTGTTTGAAAATATTATTATTGTTATTTTTAAAGAGATATGTGGCTTAACTTAACTTAACTTAACTTAGGTTGGGTGTAATTACCTGCCTATTAAAGAAATCTTTGCTTCTTTATAAACACCATTAATCGTTTGGAAAAATGTTAGAAAACTAAGCTGAAAGGCGTATGCATTTAGAGTAGGCATTCTTTTTTCTTTAGGGAATTTTAAACTTGAGTTGTGGGTGAAAAACTATGAAGCCTAGGCAATGTGGGAGTTGACGTGACGTGGGAAATCCCTGCATTTAAGACTTTAATGTCTTATGTTCAAGTATAAAAAAATTTCGAACGCTTCATATTAAAAAAGAAAAATTTTCCGATCAAATCAATTTGATGTGGTTATTTAGACATGGACAGGTTCATTGCATAAGTCATCAACAACGGAAATAGAAGAAACAGAGGGTGTATCCCTCGAAAAAAAAGTCAAGGTGAAGTATATGTGTATAAGTTATTAATTGTATTTAAAAACGAAACTCTCTGAAAACGAAATGGGGAAGCAAACGGAGGAACAAAGAAACGCGTGTCTAGCTTCTGTTTGAGCCAATTAGCATGCATCGTGTGTGTTTGTGTGGGTCAATAGAGAAAGATTTAGGAGGGTTTGGGACTGCTAGCTGGTCAGGTGTGACACCGATGACGTCCTCGTCGCCGTTGCAGGAACCCATGTCATAAGGGCGAAATTTTAATTTATTTAAATGTCAGTGCATGTAGCAGGAACTGCAGAGGGAAGGGGAGAGAGTGGGGTCTGTGTATGAAAAAAAAAATGGTTCCTATAGATAAACAGGGTCGCACCACCGCACCCAAATCGCTGACCGAAAACAAAGCATAAAATACTATGGTATATGTTATATGGGTATATGAAGATGACGTGGTGGACTTGGACTTGGACATGCAATTATTCATTGCGCTGGCATCGCGTGTTTTTCAAAAGTGTCCCCGCACCAAACATAATTTGAGCGCGTATCGTGCCTTTATTTGTGACACGAACTCGAAAATTTTGTAAATTACAAATAAAGACAAAGAAATTACTTTTACAAGATTTTGTGTTTAGCCTTTTAGACTTTTGGTCTGCACGTCTGTTTGAATATATTTTCCCGCAATATTGTTGTAATACATTCTTCAAAACATTCAAATATGAAAAGTTTCAAATAACCGATCTCGAGTTGGAGTAAAATAATATATTACTAATTAAGTTCACGCAACCAACTCTAGACACAAGTAGACTTAATCTTGAAAAAAACCACTCAGCCCCACCCAGTTGACAACTGACCATGGACTCATTTGTTAATGTCAGCCTGCCACGTTTTAATGTATGCATGTTTATTTTTTGCGTTGCAGGGAACACGAGGAATATAGTTTATGTCAGGTTGGCATCTCGGGTGCGTTACTGGATGACAATACAATGGTGCTGGGCAGTCCGGGTCCGTTAACGTGGCGCGGCGCCATTTTCGTATTGGAATATAGTGGCGATTATTTGTATCGGGACAAGACTTTTTATCACAGTGATCAATCGGATGCCACTTCTCCGGTGGATAAGTATAGCTATCTAGGTATGTCCGTAACCGCAGGTCGTTACTTTAGCGTAAATATGTCTTATGCTACGGGCGCACCCCGCTCCAATGGCAGCGGTCAGGTGTTGATCTTTGACAAGATCAAAGATATAAAAGAATTACCCCTTCGCTTGATTATTAATGGCGAACAGTTTGGCTCGAGCTTTGGCTACGAACTGGCGACGGCGGACATCAACGGCGATAGAAAACAGGATCTGATTGTCGGCGCACCATTATACTTCTCAAAGAGTGAGGGTGGCGCCGTCTATATTTACCAGAACGATGATAACAAGCTGCACCATCATTGGACGTTGCGGTTAACAGGCGCCATGGAGAGTCGCTTTGGTCTGGCACTGGCCAACCTTGGTGATCTGAACAAAGATGGTTGCGAGGATATTGCTGTGGGTGCACCCTACGAGGGTGCTGGTAACGTCTACGTTTACCTTGGCTCACGCAACGGCCTCAACGAGAAGCCCTCCCAGCGCATTCAGGCCTCTGATCTGGGCATTAATTTACCGAAACCGATAACCAACTTTGGCATCTCGATAGCGGGTAACATGGATCTTGATGATAACTCCTACGTGGATATGATTGTAGGCGCACCACCCGCCGCCGTTGTTCTCCTCGCCCGTCCTATCATCAACATAAACACAACGTATCGGAGCAATGAGACTACCAACATTGATCCCAATCGAGCGGGCTGTGCAGTGAATGCCGTCACGAATTTAACGTGCTTCACGTTTGAGGCGTGCAGCAGCATCGCGCAGCACGAGCAGCTGAGCAAGGAGATAAATTTGTTGTACACTGTCGAGGCGGAGCCCTCCGAGCATCACAAGAAGATCTCGCGCGTCTTTTTTGATCTCGACAACAAGAGGAGCAGCATAATCAGTCGAAAAGTTCGGGTGCGAACTGATGGTGGCGTCCGGTGCCAAAATGTCACCGCTTACATTAAGGCCAACACTCGCGACATCCAGACGCCCATTCGTTTCCGGCTAGACTGGAAGCTGGAGGAGCTCGAATTGGCAGACTCACCGCTGACGCGACTCAATCCCATTCTGGATCAAACGCAGGCCTACATTGAGTTCGAGGGCACTTTCCAAAAGGATTGCGGCGATAATGATATATGCGAGAGTAGATTGCTTCTTCTTGCCGAGCCCAATCTTACAGCAGAGGGTGAGTGTTACTTAAAACAAGATTGATTTCAATTTATTTTCATATATATTGACACCGAACAGATGGTGAATATGCACTAATTCTGGGCAACACAACGGAACTGGAGGTTATGGTGAATGTGAGCAATTTAGGGGAATCGGCATACGAGGCACAGCTGTTGATCGCGCATCAGAAGAGCGTCTCCTACATAGCGACCAAGAAACCGGTAAGTCCACCTAACACTGTGGAATGTCTCCCTCAACTTATCTTCATCTTTACTTCCGATAGACCAATGCGACTTGCAACAGCTTTAATACGACAATGGTGGCTTGTAGCCTGGGCAACCCGATGTTGCGTGACACCACCAGACATGTGATTATACGCTTCGATCCCAACGGTCTGGAACCGGAGGAGAAACAAATAGTATTTCACATATTTGCGAACACGACGTCCAAGCTGGTGGGCCAAGATCTACCCGAACACAATCTGACAGTGCGCGTGGTGCGACAGGCGGAGTTGACGTTACGTGGCTGGGTGAATCCGGAGCAGAGTTTCTACAGTGGCGTTTCCAAGCTGCAAGATTTGCCAACTAAACTGGATGATATTGGATCACAGCTGGTGCACACCTATTTCATCTTCAACGAGGGACCCTCGGCTGCGCCCAAGGTACAGTTGGACATCTTTCTGCCGCTGAGACTTGAGAACAGACATGGCGATGATTTGAAGGACGATGACGGAACGTATCAGTATCTGCAATATCTGGAGGATAAGCCACAAATTGAGACCGGACTGGGCGATTGCAAGGTGGCGCCTGTGTATGTGAATCCACTCAACCTGCCCCCAATGGTGAAGTGGCCAGTGCATCGGCAGCAACAATTTCAGCAACTGCAGCTAAACAAGACCCATTTTCGGGCGAATCGTTTGCCCCGCAACACCTTCGAGCGCATTGTGCGACCCGAACGCTTCATGGATGGACGCGAGGTGGGCGGCAAAGGCAAGAAGCAGCAGATTGTGGAACTCAACTGCGACAAATTTACCGCCCAGTGCATCAAGATCCAATGTGAGTTCTTTGCGATGCCGGCCAAAACGGAGGCACAGGTCATTATAAAGGTTCGACTTTGGAACTCAACGCTCGTCGCCGAATATCCTCGAGTGGATCTCGTGAGGATTATGTCGACGGCCCATGTTAAAATACCGCAAAACTTTGGTGTGGAACAGTTAGAGAATAATAATCTTATTGTGGTATGTAAATAATAAAAAAAACCAAATTACGAACTGCTTTTAACTTGAACTCAACTTGAATTAAGTCCACCAATTTTTAATGCAGATTTTATCAAAAGAACTGCATCGAAAATCGGTGCAGCTTTGACAAATTGATAAGAGTAATGGAATCGTTTCGATAATGTTTTTATTTGGACCTATTTATTGTGAGTCAATCAGAAAGTAATTGTTGAATTTCTTGTTTAATCCTCAAGGTGGAAACACGCGCCTACCCGGAGCTGCTGGATCAGCAGCGTGAGACATATACGCCAATGTGGGTCATCATATTGGCGGTTCTAGGTGGATTATTGCTCCTGAGCGTGTTCACGTATGCGATGTGGAAGTGTGGATTCTTTAAGCGAATTCGACCGACAGATCCGACGCTCAGTGGAAATCTGGAGAAGATGAACGAGGAGAAGCCATTCCTGGCCGAAAAAACTAGCAATAATGTTTTCTAACAAGAGGGCACCGTCGGATGGGATCTGGTGCGGCGCATTGCTGCACCTGGGAGAAAGCGCAACAGGTTCAAGCCGCTGCTACTCCACAAGCCGCAACAGCACTCGCACAAGCAACATCAACATCGAAGGATACTATTGGGCTGCAACAACAACAACAACAACATCATAAAAGTTGCAGATAATGATGAATTTGATGTGTTATCCTTGACGCCACCACCGCCGCCGCTTAGCGTATTGAGTTGGGGCAACGATGGCTACTATCAGGCGAGCGCCACCTGGTGGGGTCACATGTAAATGCCGGCAAGGATCACGATGATGTGCAACACTTGTAGCTGGGGAACAGTTAAAGATTCTGGTTGTGGGACTTTCAATGTGCCATTATGTTTACTTAAATTCAAGCATCGGCTGGCAAATAGCACTTAACCAAAAGCAAAAACAGCAATTTAAATATCTTCATCTATTTGCCAGTTGGTAGCCTTAGCTGTTTAATCTAAAGATTAGTTTATACACATATATATATATATACTCATATAACTATATATGAGTTATATGAGTGTTATTCGTCATGCAATTTAAAGGAATACTTTTACGCGCTCCAAAACTAGTTAAAATATTTATAATTTTAGCTCTTGAATCGAACTCGTTTATTGATATAGCTTCAGTTATACTATTTTAAGATCTTGCGTTAGAGGAGCGCGTGCTATGGGGTCCACCTTGTCCACTTGCGGAGGAGGGGGGTGGAGGGGTTTTGGGCCAGCTTTGTACCATATTTGTTATTTATGCAATTTAATGTTTAAGTTTGTTTTTAAGTCCATCGCATTACTTAAAATCCGAATTCCTGAACATAAAATATCTCTAATCACATAATTAAACGAAACTGCTTGTCTGCGAACAATTTCACTGCCAAGATGAAACAATTTACTTAATACGAAATTCGCAATATATTTCTTGAAAAGCTATCATTATTTCTAAACACTACACCATGAGCGAAAGTTTATATACCTAATTATTACAAGTGTTGTTTTTACGATAAAATAATAATATTACATTTGGGGGTTCGGCACTGCGACCTATTAGATCTATTATGCCAACTTCTGGGCTTATAGCTCCTCCTGCAAGAATCTTTGATGGGTTGAGTTTTCAGTAAAAGCGATGTTAAGCTAATTGGGTCTGACGGACTTTGGGTTGGTCATGTATGAAGACCACCCTACCTCTACTCCAAGCGATTGGTATATGTCGGAGGGCAAGGCTACTTATTAGCATTTTCCAAATACGAGAGAGGAGTAAGTCCTGACTCATTTGAAGGAAAACTGGCAATATTCCTTCTATATCTGGAGATCTATAGGACTGGAATTTTGATCTCTCCACGGTGACTGTCGACTTGGCACATGTCCAGTCGTCAGTCGACGGCCTATACCTACTCCCGCAATTGATAACATTTCCGGCGCTCGCTTAGCGAGTAATTCTGAAAGGATAGTTAATACTCATTCCTACCATAATGCATGCTCAGTGTGCTGGATCCCTCCGATCCCAGATTACAGGCCATTCACTCGTATCGTACACCCATGGCTCCTATACCAGAGCTAGCCCAAGATGTTATCTGGTGAACAGCCTGGCTGAGACGGCTGAAACCGCCTTAGCCTGATGGATATTCACCTGGGCTAGCCCAGTGTTGATGACCTGACGATATAGAAATATATACTTTCAAAACATTTTAATTTTCTGCGATCCCATTTTTTTTTATTTTTTTTTTAATCCTGTCTTAATTTTATTTAAGAATAGAAAAAAAGAAAAAAAAATACACAAAAAAAATGTTGAACTTTCAATTATGTAGAATACAACTATTAATTTTTAAGGCTTTCTATATGTATATATAAATATATATTTATATATATATATTATGTACTTGTAAATAATATTAGTTTGGCATTAGTTAAGCAAGGTTATATGTATATGTATAATGTATATGTGCTAACAAGTACTATTTGTAATTAAAGTAAAAACAGCAACAAACTCATGATTGCTGCAGCCAAGAGCAAATGAAAAATCGCACGAGCGCCACTTGAAATTCGGCCAGCATTTACAGACCAGACATAAGTACATAGCTATACATACTAAAATATATATAACGTAAAACGAATAAAATAAAATATATAAACAAATGGAACAAAAAAAAACACACCTGTTGATTAACTATCTCGAAGGTTAGTAAAAATGGTAATATATGAATAATTTCTCACCTGTTGCAAAACATTCATCCGAATTTGAAATATTCCTATTTTTATATTTCGATATATAATTAAACAAAAACTTGATTACTATTTAATGACTTCTATTTTAACTTTTTTATGACTAATTTAAATATTCGTGAAATAATTAAACGCTTAATTTTTGGGAGCATATAATTGCCAGAAATTCAATAGCAATCGTATTATTAATGTTTTTCATACTTCAATCAACTGTTCGAAATATTATGTAAAATTATTAAATAATATATATATATAGGTATAATTGAGAACACAACAAAAAAAAACACTTGACTAACTATTTGATCTACGATTTTATGATTATTTTAAATGTCAGCGAAATGATTAATTTTTGACGTGTTAGTAAAATAGATTATCATAAATTCGACAGCACTCTTAATATTTATATTTTTTTTTTATATTTCAATGTTAACAACTAGAAATAGAAAATAAAATTGTTATACATTTACAAGGTGTTTAATAAATACATTCTGGGCTATATGTAGCTACAGCTAATGAAAGGCATTGAAATATTGAACTTTATTTTTTATGTTGCCAAAAATACTTAGTTGTTTAATTATAAATATACAAATAGATGATGATGAAAAATATATATAAAAAAAAGCCATGGAAATGTGTGTGTGTGTGTGTGTGTGTGTGTGTGTGTGTGTGCGTGTGCGTGTGCGTGTGGGAGTGTGTGTCCATACTAAATACGAGAGTTTTCGAGCAAAGGTCAGGGGACAGTGGACAGTCCTCAGGCAGGAGGGGGCCGAATCTATCACAATTTATCTGTTCACTGCCAATTAAACTGAATGTGTGTGCGTGTGTGTATGCGTGTGTGTGTGTGTGTGTGTGTGTGTGTGTGTGTGTGTGTGTGTGTGCATGGAGAACGCCAATTTCAAGTGTCATTGTCAACCACAACAACAACAACAACAACCAGAAGAACATTTGCTGTGTGTGTCGCCTAACTGCCATGGAATGAACAATTCTTCAAAAGACTGGCGGAATTTACTTTAAAAATAAAATTAAAATAACGTATAAAAAAAAAAGTTTCAATAAAAGATCCGTTTATTGTAGAGGCATACATATACGAAGAAAGTGAGGCCATCATTTGAACAACGCATTTTAAATACCCTGTAAATATATTCCGTTCCAAAATAATCGGTTTTTTTTTTCGTTGCCCAAGTGTTTTTCTGCCATCGATCATTTGTGATCTTGAAGTGCTGCCAACAAATTGTGCGATTGTTAAACTACTTTGAACCCTTTAGAATTCTTTGTAATTAATTAAATTTATTTATTTAATATGTAATGTTAATTATTTAAGTCGATCGCTGTAATTGCAATTATTTTGCTTGGCCTCTGTGAATTTTTGTTCAGCATTCGTTGATAATAAAAGTGAAAATATTCGGTGAATGCACTCTGCAATCGAATGGTTAAATAGATTTATTGGCCAATGCTGATGTGGCGTAGAATGGCCTGGTTATCAGCAGAGTCAATTGCTTCTAGTCAAGTTATTAAACTGGTGGCTCACTCGAAACTGTCATTGGAAATACTATATATATACATAAATTATATATATATATATATATATATAAAGCTGGTAGACTTTTATTATTATCCACATGCTGGAATGGATCAATATTATTTATATTTATATCTCAGATGTTATGTGTATTATTTATGATATTGTGTATATATTAATCACACGACTCATTGTATTCCCTTCAATAATATTTCATCAGCATCAGGCATTTCCCTCAGCTGATGTTGCATGTTGGCGCTGCACTATCGGTTGACAGTGACAACCTGCAACCTGTTCGAAAGGCGCTCAATTGATCGCTTGACACAAAGATGTCTAAAATGTTGGTAGTGTTTGCAAGGGGTGGGGTGTGGGTGTTTTTATTTTTTTTGTAAAACAAAAAAAAATCAAAAGAAAATAAAAACCCGGTTGGACATTAGAACCGATTCCGTCAGATATATATATATGTATATATTATATAGTATTGTAATGTGCCACGGATGCGGCAGTTACGGGGGAAAGTGAAGCAACAATGGTGCGGGGGCATCGCAGGCAGCGACTGTCTGCGTTATAGCAACGATTACGACGACGACAGCAGCAGCAGCAGCACCAGCACCAGCAGCAGCAGCAGCAGCAGCAGCGGAGCAGCAGCAGCGGAGCAGCAGCAGCAGTCGCAGCAGCAGCAGTCGCAGCAGCAGCAGTCGCGGCAGCAGCGTCAATGAGAGGCGGCAGCGGCAACGGCCCAGAGTCTCAGTCAGTCTTGATGATTTCGTGAAGCGATTAACACACAACGTTGACAACGTTCTGGGCCAATTTCAACGTAAAAGCGGCAAGAACGCATCCGTGTCCGCTCGACCACGCAACCAATAACAAGTAACAAGTAACAGGAACAACAGCAACACGTGACACAATTGAGCGAACAACAATAATAATAATAAGAACAATGCAATAAAAATATATCATTAAAAAAAAACAAACAAAAAACGCGCCAAGGAATTTCGACAAATTACGCGTCCGCTTTATTTGCCAAGTCGTATCTCGTACATTGACCGACTTCTCCCATCATCAGCCACTACAACAACAACAGCAACAACAACCAGCAGCAGCTGCCAAAATGGATGCAGAGGTGTGTAAATAGCGCTTATAAATTATAAACATAAATATATATATATACATATAAACCCATAAAATCTGTGCAAACTTACTCATAAAACGTCTAAAAGTGTGTGTGAAATATTAAATATATATATTTCTATATATATATATATATATATATAGCTTTTAATTACATAAAATTTGTGTCTAACTCATTATTTTTTTTTTTTGTTTATATTTTTTTTTTTGCTGTGCATCTCATAAATCTGTAATTTAGTATCTAAGAAGACGTCACAAAACCAGTTACATTTGCTTCTCACACCCAAAGCAAAGTCAACTTTGTTTTCATTTTTCGAATGTAAATTCAAGTGCAAAGTCAGCAGCAAGTACAGCAACAACAACCACAACCACAGCAACAACAACAAATACAACACGTAACATTAATTAAAACAACAAAGCTGTTCTGTGCTTAAAGAGACGCAGCCTGCAGTTGCACATCCGAGCAGTGGCTGCGTTTTTAAAGGGGCAAAAAAAATAATATATTTATATATGGAAGTGTGTGTAATTAAAAAAAAAAAACTTTTTATTTGGTATAAATATTTTTTTTTTTTAGATGTTTTCAAAAACACGTTTTATCTTCCTTAAAAAAAAATTAAAACAAAATACTTAAAATAGTTTGTGGGTTTCATTGCAATTCAAAAAACTTATTTTTATAAATATTCAAATTTGAACTAAATAAAGTAGTCAAAAATATTACTTTATTATTTTTTGCGACTCAAAAACAGTTTATTCTTTCAATACTTTTCTTTATAAATGAAATATATCTTTTACGGATAATGAGCTCGCTTATAAAATTTTTAACACAAAATATTATTTTTACTATAGTTTTTATATTTAACAAATAGTTAAAGAAAAAAATGCAGGAGTTCAACTTGTGTTTTTCACTATCTTATCATTTAGCGATTAGTCAGTTGAGAAACTGTTGCATTCATAGATAACTGTCAATTTGTCATTAGTTAAGTATTACAATTATTAAATGAAGGCAAAAAAAAAAATAAAATGTCAATATTATTATCAGATTTAATAGAGACTTTACAACAATTTTATTGATTGACTTAGTTGTGCATATCATTTGTATTGCAATTTGTTGTTTTGGGCAACAGTTAAGAGGCAAAGAAACAAGTGCCTGCACCACCCATAAGCGGCACATGCCCCATGCCCCATGCCCATGGCCATCTCCATTGCAGACTGGCAATGTGCCTCAACATACCAAATGCATTGCAGCACACTTGATATGCATGGAAAATTTCCACTCAAAGACATTAAATTGGCTGCCACAAATGAATGAATGATGAATACATACGTAAATGCATACGTAAATACATACGTAAATACATACGTAAATACATACGTAAATACATACGTAAATCATACACAATTTATGATAGGCCCCTCGAAACACCCCTTACTTTCTTCTATATCAATTTGGTGAAAGCATAATACAACTGTTTAAAATTCTTTTATCACAAGGTAGTTAACCTTTCGCTCAGAAAAAATATTGAAAAATTAACTAAAAACTTTTTCGTGCTATTAGAAGTATTTTCTAAATATACGGATATAAAGTATTTGAAATGGGTGCTGTTTTTTGTCAATAATAATAATAAAAAAAATTGTATTAAATAAAAACGCACTAAAATTAAAAAAAAAAGAAAAGAAAACACTGTCGTTTTTTTTTCTAAGTGTAGCAAAATAGTTATTAACACCTGTTTTGATCTTTTGATATGGATGTCAGTAAAATGAGCGAAGCAAAACAATTCATGCCGTTTGCCATTAAGTTATTATTTGAGTTGATAAGCGCATAAAATGTAGAGAACCAATTTCAGCTCTTAGTTACCTAGTTACCTACTGATGTCCAACCCCTCCACCCAATTCCCTCTTGCCTGATTGAGTGTTTGGTAACATTTGCTGACACATTATCAGCAGAACTCTTCAGTGATCAATACCCAACTTGGCTGCAGGTCCTCATGCACGTCCATTATAATCACCAAGATTGACACTACCTTAATATGATTTGCAATAATAATTTTATATATTGATAAACGTATTTTTTGTTAACAATCAAATCTAGTTGTGTGCATTATTTATGGTTGCTTCTTGAGAATCGATTTAATTTGAAATATATTTTATGATTAATGATGCACATGATAAGGGCAGGAAATATGAATGAAAGGTCAAAATATTCTAGTATAAATTCTAATCTCATTACTTTTGGCTAGATGTGATACAGCTTGTATTCATTCATTAAAATAATAATAAAGTGTTGTTGCTGATATCTCAATCACTCAATCGGTAAGAATGGAAGAAAACCAAAAAAAAAAAATGTTCCGAAAAAATCGGAAATATACGTGGTAATTGAGATAAGATTAGAAAAACTTTGGAAATTTTCAGTAATTAACTTATGACACTTTTAGTCATCCAATAATCAAAGGGAAATCAATTTTACAAATCTGGTTAATTTTGATTTTTTAAACTGAGCACGTAATATCTAAATAGTTGTTGTTGTTGTGATTTGCTGCTGCTGATTTGCCATGGTCATATATGTAATATATATACACATATTCATACTCATATATATATATGAATACAGATTTGCATATCGTGAATATGTTTAGATTGATGAGTCAATTAATTATTACATCCTCATAAATGAATTGCGTTTGGCAGCTGAGCATTGTTTTTTTATTTTTTTATTTTAATATATGTAAAAATCTCACGGCTTATCTGTCCTTATTTAATTCGGATTTATGATGAGGAAATGAACTCAATGAAAGTCATTCCATCTATTATTATAAGCCATGAGTTTGCATCACATACAAATTTCTTATCGTTTTATGATTTATGGCAATTAACTGGAATTATTTGGTCTGGCCTATATTGGCTGCAATATTGGCTGCAAATCGCTTTAGTTGTAGCCACGTGACTTCCAACCACACCCTACCCACAAAAACACACACACACAACCCTCTCTCCCCCTGCTCCATTATTTGCATTTTTGAGTAGCACTTAAATATTATTGGGATTCACATTTGCTTTGAAAAAACCCATAATAAAATAAAATTATAATCAAAGTTAGAATCGTATGGCACTTTTCAATGTTAAGATTGAAAGAGAACTCTCGACTAGGAAATACCCTCTATATAAGATCGATTTGCTGAAAATTATAAAAAAAATTATTATACAAATTGAAAAAGTGCTATATTTTTACAATAGTGTTTTCTATTGCTAAATTAAGTCGTAAGGAAAAAATTAATCTATCTATCAGATCTGAAGGACATGACTCGGAAACGATTCAGATCAAGAATGTATATACATAATGCATGTTTCCTTATGCCTCTCAAACTTTTGCGCATTTTCAAATATAATCTCTTGGCCATTTCTGATCGGCTTAGAGAATAGAAATAAAATCAAAAGCTTAAAAATATACATACATTTACACATGTATGTGTGCAAGCGAAAGTGCTTTAAGTGAGTCATTTAAAGGCCACTGACAAAAAAATTGGGTAATGATTGCCGAAAATGTAGCAATTGAAATGAGCAACAACAATGAATTCGTTTTTATCAATTGTTCAGTCGTAAATAATATTAATATTAATAATAAATAATTCGACTTCCTCTGCAACCGAACAAAAGGCACCACCAAGCATTCCACCGGCAACAACAGCACAAAGCAATCGGAATCAGAATCAGAATCGTAATAATCAGAATAATGGAAAGATGACATCAACTCCAGCGACTCCAGTGACGAATGGATCAACAGCCAACCCAAAGCCAGACTCTGGCAATGGGGAGGGTTATCACCCGCCCACAAGGTATGGCCAATGGAAAACTACATAAAGCCAATACTAACCAACTACCAACTAACCAAAATCCAACTAAAAATCAATGCATCAAAACGAGGATTAATCCATCATCAATTTTTAACCCATACCTAACCAAACATCAGGAAATACTAACAAAAAAACCCCTAATAAACCCCTAACTAACAAATTATTGAAAAATATATATATATATATATTTGCATCAATACTAAGCCATAAGGATTTACCCATCATTATCTACATCTAACCGAACATAAGGAAATATTTATCAAAACTTACCAAAATATTTATTCAGACTTAGTTAAAAAAAAAATAAATAAAAATAACAAATGAAGAAAACTCCAATCACAAATCGATGCATCGAATAAGGATATACCCAGCATAATCCTTACCATTCCTAACCGACCATAAGGTAATACTAACCCAAAAAAAAAAAGATAGGAATCCGTTAACAATTCAGCTTGGCTGTTACCGTTTTTGAATCTTGCATGATCTCAATTTTAACTGAGCAGCTACCTGGAGACAATTGTGCATGTGTTCAAGGGGAACATTGGACCCGGCCTCTTTGCCATGGGCGATGCATTCAAGAATGGTGGTCTGCTTGTGGCACCGCTGCTCACCATCCTGATAGCCGTCATCAGCATTCACTGCCAGCACGTGCTCATCGCCTGCTCGAAGAGGATGCGGGATCTGCGTGGCGACGCGGTCTGTGCAGATTATGCAGCCACTGTGGAGCTGTGCTTCGCGAATGGTCCGATGAAGTTGCGCGGCTGGTCGCGCACCATGGGTCGTCTGGTGGATGTGTTCATCTGTGTCACCCAGCTGGGTTTCTGCTGCATCTACTTTGTGTTCATCAGCACCAATCTGAAGCAGGTGAGCAAGCAATTCACACGCACCAACAAAACAAACAAAAAACAAGAAAAGAAATGCTCAAAATAAAAATAAATAAAAAAAACAATAAAAGATCCTGCAAGCATATGGAACTGACATGGATGTGCATCTGGTGATGCTGCTGGCCCTGATCCCGGTGCTGCTCAGCTCGCTGATAACGAATCTTAAATGGTTGACGCCCGTTTCGCTGTTCGCCAATGTGTGCATGGTCCTTGGACTGGCCATAACCCTATATTATGCACTAAAGGATGGCTTGCCGGAGGTGAAGGAACGCGCCCTTTGGACGAATGGTGGCCAATTGGCGCTCTTCTTTGGCACCGCCATCTTTGCCTTCGAAGGCATTGCACTGGTGATGCCCCTGAAGAACGCCATGCGCAAGACGCAACAATTTGAGAGCACACTGGGCGTTCTCAATGTGGGCATGTTTCTCGTCTCCGTCATGTTCATGTTCGCCGGATCCGTTGGCTATATGAAATGGGGCGAGCATGTCGGCGGCAGTCTAACCCTCAATCTCGGCGATACCATGTAAGCGATCTCTCTTTCCCCACTTCCTTCCGCTCTCTCTCTCTCTCCCTCTGCTTGCCTGGAGATGGGCGCGTGCAAATAGTTGTTCAAGATCTAAAAATTGTGAGGCACCTGGAAAGAAAAGCTTTCTTAAATCAACTTCAAATTGTGGTCATATCAATTATACAATAAATATAATAATTCGACCGACTTAATAATATAGCAAAGATACCAATATATATGCATCATTCCAACAAGGATATCTTGTTAACTTATATCCAAAACTTATTATTATTATCCATATAAAACTGAGCACATAAAAGTAGTTTAGCAATCCGTACTAAGGATAAGTAAACATTAAAAGTTTGCATAACTAAAAAAATAAATTACAAAAAAATTAATATTTTTAAATTTATTATTTGCATAATTATTTTATTAAATTTCAATTTATAATTATAATAGTCAAGCAATAATAGTGAAGATTTTTAGTTCTCTTTTCTTAAAACGAAGTTTTACTAAGTTTAACATTTGAAAAATAATTGTATTATATTTTTCATATTATTGAAGAGGCCTCGAATTGATCATAGTCTTATTTCTATATGATGCTTTGAAAAGCAGTACTACAATTATTTTAACCGAATCTGATTTTTCTATATGATTTGAAAGATGTCTCATCTCGATCCATATATCCAAAATATGGTGTCATATTTGAAGCCGATATATTGAAGGCAATTAAAGTCCGTTATATGTAAGGGTTAAGCCGATTTAGATATAGACAGATTTAGTTGTTTTGGACAGTGTCACGCACCCATGCCTGGGATACCAATTTTTGGATATTCACCTGAACCGTTTGCTTTCCCCTTTGGTCCCTATTCCAATCCGATGCACTCACAGATTGGCGCAGGCGGTCAAAGCGATGGTCTCCATGGGTGTATTGCTTGGCTATCCGCTGCAGTTCTTTGTCGCCGTGCAGGTGATGTGGCCCAGTGCCAAGCAGATGTGCGGCATCGAGGGTCATTCTCTGAGTGGTGAGCTCATCTTTCGCAGCCTGCTGGTGATCGTGACGTGTAAGTAACACAAAAAAAACCGTTGTTGCTAGTGGACCCAACTTAATCAAAGAAAAACTCAACAAAAAAAAAAAACAACAACAATATAGTGGCTATAGCAGAAATGGTGCCGGCTTTGGGTTTATTCATCTCACTGATTGGAGCACTCTGCTCGACGGCATTGGCACTGGTCTTTCCACCGGTCATCGAGCTGATTGCTGTCAGCGCACCCAGCAAGGGACCCGGTCTCTGGATTACTATGAAGAATCTCATCATATTGATTTTGGCACTACTGGGATTCTTTACCGGCTCCTACGAGAGCCTCAAACAGATAGTCAAACACTTTGGCGAGGAGGAGCAGCACTAATTATCCTGTTAGTAGAAATTGATCAAATTTTTATATATATATATATATAATTCACGACAGTTATAGTTTATAATTACTATTTTTTTGTATTGTATAAGTGTAAGTGTAAATAAATTATAATCCGTCATTTTGGCGCCACAAACTCGACCTTTTTTTAATTTTTTATTGAATATGCACTCATCTTACGTAAATTTGAGTCGTGTCATTATTATTGTTATTATTTGTTCGTGCTAAACTTAATATTTTCCCAAGTAGTCCACATAGTCCACAACTACTTGTTAATTGTTTCATAATTGCTATAACATTTTGTAGTGAGAACCCAAAGTGTGATTACGAAACGTTTAAAATAGTGTCAGAAATAACATATAAATTATATAATATTATATGTATTAAAAAGATGATTACAAGAGCAATAATACTACCATATCTCTATAAAGAAATTCACACTGAATTTATCAAGCATTTTGGTACAATTCGACATCTATCTAAGCTTATACCAAACTACGTACAGTGAAATATAATTGAAAATCAATTGATGCATTTGATTTAATATACGATTTGATCAACGATTTCAATCAACTATTTTAAAACACATATTTTGTGTGAAACAGGTATAGGGTGTAGTCAACACCCTAAAAAATGCTCTGATGAGCATTTCTTTATTTTATACAAAAATCTTAAGCCAGCCATTTGAAAGTCGTCTCTATATGATATTTTACCATTAACAATTAGCTGAACTTTGCAGCGTCTCATGTTCATACTTGACCATATTTAAAAAATAAAAAAAAAACCAGAAGTAGCACTGAAGTTTAATAAATTATTAACGAATCGGTAAGCCAACTAATAAACTGAGATGGAAGAAGAAGAATTAAGGAAGTAAGACTGCTGTAGTCGAGGGATCTCGTACAGGTACAGACACTGATGAATAAATATACGTAAAGAATTTTCTTTAATTTAACCAGTATGTTTCTTATCCGATATTGATTAAATTTGAACAATTAAGTTTGTCAATGTGTATTTAATATCAAGTAGAAGCTATGGAAAATCGAAATGTATCGATATATGCGAAACGAAGGCAATTATCGATCAAATAAAAGTAAACTTGATCAGCGCTTATATTCTTATATATATTTCAACTCTATACCTCTCACGTTCTCTGAGATTCTTGAGAAGACATTCTACCCTTTTTTTTACTCAATCAAAACTAAAAATCATCAATATAGTTATAATTGTAATAATTGCGAGCATCTTGCAGGCGGAATGCAAATGCTTCCGTTTGACATTTGGCATTGTTGTCGGCTTATATAATCCAATTGTGCAATTCCGTAAACATCGTTTGATCGAACTTTACGTTGATTGTCTTCTATCAATGTGCGGCAAAACTGGCAGTCGGAAAAGTCCAAGCTGTCCAAAGAGCCAAGTCATGAATTCCATGCAATTCATTTAACTGGCGCCATACACACACACCACACACACACACACACACACACACACACACACACACACACACCAGCCACAACAGCAGCAAACAATTAAGTGCGGTAAATTTCCATGCGTTCCAAGACAAGTTTTTTTAACAGTTGCGAAAATGATAATATCACCAGTCTAGAAATTTCTAAAAAATAATAGCAAACTTTTTATAAATAAACCATTTATATTTCTCTTTGACTTGAAATATATATATAAGTATATATATGTATATATATATATATATATATATATATATAAAATAATTCCAAGAGCATTACTAACACTAATTTAAATAAATACAATATTTTAAAAATCAATATTTAAAAAGATTGCAAAAAATGGTTTGTATTTTGTTTCATTCAGAGTGGTGCTATTATTTTGACAACAACTGTATGTGTCTATGTGTGTATGTGTGTATATGAAGCGGGGCAGTTGCAGGTGTAACGATCAATCATGAACGCTTGTTGCGATTTCAAATTCATGTTGGGTCATGATCGGCAAAACTACGAAGAATTTCGAATATTGTCATGTCAATATTGTTCATCGGTCGATTGGCACGTGCATACAAGCAATATAACTATATATATATAGATATACATATGTTATGTATGTTTTTTGGAATGAATGTGTGTTACTCGTACATCCTTGAACCTGCTACATGCATTGTTGTTGTCATGAGTTCGATTTCTATTTGTATTCCAATTCGCATATCGCCTTGTCTCTTGACCGCTTTACGTTATGTTATGTTAAACTGCTTCCTTCCTCTTACGTAAGAAAACACTGCTTTATTTTGCCACGACTGATGATGATGATGATGATGGTGATTATGTTGATGATGATTATGTTGTATGTATATCGCTTTTACTGTGATTGCATTATAAACTAATATGTTAATTTATGTTGATGATGATGATGATGATGATGATGATTATGTTGTATGCATGTCTCTTTCGTGTCTGCATTGTGAACTAATAACGTACGTATTATGATCATTTATGTTGATGATGATGAAAATGTTTTATGCATGTCTATTACTGTCCTATAACATTCGCATTATGTTAATTTATGTTATCCTTTATATTTACAATTGAATATGTTAACTGCGCTTATTTTAAAGAGCCGCAAAATAAAAACAATTTGCATGATTAATCCCAGCAAAAATGTGTTGAGCTGATTAGATCGCTTTTAAGGCAAAAAACAACAAAATAAAACAATTAAAAACTTCAAACTACAAACTGCATCCAGAAAAACAAAAACACAATAGGAGAAAGAGCTGGAAATAGTTAGACAGAGAGTGAGCAAGAGAGAGAGGCAACTGCTCGCCAATGCAAGGTAGAAAAGCAAATGGGAAAGTAAAGCAAAACACACTCACACACACACATACACGCTCACAGCAGCAACAGTCACTGATATTTTGTGAAGGGGTTTGTGGAAGGTAACGAGGATGTGGGGGGAACTTTACACGCTACGACTCTTGGCCAATTGGCATATTGAACAGTGAGTCTGGTTTGAGTTCTTGACGCGTCAACACGCTTTTATAAATAAACAAAAAAAAAACGGTCAACGCACGCGCAATTTTTCGAAAAAAGTAAACTGTAATAAAATTAAACATATTAACAAAATTAAGCCAAAAAAAATTAAAAAGAAAATAAAAGGTGACATTAAGCATATTTCTCAAAATATTGATGCAATAACGGTTACAATTTTTCCATTTGGCTTATCTCAATATTATATTTAATATACGGAGATACCATCAGAAAAAGTGCAATTTATTATCTAATAAACAAATAAATACATTTATTTACAAATAGTATAACCTCTGAAAATAGATGTGATTATATTGATTTATGCTTTCATTAATCGCGTATAAATTCAGTCAACGTTTATAAAAACCTTCAAGCTGCACCAGAAATATTAATAAATATTTTTTTTATAAATAATTGCACAAACTTCAGTTAAATCCACAGAAAATCAAAATTTTTGAAAGGCATAATTAATAAAAAGGATTAATTTCAATGCCAAAATTGTTTTATTCTTTTAAATATATACGAAAAATGTGCATAGATATACAAACTCAATCTGATCTATTTGTAAATAAATAAACTTGTTGATCTTTGCGAGAAAATCATTTATAGCATTTACCATATAAAAATGAATGCGAAATTCCTTTAATGACTCAGCTTGTTGACATTATAAGGAGATCATTAAGAAGATTTCAAAATTAATAAAACAAACACAACACATAATACGAAATAAATATTTTTAAAAAAAATGAATAGGGTACCTGTACAACAACAAAAACAAAAGTATATTTTTTCGATTTTGTTAATATTGTTGTAATGCTAAATTGTTGTACTAGATCAACGACATTTTTTTATTATTACCAGAATTCATTAAAAAAGAAACTCCGATTCGTTAGGCATATATTTTCTAGGTATGTCTTTGGATCGAGATTAGTTCAATTGATCGAGAATATTCGTTATTGATTTCAAATCGAATATATAAATATTGATAGTCAAAAAATTTTTTTTCAAGATCGGAAGGTCGGAAATTGTACTTTCTTCATTAAATTAAATATTTAAGACCTCTGCAGGGTATTTTCTAGTCGGTCTACCGTGAATAGAGCCTTTATTGACATAAATCAATTTTAAATACCCGTTTCTAAAGTATGTATACAACTCCGGTTATAATAATAGTAGTGCTCAAATTTGATTTGGAAAATTAGTAAAATAAATACCTACAATATAATTATAGCACAAGCATCGAATTGAATTGTTAAAGTTTTTGAAAATATCTTGACCTGAAAATTAGTCATATATTTGACGTGCTTTCAGACGCAGAAATACTATTTTATTGACCGCAACTGTATATATTTTTTTTTAAATTAACTTTGAAAACAATGAATAAAACGAACGAGAAATATGTGTGGCAAAAACGTGACCAATTATTCGCATTTAGTATAAAAATCTAGAGATGGACAACTAAACACGACTAATCACGGCTAATTTAAGACATATGCTCAAGTTAGCATTAACTAATGCTATTAAATCAAGAAATAATTGTTGCAAATCTAATTAAACGAGCGATAGAGAAATAAACACGCCGGCTTTCTGGGGTTAATTACGAGTGAATTGTTAGTGTTTTTTTTTAGATCATTATTTCTCGCCTTATCTGCATGCATAGCTAGCGCCGCTTATCCTCTACCTGAAGCACCGTTAACTTAATTTTTGTCTGCGCTTTCCACTTTTGCGTCTCGCCTTGATTCACGATTTTAATTGCCAAATTGTGTCCAAGGCGGACAGAACCAAAAAATATATATATTAATATAAAACAAAAATAAATAACTTAAGTTTTGTATGCATTTACTAACACACATACACACACACACACACACACATACACACACACACATCCTCTTAAACAGGGCAACAACAGCAGAGCACTCGAAGCCGACAAAATGCGCAAAACTTTGGAAATAACCAAACCTGAACAACATCAGCAGCAGCAGCAGCAGCAGCAGGAGAAGGATGCGGATGTGGAAGGCAGCGTGAAGAGGCGTCATGCCACAAGTAATATGGAGGCAGCCACACATCTGTTCAAGGGCAGCGTCGGCGCCGGCCTCTTCGCCATGGGTGATTGCTTTAAAAATGGCGGCTTAATTGGCTCCACAATAATGCTGCCCATTATTGCCATCATGTGCGTCCATTGCGAGCGAATGCTCATCCGTGGCTCGCTGCTGGCCGTTTCAAAGACGCCGGGTGCCACATTCTATGATTATCCGGAGACGGTGGAGAAGTGCTTCGAGTATGGGCCACGGCCACTGCGATGCATGTCGCGCGCCATGAAACTGATCGTTGAGACGTTCCTCTGTGTGACCCAATTCGGTTTCTGTGCTATCTACTTTGTCTTCATCACGGAGAATCTATACCAGGTGAGCGTATATTGGCTTTGTGCTTGAGCATGCAACAGAGAGAAGGAAGCATCTGCCTATAGATTCCTGATCAGAATCAACAGCCGAGTCGATATAGCCATGTCTGATCTTTGGGATCTATAATAGCTAGATACTTCAAATTTTGTCGTACATTCAGCACAGATCAAGTTTTCTTCAATTTATCAGTAACTACTTCAGTTTCTCGAATATCAATAAATTTCAATTTTTTATAACAACAAAAAAAAATTAATTCAAAATAAATAAATAAACTTAAACAAAGATCGGATAAGAAGCACACAGGTTATAGTTGTAGAAAACATATTCTCAAATTGATCTCATTTATATTAGCATGCATGTGTGAGAAAGGGATAGCAATATAAATGACTATGTTTGTCTCACTTACATTCATGCCATAAGAAATAAGATTAGGAAACTCAAAGTTGGGTTCAGTTGGATTCTCGGGTAGAGGGTACTATATCGTACTATATCGACTATATGGAGAATTGTTTGAACATTTGCAGGTGTTGCAGCAGAATGGCATCGATATTAGCATGAGCATGGTGATGCTGATAACACTGCTGCCGGCAATGATCCCATCTCTGTTGACCAATCTTAAATATATATCGCCCGTGTCGCTGTTGGCCAATTGTGCGCTACTCTTTGGCTTGATTGCGACATTAACGATCGCCTTCTCGGACGGACCAATGCCACCAATTGGTGATAGTCATTGGTTCACGGGCGCCTCACAATTATCCCTGTTCTTCGGCACGGCTCTCTTCTCGTATGAGGGCATTGCGTTGATCTTACCGCTGCGCAACTCGATGCGCAATCCGGATAATTTCAGCAGTCGATTTGGTGTGCTAAACGTGACCATGTTTTTCATAACGGCTCTGTTCATCTTCACCGGATTCGTTAGCTATATGCGTTGGGGCGAGGGTGTTGCCGGGAGCATTACGCTCAATCTCAACGTGGAGGATGTGTAAGTTTGCAAGAAAAAAATCATCATTTAATGCTGCACTTATAATAAGAAGAAATGTTTTAAAAATTAAAAATTCTAAATTCTTAAATACTTAAAATTTGCATTAAAAATTTGCAGTAAACATTTAAAGCATAACATTAAATTCCTTGAATTTCATAATTTTCATATATATTTTTATTAAATTATTATTTTTGCTCCTCTTTTAAATAACCAGATTAGATCGGATGAATTTATTTCACTGCGTTTAATATTTGGAAAATAATTGTATTTTAAAACATTCCGCAGTAATATCATTTGAACCGCATGTGAATATATTTTATTTCGTAGCAAAAATAATCGTAAAGATTTGAATTTGTTCTTTTGCAGCATGTCGCAGGTTGTGAAAATGGTTGCTGCATTGGGCGTCTTCTTTGGTTATCCCATTCAGTTCTTTGTCATGATGAAGATTCTGTGGCCGCCCGTCAAGCGATCCAATGGTTGTGCCCAGAAGTATCCGATTACCATGCAGGTCGCATTGCGTTTTGTCATGATCATGATGACCTGTGAGTCCAATATAAACACTGATCTAATAAATACATAAATACATTTTAATAATTTTTCTCTTTTTAAATATATTTACAGTTTGTGTTGCCCTGGTGGTGCCACAATTGAATCTATTTATCTCGCTCATCGGCGCATTGTGCTCAACTTCGCTGGCGTTTGTCATACCGGTGATCATTGATCTTGTGACACGCACCCAAGTGCCCAAGGGTTTGAACACTCTCAACTATTTAAAAAATATCGCAATTCTAACGATCGCCCTGCTCGGCATCGTTACGGGCACCTATCAGAGCATTGTTGAGATTATCAGAGAGTTTCAATAATCCTGCCTTTTAATGTGGGTGCGTGTGTCTGCGTGTGTTTGTTTCTGTGCGTGTGTCTGTGTGTGTGTGCGTGTTTGTGTGTATGTGTGTCTGCTTGCCAAGTATTTTGTAAATAATGCCAATAATCATGAGAATATCTTATAACGATTTATTGTCCTCGTAATTTAAGTTTAATATGTTTGTAGTATTTTTTTTTTTTGCGCATTTATTGCTATTAACTTTATGCTGTCCTCGCCGTGCTTATTTGTATGTACCACCGTTATTTAATTGTCAAAAGCTAGATAAAAAAAAACGTATATTTTAATAAATGATAAATACACATCAACATGCGCATTATTGATTTAAATCTGGCGCCTTATACTTTAATACCACTTACCAACACTGACGTATTCAACAATCAGTACTGCAACGGTACATTTAAAAGTCTCTCAATTGATTTTAGAGACGATTTCTTGGGAATATTATTACAAAGATAAATATAAAAAAAATACATATATTTTAGTAAATGATAAATACACATCGACATGCGTATGATTGCTGGGCGCCTTATACGTTGATGAAATGAGCACTTAATAACATTGGCTCATTAAAAAAAGGGCTGTAACAACACACAGTCTAAAAATTGATTTTGGTCGTTTTCTTTTTTTTAAAGGTTTTGGTTTCTATTGCCCAGGCCCTGAGAGACTCTTGTCCAAGAACTTTCTGCGGGCAAGGCACGTCCACCATTTGCTCGGCTTCCCATCGGGCGTATTAAATACTTTCTCGACCACCCGCAAGCCGGTTTCCTGACGCAACTGCAGAATATATTCGCGCATCAGATCGGCATTATCTGGCTTCGCATAGATGGCATTTAACGGAAATCCGGCATCACCGGGAATATCAAATTTTGATATGGCCATTGCATAAAGATCCTGTTGTCCTTGCTCCTTGCTCGTGCAACGCACCAAGCGCTTTAGGCACTCCGTTATATATAGCGTTATATAGATAAGTACTCGATCCACTCCCGACTAAATAAATAAAAAAAAAACAAATTTTAATTCGATTTACAAATGTAAAAATATGAGGTAAAAGTCAGCCTTGCCTGCGCTTCATAATTGCGAAAGAAAATGTTCGCTTTAAAATAGTAAAGTGACTCATCTATAATATCGTTATCAGTATTCACACTGGGCGCTGGTCCTCGTACTTTAGTGCGAAGCGGCAGAATTGCCATGTTTCCCACTTGCCTGTCGAATTCTTCGATTTCCGAGTGATACGCCTATTTAAACGTGTAA
This sequence comes from Drosophila melanosoma, assembly GCA_035042045.1. NCBI lineage: Eukaryota > Metazoa > Arthropoda > Insecta > Diptera > Drosophilidae > Drosophila > Drosophila melanosoma. Next base: position 5,733,837 of record JAWNLY010000176.1, read on the forward strand.
ATCAAATGTATACAAAATACATTTTTCAAATTATACATTATTAGTCATCGGTGATTTGACAACACTGACTACTTACTGGCATTTTGGTTGGATTGTAATCAACTGAATTTTAATATAGGCACCGATTCAATTGTTTGCTGTTTATCAACTGCGAAATGTATAGCAGCCCTGGTAATATCGATAAGCGTCTATCGTATATTTTAAACGTAAGGAAACGTAACGTATATCGACGAACACTAAAAAATATATTAATGTTACTTAACCGAAAATACCGTTTTCATTGTTTGCCGTTTATCTGTTGGAAAATGTATATTTTAACCATAAGCAAACGTAGTAACATAACGTAACGTAACGCTATGTTACTTAACATAAATTCTGAAATTCTAGTGTGGAAGTATTGTTATTTTCGTGTTACACTCAAACGGTCACACACAGCGCACGTTTTGCGTTAAACAAATGAAGAAACAAATAAAAACAAAATCGGATTCCGATGAGGAGCTGGAGCAACAGGATGAGTTGGACTCAAACAGTGATAAAAATCAGCTTGTGACAAATAGTGATGATAATGATGACGAAGATGAAATGGACTTGGCCAACTTTAATGGAGACGCCGTCAAGCCTAAGAAACGCAAAAAGGGCATTGTTTATATATCGAATATACCGAAGCACATGAATGTGACGCGTTTGCGTGAAATTCTTGCTGATTGTGGTAAAATTGGACGTGTCTATTTGCAGCCCGAGAAACAACCGGGTGAGTGAAAGAAAGAACTTGAACACCCCAAAATAAATTTGCTTACATTTTTGCATTCGTATTTGCAGGTGGCGGAAAGGAAAAGACCACAACGAAGAAGAAGCACAAACGATTAAATTTAAATTACACCGAAGGATGGGTGGAATTCGAATCGAAACGTGTAGCAAAGCAAATTGTGCCCTTGCTGAATAATAAACAAATTTCGACGCGAAAGAAATCGCAGTTTTATGACTCACTGTGGTCAATGAAATATTTGCCGCGCTTCAAATGGATGCATTTGACGGAGCGCATGAATTACGAGCAGGCGACGCACAAGCAGCGGCTACAGACGGAGGTTTCGCAGGCGCGTAGGGAGACGACATTCTTCCAGAACAATCTAGACAGGAGTGAGCACATCAAGAAGCTGGCAAAGAAGGCGAAAAAGCTGAAGAACAACTGTGACAACATTTGAAATAGAAATAGATTAAATTTTTTTTCTCTTAATAAAAGCTGTTGAATAACATGAAAGCCAAAGGTGCTCCTCTTGCGTTCTGTAATCCTATTCTTGCGTCCGTCAGCTTTACTTTTGCGACCTGTGAGCATCTTGTGCGTTCCTTAGACTCACTTTGCGTTTGAACGTAAGCACTGTTGGGTTTACGTTGCCGTACTGTGTTTGTTTACAAAACTAAGCGATTTGAACATAGCTGCTGACTTATAATTTTATTAATAAAAATTTAATTAAAATCAAAAGGCTTTCATATGCGCACTTAAATCATACGAATATATATTTTAAAATTGTCTAATATTGCAGACTGTTAACCAACTGTTGAGCTCTCAGCGAGCCTGCTAAGTTAACAGTCGCTGTTTGTTTTTTTGCAGTCAGTCGAAAAAAACTCATTGGTCGGACTAGCGCAACGGCGTCTGCGTGCGCTTACAATTATTATTATTATTATTTTTTTTTACAATTTGTTTTTTTGTTTGTGAATTGAAGGTTCGCTTTCCATTAAAAGTAGAAAAAAGTGTGTGCAATTGATAAGTAATCAATTGTGTGTTGTTATTGTGGTTTTACGAAGCTAAACAAAAAAAAATACAAAAACAAAATATAAAAATTAAGTAAACTCGTTTACCAACACCCAACGTACACTGGATGTGTTTGTTTGCATTTTGCCTGTGCCTTTTGCGATTACGATTGCTAGTGTTGCGCGCGGCATTCAGATGTGAATTGAATGAAAATTTTAATTAAGAACCAAACCATATTCAATGCATTCCCTGCACAACAACAACAGTAACAGAAACCTTTACAGTTAGCAAATTGTGGAAACAGTTGAGGCGGCAAAATAAATTGAACGTAAAAGGTATGTATATATATATATATGCATGTGTACATGTGACTGACTGTAAATGCATTAACATGGTATGTAAAATGCTGAAACGGTTCATTAAGATTTGCAGCAAAATGCGCCCACTACAATCAGCATAACGGTATTATTTCTGCCTGCAGGCGCAGTCATAGTCAAGTTGTCAAAAAAAATATTTAAAAAGAAACAATAAATAATAATTCAACGCCCTTGACAGATGCTGCTGCGCGACGTCAGCAGAAAATTGTGAAATGCAGTGAGAAAAAAAAACAAGAAAATAAAAGAAAAGGCAAAGGCAGGCAACATCAAAACCAAATGGAATTTAGCCGGTTTCCATAAAAGCAGACAAACTGCCAGACGAAGTCTCTCTCTCTCGCCCTGCAGGAGTTATGGTTGGCAAGGCCCAGTTTGTTTTTTTTTTGGTTTTATCTTTTGTTATGAACTTTCGCAGCTTATCCAAAAGAATTCCAAGTTGAAATCCTAATTGCGCTTTACCTGGATGCGGCTGGAAAAAATGTACTTAGAGTCTTTAGAACCGTTAGTTGATTTCATTTTTAATGTGAACTGAAACTAATAGTCCACTTGGGTTCCACAATGCTAAATTACAGAATAAAGATACTCCCATTAAATTATGTAAATTTTTAAAATGCCAAAAATGCAAATTCAAATTCAAATTGAATAAATAATAAGCTGTAGCAACATCAGCAGGCAAAAGTTAAAAAGTGGTCTGAGAACTTGTTCTTTTGTTCGACATTTTATGGTTTTTTCAACTTTTTTGTTTTTATTACTTTTTACTTTTTCAGTTCTGATTAACGTCAAACGCTGAGAAATTCCAAAAGGGCAAACGAAAGAGATTCAAGCGATCGTTTGGCTTTTGCCTGACTTTGGAGATACAGATACATAGATACCCTTTACCAGATTCCAGTCAATATATTAGTAGACCACACTTTATGACAGCTGTTTAAATTTGATTTGGTTTGATTTCTATAAAAGTTTTCAGTTCTGATTTTCATTTTATAAAATAATATTTTTTCATTTAAAGTTTAATCATCTGCATGCATGTGTCTAGGACGGCAAAGTTGTCGACTCGGGCTTGAATATGTTTGTCTCTAATATACGGCAACCCCTTAAAATTGTCTTGCCTGTATGCATGTCTTACGTTTGAGAGAGAGCTATTCAGGGTAGAGGGTATATCATAGTCGAACTCACTCACTACTTAGTCGACTACAGCATTTACTTGGTGTCATAGCCTTTGTTACTGTCTTTGTTTTTGCCACTCTTTTCGTTTGTGGGTAGACTAAATTTCAGTGCCTGTCGCGACGCCTGCGCTGTGCAATTTAATTGCAGTTGCGATCATATTCGTATATACTGGAAACAAATTGTATAATGCATATGCTCTCTTATAAATATTGATAGAGAGAGAGAGAAATTTCAGGTCTATGTGGGGTATCTTTCAGTCTATTCTAACTTGATTTCTATGCACATAAATAATTAGATATATATTTTTTGCCTTTATGTATCGCATTAAAAATATATTGTTTGCCTTCTTGTTTTTTCTTTTTATGATTCAATTCCTCAAACAGTTTCGCAAAGGTAATAATAAAACGAAATAAATAAATAAGGCCAACTAACATTAGCTGTCATAATTATGCAGACAGTGACACTTGCAGCAGACCCCAAATTTTGTGTGTGTGCACAAGACATGATTATTATTGTTATTTATTTAATTTCTTTTTTTATGATGTGGCACATGCATCAGCCTCATCATGTACAAATAAATATCATCAGTTTTAGTTTGTGTAGCCAAAAACACATGTGCGAACGTCAAATACAGTTTTGTATGACATATAGATAGAGTGAGAGAGAGAGAGAGAGATAGAGAACAGGGTGAGCGTAAAGTTTACCGCTTGTTATGCATCATGTGCACTGACACAAATTTCCTGCCCTTGCCAATTAATATAAACGTGCATTGAAAACAACTTAAATAAATATTTAAAAATCACCAAACTTTTGGCGCCAATGTTTGTCTCCCTATTATTAAAAAAATTTTAAAATTTATGGCTGTTTCTTTTTATGGTTTGCATTTATAGATATGCACATATAGGTCTTCAAATTTTGTTGAGTCTCTAATAACTTAATTTAAAATAATAATAATAAGCTCGTAGTTAGTACAAAACATTAATCAACTGCAATTTTTTATTTATTTACATACGAAGAAGGAGAGTGGGGCAGTGTTTATAATAATTTAATGATTAATTGCTAGTCCTCTGTTTGCACATGATTAATTACCATTAAAATATGTATATCTATATTACATATATATAGACTACAATTGCCAGCATTGTGTGGAAACATTCAATTTGAGTATTAAGTGATTTTTTCTACTTATTGTCTTAGGCCAATTTTACGATATACAGCTGTGGTAAAAAATAGTAATTTATGTTTAATTATCTTTTGAATTAATATTAAATTAAAAACAAAAATTAAATTCCGTAAATTTATTATTTTTATATTTAATTTTATTTAAATTTATTATTGTAATAGTAGTTAAGTTTTCTTACCTTTCCATTCCTAAAAACTAGATATGATATATACCTTAAAACATTTCCAGATGAGAAACCAAAAATGTTTGTATTGCTGTATTGAAGTTAATTTTTCTTCATATTAAAGATTTTGAAGAAATCTCGACTATGTTTGTTAGCAAGTGTATTCAATCTTCGGCTTGTTGTATTTGTGGCTTTTATTTATACAGAGTGGCATGCATAACTGAGAATTACCATGAAAGACGCTTTTATTGTTAACTCGTTCTGCGAATACGAAAACGAATCCGAATCCTCAGATCGCAGATTGCAGATGCAGAAAAAGATTGTGCCACATCAAATTACAGCTAGAAACAAAAAACCAAAACACAATGCTGTAAAGAACTTTAGCGGAATTCGCTTACATTGCCAATATACTGAGTATTTAAAATATACAGAGGAAAAATAAAATTGGAATGCATAAGTGCATTTGTAATTTTAAATTGTTATTGCAATTTCTTTGATTTTTATTCCAATCAGAAGCTGCTTGTGTCTGAAAGTAAAGACTTTTTTTTTTGAGGGAAAAAAAACCAAGCTGTCGAACGGCGTTGCCAACTCTTCTGAATTGTTCTCGTTTGATGTGCGTGCATGTATGTGTGTCAGTCTTTGTCTATATATGTGTGAGCTGTTGTTGTTATTCTTTGCTTTTTTCTTTCTTGTTTTAGTTTTTATTTTTATGTGTGTTTTTTTTTTCATTTCACACTTCTTTTTATGCGCTGCGCGTTTGTGCTGTTTGCTGTTGCAGCTGTGCGCATTCAGCCTGCTGCAACTTTTCGACAACAACAGCAGCAGCAGCTCATTGCCAATATTATGTTGAAGGCGGCCATAACGGTATTTCACTGCGTTCATTGCCACCAGCCTGCTATAACAACAACATTAGCCGAGGGGGAAAAGTGAACATTTGCATTTGAAGCGCACAAACCGGACGCAGTTTGTCAACCGGCCGTCGGTGGATCGGATCTTTAATGGTGCATGGTGCGTGGTGCGTGATGAATAATGCCACACACATATATATATATATATATATATATATATATATATATATGTATATATATACATAAATATATATAAATGGCGAGAAGCGTTCCATGAGTTTTTGGCTGTTACAAACTTGTCAAACTATCCAATAAAAATAAAATAAAAATATATATATATATATCCCTGGAGAGTAAAATAGTAAAATGTACAGAATCAACAGTCGAGTCGATATAGCTATGTCCCTGTGTAGATAAAGTTGGATTCATATTACCGATAACTGCCTCCGATTCTCGTGTATTGATATACTACGCTTTTCGATAGCAATAAAAGCCACAATTTTAAAGGCAGAGGCATCTGATTGGTACATAATATATATTCACAAACTAAATTTAGTCAGTTTATTTAGCGTTTTAAATTTATTCGTTTTTTGTAGGGATTTAAAGAGAGACCCTCGCTCCGATATACATAAATACATATTAAGAATGTTGCATGTGGCGACACCTTTGCTTTGGTTTTGGGCTGCTCCCATTGCAAATGGGACAATTTGACTGTCAACTGTCTTGACAAGACATAAGCGCACAACTATTCAAAACAAATGAAAATAGTCACAGCATAAAAATTTTTAGGTACTCAGCCAAATAAGGCGCATCCGTTTTCCGGTTGTCAGTTGCCAGTTGTCGGTCTGCAAAAATAACAGCAAATAGCAGAAAGCAACCACAATAACATCATCGGCCCTAATTTGTTAACGTATGTGTATATGTGCAATTATGTATGTACACACACACATACATATGTGCATCCACACACATGCACATATAGAGATTGAGGAAGTTTCGAGTTCAAAAACCTCACGCATATGTATGGCGTGGGGGTTGTTTGCCATACAGATACACTCAAAGAATAAAGCAAAAAAACTTCGTAAATCATTCTAAATATTTTTCTATTTTTTAGAATTTCTAGATAGTAATTAAAATATCAAAATGCCAATTTGGGCTTTTATGTTAGAGTTTAGCTGTTGTCGAATTCCCCTAGAATTTATAAACTATATAAATATTTTTACATATGAAATTTTAAAATACAAATGTTTATTAATTATACAAGTCGCAAAAAATTTATTATCAAAATTCGTTACTGTACACAAATAGAAAAAAAAAATAAAAGTTTTACATATTTCTTTTTTCTTTTTTTTTAGAAATTTAGAAATGCAAAACTTGGTTTCTAGAACACAATCATTTATTTGAGAAATAGACTTTCTGAATAATAAATGTGGGGTGTTTTTTGTGAGTGTATATACGTACATACATAAACATGGATAAATGCATGCATGTATGTATAGCTGCTGTTGTGTTAAACGGCAACAGCGACGCAGTCTCCGCTTTTGTTTGTCTCGCTTGCCTTTAATTAAAAACGCAGTAGACGGAGTCGCAGTGGAAACCAATTGAATCAATAAACTTCACTTAACATTCGCAATTGAATTGTCCTTTATAGCTGCGGCACCTACGTCAGCAAAAAAAAATTTCAAAACAAAAAATAAAATGTTGCGCAGCATTGAATCACAATGCCCACAATGCACGCGTGCGCATTTGCACTCGCTTGTATCTTATTCAACTCTTAGCGCACGCACGCATGTTTGCCAGAGTTATTATTTACACGTATGAATTTTAACATTATTTTCAATTGTATTTTTTTTTGTTACTCATGTTCTTATTTTGTACTAAAAATTAGGTCATCCAGTCAAATCAAGATTTGCCCCACGCTTGCTGAAAGTGCCGTTTAGATACAAAATGCCTTTTGTTAAAATTTCCATTGATATTGTTGCTGTTGGTGATGACATAAGCAGCAGCGCCTTAAAATTTGCATTGAGCATTTTGTGCACTTTGGCATTGTTATTGTAAACTTGTTGCATTTAACAGCTTAATTTTCTATGAAAAAATTCATTTTTTGTATATGCGTAAATAATGATATATTGTTATTGCTGTCAAACGGTTAACAGCACTGATAACGTACACACTCACAGGCAAACTTACACATATAAATGCAAATGTGTAAATAATTTTATATATTTATTGATGTCAAATGGTTAACAGTTACTTAATTGTACTCAATTTGGGCATTCAAAATGAGTCAAGCATCGTAAAGAACAATTTAATTTTGTGTGTTAATTAGATTTGCGTCATCTTGGGAGATAAGTAGAGGGTCTCGAGTGGCAGCCTTGTGATTGTGTTGCTCCTTAACATATTTGATAATTCTTTCAGCTAAATACAAACACATAATCACAATTAACAAGCCACTTAACATACACGCATACGTCCACGATCCCATTATTTTTGACATTTTCAAGTGGCGCCTGAGTGTGTGTGTTTGGCTGGAGCTAATATGTTAATGTTAATGCTCACATTGTGCCTTCTCTTACACTCACATTAAACCCTTTGACAAAGACAGCAGCTCGTTTAAACTGACAATTCACTCACACACGCACACTAAACTTGGATTGCGTTTTTGTATGCAGCTCGATTTAATGACATTTTTCCCCTTGTTGACTATTGCACGCACGTACACGCACATACGACACTTATAATATGTACGAGGGATTTATTGCTTTCGACTGATTGACTGACCTTCACAATCCACACTCACACACACATTTAAAAAAATTAGAAACTAAAAACGCAAGCGTCTAAAATCGCGTGCGATTTAAAAAAACACAAAAATCACCATACAAAATAAATAAAAACAATTTAAAAATATATTTAATTTGTATATTGTTTTGTTTGATTTATTTTATGAACAATTTTTTTTTGTTTAAATCATTTTTGATTTTTTTTTTGACATGCTTTTAATTCAAATTGCGCATTATGTGTGTCGGAAAATGTTTATTTTTATTAACATACACTATACACAGTTGCACAAACATTGCTCGTAATTGTCTCTACCAAGCACATGTGTCACATTTTATTTGTGTCCACATTATAAAAACTAGTTTGCATGTCTAATCTACCATCCACAATGGAATCCATAATTTGGCCAAGCCTCCAAGTTCTTACTTTGAATGCGATCCAATTGCAGTGCGAAAGCCTCTTCTTACGGGTAGCCCTACGAACATGGAGATAAATCGCATATTGAAAACTCTCAAAGAAAAAAACCCACGCTATCTCGATTCACTGCAAATTTTTGACATACTTTTTGCAACCCATTCGTAAAACAAAATAGAAACCACTTCTTTTGAAGATATTACGGTCCACATAGCTTCCTGCCCACAATGTTGGCTTAAGTCAAGGCAAATATTTGTAGTTGTTTAACAGGCAAATTCAATTAGCGAACGCAGATTCCCAAGTTGTGTGCTATGAAACGGCAACCACAACAAAATTATAAAGAAAAACAAAAACAAATTTAAATGATATGACAGCCAAAAAAAGCGCTTGCCAATTGAAGACACGAGTCGAGTATTGACAGTTGCTGCGCTAATGCATAGTTGCTATATATGTGTGTGTGTGCATATGTATGTATGCATAACCACACCACACCTCACTCCTTCTCTCTCTCTCTTTCTCACTCACTGCTTGTGCCTGTTTGTCCCCCGCACTATCGTTTTATTAAAACGGTGTTTTTGCTTTCAAGTTGGGATACACAGCTGTGTTTGTGTTTGTGCTCTATAAATAAAGACAACCAACTAAATATGGCAATGTATTGGTATTCATTTTCCTGTAAGACAGAAAGATGGAATGAGAGAGAAAGAGCGGCTGCAGCGTAAGCAAAAAAAATTTATCGACTCTGCGAGATGCTATTGGCAGCTAGGAAATGCATGTATTATTGTAAGAAGGTAAGTAGAAAAGGAGCAATGAAGGAATGGATTGGGTTGACGTTAGGTGTTCTTTTTTGTTGGTAAAATTCAGCTGTTTGCGTTTTGGCGATAATTAAACAGTAATTGAGTTGACGTTGACTGTTTGTCTCGTTTGTCTCGTTCGTTTTATTTGACTTTTGACACTTTAATGAGTGTGGTTTTTGTGAGTTACGTTATGCATAACCAAAGGCAAATGGAGAGATTTCAGCTTATGCCAAATTGGCAGCTAAACAACAAATTAATTTTTTATGACTTTCAATGACATTTTCAAAAGGAACTTTCCAATTTGTCTTTAATTAACATTAGATGTAGCTTCAAAAAATATACATTTTGTTAAGTTTCTATACCGCCGAAGAAATGAAAGAATGGAACTGTTACCATACGCAACACAATTAACATAACAGAACTGCTTCATTGTTTTTATCTTATCTCAATTAACCGAGATTTGAATGCCGCATTCCAAAAAACAAAAAAATAGGAATGCTGTAGTCGAGCGAGGGAGATCATCGTTTCAATATACCCTACACCCTGTTAAAACTGTTGAACATATTTGAGTTTTATTGCCAACATTTTTTTTAAAAAGAATTTTTCCTCTGCCTTTAAAATGTTGACTTCTAGTGTAGGAAATCGAACTGTTTCGATACTTGCCAAACGAATGCAATTATCGATAAAATAAAGCAAATTTGTATAGGCGAACTAAAGCAAAAATATAAGCCCTCATAACAAAAGACTGCAATTGCTATTCTTAGTTGTGGAACGTATGTTGTTGTTGCTGCTGTTCTCTGACTCATTTGGCTTCTCATTCATTGTCAGTCGGCTTTGTTGTGTTTCGTGTCGTTGTTGTGTCGGCTTGTTTGATTTGATTTATTATACATCTAGGCGATTTTGATGATGACTATGACGATGAAGACACTGACGGGACGCAGAAAAACGACGTTAAGAAAAAGAGAGAAGAAACCAAAACAAAACAAAAAAAAAAACAAAGACGAACGCAACTGCAAAGCAGACGATTATTATACATTTCCTAATGTTAATTATATTTTGAAGTGGATATTGGAATGGGAGTGGAAATGATGCAGCAGCAGCCAGTTGTCAATGCAGTCTAGACAAGCATGGAAAGTGTGATAAAGAAGAAAGCACGCCAGCTATTTGCGAAAGTGGTCGGCATGGAATAAGCAATAACAAGCTCTGCACATTTTACATACATACATACATATGCACAAATATGCAAGCCACTAAGAGAATGGATCGTGTGTCAATAATGCAATCCACAAGCAAACCGTGTAAAAGCGCGCATAACAATCGAGCAACGACAAATTATATGTGATTCGTGTTTTTTCAAATGCAATCCAAATGCGTTCATCACAATTATAATAGCCGCATCCACGCACAATGCTTTCCACAAGCGATATTACTCAATAACATTGCTCAGAGCTTAAACACAAAACAGTGATTCGTTTACACACACGCACACATAGACACTGCACTTGTAATTGTAATTATGACACACGCAACCACAATATTAACAGCACCAGTAACAGTAACAGCAACAGAACACAGACTGCTGGCTGTGGCTGATAATGATAATGTTCAGAGAATTCAGGCGAAGCGAAATAAGTGACAAGAACGGCAACCAAATAATGACAACACAACATTATGGCACATAAAATATGTACAATACACTTACAAAAACCATAATATGCATTTTAACATTTTATTTATCCACAAGTATTTTTCCTTAAAAAATTTGGATTTGAATTTATACCTAGAAGTGTTTTTCTTAATAATAAAACAAATTAATTATTGTAATATATTATTTTAGAGATTGTCAAATTAAGGCAAGCCTTTCCTAATTTTCAAAATATTTTGCCAAATATTTAGAAACGTTTCTAAAAACAATGGTGACTTTTTTTTGCGTGCAGATAGAAATGAAAATAATGCCAATTTCCAATGGGAACTTTATCAGCATTTAAAAAGAGGCTCGCAATATGCTCTTATTTTGGGCTAGTTACCCATACAGTTGGCCTACATACAACACATACACATAGACGGACGCACACATGTGCACATAATAAACATTGTTGAGGTTGACGATGATGTAGCTTAATCGCATTGCTTTTGCTTTTCCTGTTGTTGTCGGCTTCGCTTCTTCCTATTCGCTGTCGGCCACTTTTGGTGTTTATGACCCAATTTGGGCCATGGAACGTTTCGTAAAAGGCCCACCGCAACCATTTCCGCGCCCAAAAATAAAAAAAAGTGAAAACTTTGTGTGTCGCTCGCTTCGTTGCTTTCCATGTCTTCAAACACACACACGGTTTTTGTGTATGTGTGTGTTATCAAATGCCGCATTCTTCATTTGTGTACCCAATGTTGTTGATTGATTAGCTTTCCAATTGATTTCGACCCGACTGTCGCCATCAAGCTGTGATCTGGCAACGCTGGGCAACAGCATCTACCCAGCTGCGAAAAAATGCCTTACAGACATGTATACCTTGTGTGGGTCGTAGGCATACTATACGGCCCCGAATACCCAGATAGACGGAATAATATTTATTTCATATATTTATTGGCAATTGACAATTTGAAAGATATATGTATATAAATATATATACAAATATTTGGTTAATATAAAAGAAATACAAGTACTTCGCCCCCGTTAAAAATAAATAAATCGGTTAAATAATGAATGGAATATAGATAGTAACCACAACTTATCAGAAATATGTATATAGATGTATGGTTATATATATATATATATATATATATATATATATATATATAAATAAGTAATGATATACATTTATATGAATGTAAAATGAATTCGGTAATGAGGTGGTCATTCACTAGATCGCTGCTGGATCAAAATGCCGCACATCTGTTGACGCATAGTGCATGCACGTGTGTGCGCACGCGCACCGCTTTCCAGATGCGCTTCATGCGCTCACCTCCCCCACAGACAATATTCGAGCGTGTGTATGTGTGAGTCCTGCTTATTAGAAAGGAAACAATAGCAATTTAGAGCAGCTGCGCTCACTGTGCATGTATTTGTGAGTACGTGTGTGCATCAGTTATGTTTTATTTTAGTTTTGTGTGAGTGTTTCTCAGTTGACAATTTCACGCCTTGCCAAATGGACGCGCTGCGTCATCTTATTGTGCGTGCGTCTCTCTCTCTCTCTTGCTGTGTGTTTTTTTCCTTTTGTACTTCTTCTAATCCGCTCTTCTCGTTCTTCTCTTTTTCATTTTGCTTGCAGATGTCATTGACGAAGAAGGATCCGTCGCTGCGTGTTGCTGCCTCTGATCCGCATTTGGTTAGCCTTGGCGGCGGTCGGCTGAGCACCGCTGTCACCATTCATTACATACATATAGGTGAGTACACACATTCATACAGTTGGGGTCAAAATAATAGGAGTGCTGGTTTTCAAAACATTTAATAATATAATATATTTGAATAATTACAAAGAAATGTTAATAAATTCACTTTAAGGACATTAATTTGATTGCTAAAAATAGCTATTCCAACTTTTTATATTTACTTATCTTCAGTATTAATTGTGATGTTGATCATTTTTGAACCATAAGATCACTTTTACGCTGATAAGACAAATTAAAATGAAATAATTACCCAAAAAGAGAACAATTCCAAAAATATGAAAAACAATTTTTAATAAATGGCGCGAAGCAACGCATAGAAACTTAAAACAAAATCACACAAGTTCTCGTTAGGTGATAAGATTCTAGCACAGTGTGACTAGAAAATTCTCAAAAAACTTGCTAGCTTTTAGGATCTTACAATCATAAAGATAGTAAGATATGCGTGTAAGCATATATTCATATTATATATATATATATATATATATATAAATTATTTACATACCTTAAACCACCTTAAAACTTGAGAATTTCACATCTGCGTTTTGTTATTAAATTGTTTCTTATCATTTATGGAATTTCGTTTAGGAAATGGCAAAAAAAGTCTGAGTCTGGCTAAATAGTTGCGCCATCAAAAGGCTTAATGCTAGTTTCACGCCCAAATAAAAATACAAGTAATCATAAAACTAAGACGACCTTGGTCAATGATTTGTCTCAGTGACGGCATCATTAAGGCAGCCTAATAACAAGTTTCCGGGTTCAAATATAATACCAAGCTAGGAGAGTTATCGGTTGTTAAACTCTAATGGCCTTAGCCAAATACACATACCAAAAAAAGATTGTTAGTGGTTCCGACTGATAACCACACATGATTATAGTTATATTAAAGAAAAACTTTAATATACTTATATATACTTTTTTTATACAATGAAAAATAGCATTAAAATTAGGTACTTAATTTTTCGTTGAGCAATGGTAAACGAACCGAGTCTATTAAAATTCGAAATTAATATTAGTTTTATGTTAATTTGACGCCAAATAAATAAATGGTAGACCAGTGTGCATAATCTTTTTGGCCTGATTTTCGGTATGCCTGGACGAGGACGCCATGTGCTTCTTGCTCCACATAAGGTGAGATAAGATCGTCAACTCAACCTCAACTTTAACTCAAATTCAAACTCAACTCAACTCATCTCAAACTCAAACTCAAAAAACACAAAAAATAAACTAATACATATAAGAAATATGTCGCAGACATGTTTGTGCTTGACTTAGAAGCTGCCACATGCAACTATACATATAAAAGTTTATTACTAGCATGGATTACATTTGTTTGCATATAAAATGCATTCGGTAATGAGTAGTTTATCACTATTTCGTTGCTGGGTAAACTAAACTCAACTCAGCTCTCTCTCGCTCATTCGTGCGTGTAAGAGCAAAAACAACAACACTGTTAGAGTTAGAGTAACGGTGACAGTGACAGCAACTTTGACAGTTACCTATGCAAATATTGGCAAGAATGACAATTAAAACTGTATCGATTACAGTTAGTTTTAGTATTTTTAATAATAAAGAAAATTATTTTAAATTCTTGCAGGTGACACAACAATTGGTTCAGCACCGAATTGCAGCATTTCATTGAACGGCAGTGGAGTCCGTGCGCTGCACTGCACCATTTATCGCAGCGAGGGCAACGAGGTGACACTTGTGGCCGAGCCGGAGTCGCGTCTGCTCATCGACGGCGCTGCGATTGTCGGGGACGAGGTGAAATTGACACAGGGTGCAATGATCACCATTGGCAATTCGAATTATTTGCGCTTCAACAATCCGGATGAGGCGCAAATGATGCGTTCAGCGATGGGCTCTAACGAGCGCATATCTATGCCACACATTGATTTTGCTGCCACAGTTGCAACAGCAGCACCAACTCTTGACACACTCGACACCTTCTACGAGACGATCATCAATCCGCTCAAGCATCAGGGCAACAGCAACACCAACACCAACAGTAACAGTAACAATTCCAGTGCCAGTCAGTGCCCCAAGGTGTTTAGCTCCGATTTGGTCACCGTCAATATGCCCGCACGTGATGTGCTCGGCCAGAAATATGCCAGTTTTGCCCGCAATCTGGCCGAGAATCATCGGGGCGAGAAACAACTTAACAATCAATATGCCAAAACATTGCCGGACAATAGCAGCAGCAGTGGGGCCACCAATGGCATTGGTCACAATGCCGGCTACTGCAACATTCCCAGCAATGCGGCAGTCTTTAAGCAGCAACAGCAGCATCCGCAGCAGCAGCAACAGTTGCTGGTGCAACCAGAGCAGTTGTTGGGTAAGGTGAACAATGATCGTTATGATCGATATCCCAAGCCGGGCACTTACACCGCCGGCGGTCTGCAAATCTATGCGATGAATGGCATAAACACCGAACTCAATAGCAGCAGCGGAACAGAGCTTGAGGATATGCTGAAGATATGCACGGAATACGCAGATCGACAACACCAGCAACATCAGCACACCAATAACAACAGCAATCATGGCGTGCATAATGCCAGTGCTGGTAGCATCACCTCATCGCCCATTGTCCAGAATCGGATTAAGACGAATGGTTCGTTGCCGCGCGACAAGAAGTCACCATTCCAACAGCATGCAACCACCAGCAGCAGCAGCAGCAGCAACAACAGCAGCAATACAAACATCAGCAATAATAGCAGCAACAATTTGGTAACGCAACACAATAGCAGCACATCGGGCTATGAGAATGTGCGATTGCTCGGGCCCAATCGTGTCGAGATTAATGGCCAGCTGCATGTTGCAGCGACGGCAGCAACAGCAACCGTATTGGCCAACCATGAGAATCTGTTGACAGTTGGCATTCAGTGTGGCACTACTGGCAGCAAATATGTTCCACAGAGTCCACGCACCAAGATACGCACCAATTGTATGTCACCCAAAAAGGATGCCACATTCAGCAGCATATTTGCAACAGCGTCCGCAATGCAACACCAACAGCAGCAGCAACAGCAGCAGCAGCAGAAGCCACCTTTGGCGCCCAAGCCGGCAGCACCAAATCATCAGCGTGACTACGATCAACTCTTTAAGTCCTTTGAGCGCAAGCAGCAAATCGAGCACCATCAGCAACAGCAGCAGCAGCAGCAGCAACAGCAGCAACGCGTTCAAACACCCGCCAAGCGCCCCAACAAGAACATCAACAATCTGACGCTCAATTTGAACGAATCGATAGCCAGCAGTGGCCAGCATCAATCGCCAAAGGCCAGCCGAAAGCCCGCCCCGGCGCCGCGAAGCATCATTAATGTAGAGCAGCGGCAGCGACGCGAGTTACTCCAGCGCCGCAAACAGGTCAAGCGTGAGCTGGCGCAGCTGCCGCCAGCCAACGATAATCATCACGAGGTAATAATATTGATACATCCAAACAACACAGCACTCATACAACACTATTCTAACTAATTCCAGCTGGATCCCAGCGAGCAATCCGCGTTGACAACAGCAACGACAGCGACACCAACAAAGACGGCGACTCCCCGCCAGCAGCTGCAGGCGTTGCAGCATCGCATCCATCGCCTGGAGGCGCAACGCAATGCCACACGAGTTATGGAAGAGAATCAACAGGCAAAACTTAAGCAGTCTATTGAAATGAAACAAGATCAGCACAATAAGTAAGAGTCACCATTGAAATCTAGTCAATTTTCAACAAATTATGCATTTTAAGTCGAAGCTGAGCTTAAAGAGAGAAATTAAATATTAATTTAATATAGTTTGTTGTAGATCAGGCATTAAACAATGAAATAGATGTTTTTCTTAGTTCATAGTTATTGCAAAATGAAATAATAAGTAACTGTGTAATGGTATATATAACTATATATATATATATATATATAACCTAAAGTTAATTCTCTTATTTTACATATCGTAAAGTTTTATAAATAATGGTATATATATATATATATATAAGAGAATTAACTTTAGGTTGTTATTTATAGATAATATTTATATATATTTTATAAATTATTATATTGTACTTACATGTTGTTAAATAATATCACAATGATTGTTTAAACTTGAATACTAAAATGATTTATAGACTGTTCAATTACCTAAAATTGATAGTAGTAAATATTATAATAGATTTAGGTAAAAGTTGATTTTAATGCTTAGTTTTGTAATAGGCAGAACACTGTAGGCTAACAAGTCACCTAACTAAACTAAGTACTTCTTCATTCAAAGATTATTAACAATTTTTTCTGTCTGTAGACTGCGCTCTATGCTGAAGCAGAAGCCCAATAATGCCTGCCTCAAGGAGGAGCTGGAGCATGTCTGTGAATCACTGGACAGCGATCGGAAAACTTTTGAGGATCTGGAGTTTCAGTATTTTGAGGAGGAGTCCGAGCACCATGCCTACCACGAGGAGCTCAAGCGACAGGAACAACGTTTACTGCTCGAATCAGAGCTGGCATCGCTGCGCATCCAGCTGGGACCCGATGAACCGGCCGAGGAGACGGCCACATCGCCAGCCATCAGTGGACGTAACAGTCCCATCACCAGCGGCAGCAGCAGCAGTAATCTGATCAATGGCGTCATGTCGCAATCGCTGTTCGGGTCCGCTGAGTTGCTCTGCCCGAAGCGACGCAACCAGGATGATATAATGTCCAAGAGCGTTAACGAGAACATGTTCTATAATAACCATAAAATTGAGCTCCTGTCACATGTGGCACAAGGACAGACAAGTACGCCAAAGCGTGCACCGCTGCAATTGTACGATGCCGGCAGCTGTGAGCAGATCAGCTTCAATTTATCGCTGCGCAGCGATAGATTCGAGGTGAATCCGCTGGAGCGGCGTGTGCCCTCGCAGGATGACATCGATCGCAGCTGCAAGGTGGCCAACGATGCGCCCATCTCGACCAGCCAAGGGGCCAGCACAAAAATCTTTGACAGTATCAAGGAAATCGAACGCAACCGAAAGCTACTGCTAGCCCAGCAAGGTAACTGATCTAATCTGATTTAAAGAGTGGAGCACTTTGTAATCCCATTCTAATCTTCAATGCAACACAACAGGTCATCAGGTCATCGAGCATGAGCGCCAAAAGATGTACGATCTGAAGAAGAAGTGCCACGATGAGGCACGCACCCAATACTTGCTGTCAACGCAACACAGCAGCACAGAGCCACCAACGACACAATCGATGCCACCACCAACAGATGCCCCAGTGAATGCCAAGTGAGTGTATACCACAAGCCCATCAAAAGTTCGCCCTTAATTGAATCAACGAACCAGCTGAAATGTGAATCGCTGGTGTCGCCTCAACATTTGGTCAAGCCTTTTCCAGCCCTTTTTCCATACGCTTGACCCCTTGATCATTGACCATTAATTTTAATTAATTGTGCAGCTGACGATTGTTGTGATGTTGCACCATCCATTGCACTGTGCAACAAAGTTAGATATTGAGATTAATAATTATTGTTAAGCCATTATGTGTGCCATTTCAAGAAATTATCTACTCTTGCCGGTATTTCGAATATCTTATCATATTTATATCGCATTTTTATCCAACTAGTATCCGCTCAGACTTGGCATATATATCTACATATTTATTTAAAAGAAATCTTTTGTTTCTAATCAACAGATATCGTTTCTATTGACTGTTGAAAAGCTAGCTTTTTATCTAGCTCTTGATATATATACATATTAGAGAATTATATCTAATTTAGGTAGATTAAATAATTCTTTATATTGACATTAGCTTAGACTGTAGATTTAGAATGTATGACGTTGCAATTTTTTTTTTAATAGAATTTCTTTTATTTATTAATTTTATGAATCATTTTTAATTGGTTTTCGAATTTAAGAATTTTCCACTTAAAAAAAATGGAACATTTAAAAATTGTGTTGTGCTGATTATTATAAATTAATTCTCGATTAGAATGTAAATTAAAAAAGGTAAACTTTTTTGAATATTTATATTTATTTTTTAAATAATATGAATAACTTTTTAAGCGGTTTTGCTTATCCGTCTAACTTAAAAGGAGCTAATTTCTTATATTTGGAATTGAAAATTGTGTTGAGATGTGGATATATAGTAAATATACAATTATATATCAACTTTACACTGTAAATAAAGAAAGTGCCAGGTGTTAATATTTGGTAGAATTTTGTAAATTTATGATTAATTTTTTGTTTTTTGATTAATTTTATGAATAATTTATATTTTTGTATTTGAAATTGAAAACTGTGTTGTGTTGTGTAAATGCCATTTGGATGGCGTGGACACTAGTTGCCGGTTGCGCCTCTATATTTAATCAAATATTTTGCCAATGGCAAAGCAATGCGAAGTTGACGTCAACGACGACTGCGACGGTGACGGCGACTGCAACAGCGACTGCTGCTGCTGCTGCTGCTGGTGCTGGTGCTGATTGATTGTGTGTGAGCCGATGGAAAAAGAAACCGGTTTTCGAATTACGTGTCGTTGAGTTTCAAATAAACAAAACATAAGGCGACAGCGACAAGACAAACAGACAAACAGTCAGTCAAATATTGTACGTTTTGAATAGTTTGTGATTTTTATTTGATTTACGACAAATGACACTCATTTCCCCATTCAAGATAACCCATTTCGAACCCGAAGTCGAATTCGAATCAGATGCGGATACTCTGTCTCTCTCTCTCTCTCTTTCTATGTCGGTCGATCGATCAGTTAGTCAGTAGACGGTAGTGTGAAGTCGACGACGTCACCTGAAATTCAGGCGTGCTGCTGCAATTACGAACGCATTTGCTATTGCTGATATTTATTACTGATAACCTTATCACATTTCGTGTTTGCGCCTCTCTTACACTACACTCTCACACTCCTCTCTCTCTCTATCTGTATCTCTGTTGGTTTGTCTGTTGTTGTGTGGGTGAGAGCGCTGCTTAGTTGTTTTGTGCAGAGTGACGGCGGGCATTGGGCATTTGTGCATTGCCCAACGCAACATCCATTTAACATTGGCCGCGTTCTGATTCGGATTCAGATTCGAATTCGAATTCGCAACGCCTGTCGCTGAGCAACGCATCAACAGCTGTTAGTTGACAATTGACAATTGACCATCGCAGTTGGAGTCGCAGTCAGAGTCGAAGTTGGAGTCATTGTTTCTCCATTAGTCATCGCAATGGATAAGCTAAATGCGCTGATTCCATGCTGGTATTAATGAACTCATAAACATAATTGATCTCATTATCAACTCAAATGTGTCTATTTATTTAGTTACTTGTATCCTTGCAGTGGCGGCAAAGATGCCAAGCTGTTTGAAAAAACCGAATTACGAAAGCTCAACGACGAAACAGCTCAGCAGGAACAACAACAACAGCAACGACAGCAAGAAGAAGCGACACACGATAAGGAAAACAGTGCGTCAGCTGATGGCAAAGCTTCAATAACATCAACACCATCATCAAAAACAACAGCAACAAGCGGCTGCCAACAGGTGAGTAGAGTGTCTGAAAGCAAAATTAACCTAGGCCAAAGCGAAAGTCTGCATTTATTGGGTGAACGAAGGGGTGCCGAGTAGTTTTAAAGTGGTTGCTGCTTATTCAATGCGACGCCTCCAGTTTGGTTGCTATTGTTGTTGTTGCGCCCACCCCCCACGCGCATGTGTAATTTCAAACAATCGAAACGATTTCGTTTTGTAAATAAACACTGCAGAAAATGGTCAAAATACTTAAGTCGGCGTAAGTTGGATATATTTACATGCCCACCATTACAGTCCCGTGCGCAACTTGATGAATTTGATTTCAAGTTTACTTTGACCAACCCCTCTCACGCCCCCAATCCCTCCTTTGTTTTTGCCAAACACCTCTCGAAACATATGTTTAATGTTAGACTACAAAATGACCATAACGCATACGTTACAGGTAGGGCGGTAATTCGCTAATATCCCGAACTTAATTAAACTAAACTAAAGTATTTCACATTTCAAAATTCCGCAATTTAAATTTGTAAATAAATGGTCAGCAATAGAAACAGACGATAAATATTACAAGGTCACAAAATCAACTTATTATTGGTTAGTTCTTTTAGTGTATTGTGTAAGATATTAACTCACTTGAAATTAAATAAATATTAAGAGCATTTTAATTTTAATTAACTAACTCATTGTTTGCACGTGTTTGAAACTTGTTATCCAACACAAGCGATAAGATCAGCAAATAGAAGCCAGTTTACATCAGAAACTCTTGATTTCTTTTTCAAGCATTATCGCAAAAGATAAATGTAAAGTGGACCATATATCTAAAAGGTTACATACTAACTTACCTAACATACCTTTTACGACTAATTTAATTACTTCTAGTTCCTGTTTTATCGTGCTTCGATTTTATTTGAGTTTTACTTTTGGTTTTGTTTAAGTCTTACAACCCACAATTAATTTGGTGAGGGATCGCTTTTTTTTTGTTTGGTGACTTGAATTGAAGTCATTTGTTGACATCTTTTGCTGACACATGTTTTTCCTCAAGATCTGATTTACTCATTTAAGGATATGTTAGACTCCCTCTCCCTCTGTCTATCTATATCTCTATGTCTCTTTTATTCTGTTTTTTTTTTATATCCATGGACTGATTTAAATATAGTCACGTGTTTTTATAAAACTGTATTAATTATTTAAGGACATGTCTCACAAACACTCTGTTTCTCTCTCTTTCTCTCTCTCTCTATTTCCGCCTCTATCTATATGGAATATCTATTCCCTCTACTGATTTTAAGATCACCGTCAAATGAACTGTGTCTCGTTAGTCACGAGTTTTATATACAGCGCCTCGACATTTTGTTTGCTCTTATATATATATATGTACAATCAAATTTATATATATATATATATATATATATAAATATATATATATATATTTCAATATTTATTTGTTTTTCTTTTTTTTTGGCTAATGTTTATTTTAAAGCAAATCCCCCCTTTCACTCTGGCCATGCGTTGCGATCGGTTTAGTTCGGTTCGGTTCGGTTCGGTTCGGTTCCGTTCTATGGACTACACTTATTAATAAGTTTATAATAATAATTTTCTTTATACTCGCCGCCGGCCAGCTGATTATGATGATGATGATAGTCCACAGTTTGGCATCGTTGCTCGCGATGCGCACTTCTTAGTCAGCTTGTTATTGCTCCCATTGTTCCCATTGTTCTTAGTGTGTTTTTTTTTTTATTGCTATTCTTGTTTACGTTGCTGCGAAAATTTTGTTTACATCATCATCAGTATCAGGCAGCAGTGGCAGTAGCAGTAGCAGTAGCAGTAGCAGTGGCAGAGGCAGAGGCAGTGTCAGTGTCAGTGGCACTAGCATCGTATCAGCCACAAATCTTTAGGCCCATTACCATTAACCGAAACTCGCGAATTATCTGCTGGATAATGTTTGTGTGCGCCTCGTTTCTTTATTGTCGGCCATAGGCCCCCTTGGCCGAGGCAGCCACCAAATTCACATTTGCCCAATATTCCGCATTTACAATCGCGGCACGCCAGCGTTGAGATTTCGAAATATCGCGCTACACTCATTCAGTTATCGAGTTCAGTTGCCAAGCCAGATACTACAGATAAGAGTGTCATTATTTAGACAGGATCTTCATCAGTGTCATCATGTCCGTCTGGATGACCTATGTGCAGCATCGCCGCATGGATGCCAATGCGCGTCAGCGCTCCGAACTCTATTATCTCGTGAGTGCTGCCCCAAAAGGGTGTGTGTGTGTGTGTTTGTGTGTGTGTCAACTGGATGTCTCCTCTTTGTTTTACACAATTCTGTAATTAGTTGTGATTCATATTAGTGTGTGATTTGTGAATTATTATTTAAAAAGAGTCTTGGTGTAAATATTCACACTTGGCAAGCAAATACGATCGATTTTTATGAACATATATAAATGTAAATATATCCTACAGCTTAAATTCGCAATGCTGTAAGCCAGGCTTCGTTGGGTTTACTCTGAAAACTGGACCGCAGCAATCCTATCAATTATAGCCACCCTCCTCCAACTTGTCAAACACAATTTCGGCTTTACAAATTTTTTAGCCAAACAAAGTTTGTCTATCTTCAAAACTGAAAAGATTAGCTTTAACTTGACTAGTGTTTTCACAGTGTGATAAACCCGTGTGATCCATTGTGGGGTTAAACTTGCCACTTTGCCGACTGACGACACACACAAGAAGAATACAAATTATTTTTAGAGATATTATTTATAGACTACGGTCAATTCGCTAACCCACTTAAATGTATTTGGAAGCACATGCTTTATGAGAATGTCTGACATTTATTTAAATTACAGCAACGCCACTCACAACCGGAACTGGAGCATCATGCAATCCCTCTTGGTGGTGGGGCAGCGATTGCGCGCAGTCCACGGCCGCTATCGGAGGCGAACAACTGTGAGGCGTCCATTGAGGCGCCCAAGTTTGCCAATGGCGGCGACTCATCGGCGACGGAACCCAACAACAAGCGGGCCAGCTGCAATAGCAACTCACAGGACACCGCATCGGCGGGCAGCGGCAGCGGTGGCAGCAGCAGCGGCGCCGGCACTGGAAGCAGCAGCACCGCCAGCGCCAATGGTGAACGAAAGCGTGCGTTGCCAAAGCATCAGCGTCCGTTGACACGTTACCTGCCCATCTTCTCGCCAGATCTTAATCTGCGGCATCACATCGAGACTGCCGGCCATCAGATCGATCTCTGTCCGCATGTCTTCGTCGATGCGCATAGCTGTCGCGGGTGAGTTCCAAACAATAACAAATAAATTAAAATAAACAAGCGAACAGAGCACAGAGAGAAAGAGAGAGTTGCACCGACTGCGAAATATTCTGCGACCAACAAGTAATATCTGATAGCAGCACAGGCTGAGAATTAGCCAAGAAAAATCCCTCTTTAATGGTATTTCCCTAGTAAACTACATGTTGGCATTTCAAACTGAAAGTTGGAAGTGTTTCTTAGTAATCTACCTTCCTTCTTTTTGGAAGAGTATAATATATATATATCTCATCTATATATCTAGTTTTTTAGATTTACACTAACAGGTATATCGATTTGTGTGACGAAGTGGGAGTGGTCATCCAAAACTATTACCATTTTTTTAAGGAAGCCTTTAATAAGTTTAAACTTTGGTTACTCTAGCTTTCAAATCGATTTTATCGTTGTCTTATCCTCCTAGTGGTCGTAGAATTTTCTTCCGACTCGGACATAGATCATGGCAATTACAAGGCAAATTGATGTTACTTACAGACGGACACAAAACAAGAAATATAAATATAAACAATTGAATTATATTCGAAACATATTTCGTTTTGCAGCTACTTACACAAATTGGGGGCCACATTCCATGCGTGGTCAAGGCGCTGGTTTGTGCTGGATCGACAGCGAAGTGCTCTCATCTATTACTCGGATAAGTCGGAGCGGAAGCCACGCGGTGGCGCCTACTTTGCGGTAAGTATACCATGCGACACGTTGCAAGTGACTATTATAACTTTATTCACTCTTCATCTTTGCAGACCATTGACGAAGTATATCTGGATCATTTGAATGCCTCGAAGAGCGGTCGGCCACATTGCACCTTCATCGTAAAGACCAAGAAACGTAGCTATAATTTACAAGCGGCCTCCGATGCAGCGGCTCGCATTTGGATTGATGCCATTATAACCGGGGCCCAGGGCAATTTGGATTATTGACCATTTCAAACTATTATTGTATGCCCATCACACACACACACACACACACACACACATACTGAACTTGTTTTTAGCTCAACTAAACTGTAAACTTGTAGATATTTAAGGCAGCTCATTATTAATGTAGTCGATTCAAGCTAGGTTACATAAAACCTTTATGTATCCAAAGCAAAAACAAAAATCAAAAACAAAATAAAAAAAAAAAACAGCAAGAAACTAAGCTACTTATTTTTGGAAACTAACGAAATCCGAGATTTCAGTACTGGACCAAAGTAAAGAATGTATTTTGTATGGTTTTAATTTTGTCATAATCTAGAGAGTTAAGCATCATATATCACACACACACACATTTATATATATATATATATATATACATAATTATGAAATATGTATAATAGACAGCCAAACGCAAATAACGCAACTATATCAGCAACTATAATTATATATTATATATACAACATACAAATTAATATCTAACAACCAAATGAATATGTAATTTTATACTGAAGTTTTGATGTGAATTTAAATTTATTGTAAACTTTAAATATATGTGTTTATTTTTATGAGAGTCAGAGGGTAACATATACATATTTTATATATGATACATGTGTTAACTGTTGAACACATTTATTGATTAAAAACTTATGAAAAAATAATAATAATTAATAAACAAATAAAAGTCGCTACGGCAAATATTAAACAAGAAAATGTGTTTTTAATTAATACTGAAATTGAACTGGATATTCATATTTAATGTGTATTCTGTGATATTTGAACATATATCATATAAATTAAAATATTTTCTTGAATTTACTTTTTTTTATCATAAGAAATGTTATTAAACTGCAATTTAGGTAATTCGATTACAAATGCTTAAATTACAACTGATTAAGAATATTTATAGGAATGCCATAAACAATTGTTATGCAAGTATATTCGTGTCTATAGGAACAAATCAACGTACTTATATATATACATATATATATATATATTTTTTTTTTTTTTCTAAACTAAAATTAATTTACGTCGTTTACCATAATAATATCGCAGTATTTGAAAATCATTTACAGCATTATATTTAAAACTGATTACTTTCGGCCGAGTTCTCAGAGTTCAATTCGTCGTTATAGCGATCCAAATATTGGAATAACCATTTGGCAAACTCATTCATATAGGGATCAATGCTGGAGATGACACTGAAACTGTCAACAGCTGGTGGCGGGAAATCGCCAGCCCCAAAGATGCTACGCACAAAATGCTCACAATGGAATATGGCAACGATCACATCCGCTTCGAGGACCTTTACACGCATGGACAGCTTGGTAATCGATTCCGCAAATTGCTTCAGCACAATGTACGTTTTGCTACTGAATGCGGCTGCAACATAAACAGAGACAGAGATAGAGACACATATAAATATATATAGTAGATTCATGGATATGAGTGAAAGGGAAAGATTTGCTGACTCACTGGGCTGCTCGATCCGCGAGACAACATAATATTTTTGCAGCAACTGTTCTGCTGGCTGCGTGAATGCCACCTGGCGCAGTTGGAGCAAATCCAGCATGACCCGTATATCCTCGTTGGATATGTTTAAGGCATCCGGCGATGGGCATTCCTCGTTATTGCTGTGTAAACGGAGCACATAATCCACGAGTGTGTTATTAACCCGCGCATCCATGTAAATGGGTAGCCCAAAGATTCTATATTCAAGTAGAAATACATTAAAATATATTTCATTATTTGTAGATTATACTTTGAAATAAATTGCTTACAAGCAAAGTTTGGCAAATGCTGTTGTTTGATTGGCCGCATTCTCCGGCTTCCAATATGTCCAAATGGCCGCTTCAAGCGACTGTTCACTCTGCAGCTGTGGCAGCGGCACGCTGCCATTTTCGATGCATTTCTCGATCTCCTCGCTTTGGTCGCGCGTCAAGCGATTCCAGTCGCCCGCATAGTAAACGCCTCCCTGTGTCAATAATAAGGGGCTGGCCACCGCCCAAGTGAGACGTGTGGGCAGTGCCGTAAATGCCGGATACTGCACACCCTCATGGGGGCCAATGAAACGTGAAGCCAGCTGGCCAACACTGTCCAGCAGCTTATGAGCTACACAGCTGTCATTGCAAATGACGCATAGCGCTATGGGTGGTCGCTTCTCGCCTTGTTCGATGCTGGCCAGACTGGCCAATAGTGCCATCTTCAGGTACACATAACACCCCATGGGCACACACTGCTGGCTGAGCTGCGCACTCAGCGTATAGACGAACGCATAGTCCGAATACTTGCTGCTGATCAGGCTATGCAGCTCCTTAATTCTGGGCGGCATAAAGTTCAAATCGACGATGAATTTATCACCTTGACGACTAGTGCCGGCTACAAAAACCATATGGCGTGGCAATGCCGGACTACTCTCGTTGCCCAAGTTGGTTGCTTTCTCGAGATGCACATCATCCAAATGCATACTCACGTCTGCGGTGATTGGAGTGTTTGGGCTTGGGTCAGGCTCAAAGAACACAGACGTATCCGGTTGCAATTCTTGCGTGTCCATATTCAGTAATGGGCGACTGACTGAGCTACCAAAGGGGTTACAGGTTGCGGACAGCTCCTCGCTGTGGTTTCCAATAACACTGTGAATGCTGTTGCTGTTGTTTAGCGATATGTCATAGGTGGGTTGCGGTTCCCAGATTGTTGCTGTTGGTTGCGAAATCTTCAGCTCATCGGGCGCCATCAGCTCAAAGACCGTACTTGGCTTCAGTGTACGATTGAAACGTTGGCGACGTCGACGATTCTGTGGGGTGCAACAAGAAAACGTGAGAAAATGTTGCACTGTCGAGCGTAAACAATAAGAGAGTTTTCGACTGACAGCTTCCTAGTAATCAATCCTTCAAGTTTCCACGTTAAATTGAAATACAAACAGGATGTGTATTTTTTGGTGGCAATATATGTTTCGAATTTGGTGAGTATTGTGTGATTTTACATCAACGAGTGTGTTGGTTTAGGAGGCGGACTAGGCATGACGGTTTAATTCTGCTATCGATCTTTCAGATTTATAGGACCAAAGTTTCTGGGGTTAACGGTTGTGGGCTTGGCCTGAGGTTGGCCATTTTTTTGCTTTACACTTTCAGATATATCGCTTTTAGCGAGTTGAATTGCTCTACCTAAAAACCTGTAGAAGATATGGCTAGCTCCGCTTTGCTGGAATATCTCCGGTATTCCAGAGTATAAAAAACAGTTAAGCTATCGAAGGTTTAACAAACGTATTTGTAATCAGTTGATGTAAATATATCTCCCGCTGACGCTGACACTAGTTGAACTTACGCTTAATATTGGCCTGGATTCATCTGACAGCATCCCACGTGGATTAAATTCTTTGGCATTGACATTCAATGTGATAGGTGATGCAATGTCGAACAAATGAGATTGCGGTTGGGATTTAGATTGAGATTGCGATTGAGATTGCGATGACAACAAAGGAGTATTGTTGGACTGCTGCAGAGGATTGAAATTGTTACTAGGTTCAGTGGATGTAGTGTGCAGTCCCTGCCGCTGACGCTGATAATCTTGGCGTCCACTCGTCATTTGATCGACTTGTAAGCGTCTCCTATTGCGTCGCTCTGTTCGATTCGAATTCGGCTCATCCCAAAACGGAGATTGTTCAATTCTTGCGTCCTCTGATGGATTCGCCTTTGGATTGAGATCAATGCTTTGCCGTTGCTGATCCACGTCTGCCGTGATGTAGTTGCAAATAATCGGCATGGACATGGCCACGTCTCGGCCAGATGGACATGGTTGTTTCTCCGGTTTATTGTTCCCTTGTGGCATTTGAGAAAGCTGCTGCCGTGGTTCAACAGTAGCGGGTGCACTCATGTTTGTCGTCAATTGACATATCGGCTGCCGCACAGATTTGAGCCATTTGGTTATTACAGCTTGTTTGTTAGCGCAATTGTCTGTAGGCAACAGAACGCGGCAGCTGCTCTGTGCTGCACCTGCAACTCCTCCTGAGCCTGCTGGTGCTGGTGATGGTGGAGGTGGTGGTGATGGTGGAGGTGGTGGTGGTGTTGGATGTGGTGGTGGTGATGGTGGCGGTAATAGTGGAGGTAATGGTGATTGTGGTGGTGGTGCTGCTGCTGCTGATGTCAATGTAGCTGGTAGGGCAGCTCGAGTGTCTTTTGTCTTCTTTCTGGGTATGGTGCCCATAAGGGGGAACTCTTCATTGTCGGCAATTGAACATTTATCTTTAAATACATTTGGTTTGTTGACAGCATAATTCATGACGCTTGACGTTGTGGTTGCAGTTCTGGTGTTACTTAACACAGGGCTTATATTTGATCTGAAAGTTGTGTTCAGGTTTATTTATTATACAAATAATGTTTATTCATTACTTACGAGCGTGAGGAGATTCTTGATGGCTGCGACGATGAGCCCAGCAGCTCCAAATCGGAACGGAAAAAGTCATTTAGCGAAACGGGCGAACGGCGAAGGCTGCCACCGTGCCTCATATTCTTTTTAGATGGCATGCCTCAAATTGATAAGTGCTCGCTGTGCCACAGTAATAGCCAGTGATCAGATAGTTAGCACCCAATTTCAAATTGCAATCGTATGTATGTTCTGGCATTGAGAGTGGAAGTTTCGTAGTTATAATGTGGATAAGTTGTTGTTGTTGTCGCTGTTGATGGATAAGATATGAACTTACCACGTATACGCACTATAATCGGCCGGTAGATGCAATCTACAGTTCGTGGGGTTTGTACACAGGCGCCTGGCAAGATGCTAATCAAGCAATAATTTTCGGTAACGCGCAGCTTTTGGTATTCACACATGGGACGCGAGCAGTTGGGACACAGTGGAGCTGCACAATTGTACCGGGTGAAGCAGTAACAAAAAAAATATATTTTCGTGCAAATTTCAATTTGATAGAATTCGTAGCGAGACACGTAATAAAATAAAATATTCGGAAAAACGAAAAGCTATTGTTAGTCACAATTCAAAATTAAAGCAACGCTTGCTTTGATCTGTTTTACAATTGGAGAATTCCCAATATATGTATTAGTTCTTAATTAGAGAGTGTAATTTATGTAAAGATATATACCATCCGTGGAGCTGGTCTGGATTGCATTCCGCATGCAACCGTTGCCGCAATACCAAATTGATTGCAGTCTGTTAAAAATAAACAGAATTTCAATACAAAATTCAAAAAGAAATTATCTTCGAGTTGACGAAGATGAAATACTTATTCATTAAAATAAGAGTTAAGATTTGCGAACAATTTTTTTTTTTTAGCAGTAAAGCTATTACGTATCAAAATCAAATTTTTAGCTTAAATGTTCTATCAAAATATCTTCTAAAATCACTCACACTAATGTTTCCGGCAGCGTATATGCGGACAGGATGCCACTGACCAATGCCAGACCGAGGGGGTACTGATGATGTGTGGGGTTGAAAAGAAGATTCGATTGTAGCGGCAAATCGAGTATACGCCACAGAATGTGAAGTTGGGCGATGTCGACCGTTTTGAGTCCGTTGTTGTCCTGGGCCGCCTCCTTAAGCAAATGACGCACTTGCCCATAAACGGAATATTTAACCGCTTCTGCAAACTGGAGCGGCTCCTCAATGGCCAAATGAAGTAATTGCGCAGCGTGCTTCACCAACTCCGTGTAGTTAAAGTCCAAGCGCAGCAGCAGTGGCGCCAACGCGTCCTTCGGCTGCCGTGTGCGCCTGTAGTTCTGCACCAGGCTGTCAACAGCCTCTTTGATTATTTTTGTCAACTGCGTGTTCAGGCAAAACTCTTCGACAAGCTTCTGCTCGTGAAATCTACATTATGTGTGCTATTTATGTGCAAAATTCAATTCGATTTGCAATACTTACTGGCTATGGCGCTGTTGCGAAAGCTCGTCGTTCGCGTTGCTATCACTTGGATTTGTTCCAAGCGCTTGCGTTTGCAGACCTGTGATTACATTGAACATATTTTGCAGCAATGAGCCTTAAATTAAGGTAAAGCGGTTAAAGACGTGCAAATTCAATTCGATGCTTTTGCACAATTTAAATAAAGAGTGGCAGCATTGACACATAGGTCAGCGTTGCCACCCAATTGTATTGTGTTGGATTGTATAGAAGAATCAATTGAAACGGCAAATCGAGTGGACGCCACTGTATATGTCGTTTTAAGTCCGTTGTTGTCCTGGGCCACCTAAAGCAAATGACGCACCTGCCTGTAAACGGAACTGCAGCAGCTAAGCGTAGCAGCAGTGCTCTTGTAGTGTCAACGGCCTCTTCGATCATTTGTGTCAACTGCGTATTCCGACAAAAATTTTTGACTAGCCTTTGCTCGTGAAATCTATATTATGTGCGAATTCTCGCATTGCAATTCTCACTGTAGCGCTACTGCGAATGATCGAATCAATACTTCAGCACAATTCAAATGAAGTGGCACATTCCCACATCAGCCAGCGCTGCCACCTAACTGTACTGTTGATCAGGCCATCAGCTATTGGAGACAATCGCAATCGTTATCGAAACTTAAGCGCACTTTGCATGCGCATAGATTCAAGAAAACGCTTTCGCTCCAGCGCATGACCATGAATGTGTTTGTTTATAAAATTTATTTAGTCATAAACTCTACAGCTATTAAAAAAAAGAAGCACCGTGTCCTATACTATTATTTTTTGTTTGTTTTGTTTACACAGCTTTATTTGTTGAACATTTCATGTGTATATTTAGCTCCTGGCCACCCCACGTGTTCACTTAATGGACGCTTAAAATTGAACAAAACGCTTTGCTACATACAAATTTACACCAAACGTAAGGTATCAAGTTTTAATCGAACATTAAACAAACTGTATTTGTTATTTGTATATTTGTGTGTTGTAGTTTTTTTTTTAACGGTTAGACTTGGCAACACGCTCCAATTCGTCTTTCTTCTTGATGGCGTACGAGTTGGACGAACCCTGTAAATGTAAATACAGAAAAATTATTATAGTTAGATTAATGCACAAAAAAACATTAATATTACTATATTATATTTTATATTATATATTATTTGTTCTTCTACGTTTCTCGTGTGCATTGAGCTGAGAGTGCTGCCGCAAGCACAAGGATAATAAAAGACTTTATTATTGTCCAAAAGCGAGTCTGCATCAATATCCAAGTGACATGATGCAGAATTAGACTGGACGACTTCTCTAATATTAAAATCTTAAAATATTAAATGAGTTGTTCTTCTACGTTTCTCGTGTGCATTGAGCTGGGAGTGCTGCCACAAGCACAAGGATAATAAAAGACTTTATTATTGTCCAAAAGCGAGTCTGCATCAATATCCAAGTGACATGATGCAGAATTAGACTGGACGACTTCTCTAATATCAAAATCTTAAAATATTAAATGAGTTGTTCTTCTACGTTTCTCGTGTGCATTGAGCTGGGAGTGCTGCCACAAGCACAAGGATAATAAAAGACTTTATTATTGTCCAAAAGCGAGTCTGCATCAATATCCAAGTGACATGATGCAGAATTAGACTGGACATCTTTTAACCTAAACTTAATTAAAAAAAAAAAACAAAACAAAACAAAAATCCAACAGAACAGATGAAGTTAGAGATGGAGAGAGAGAGTATTTTAGCTTACCTTGGCGGCGTTGATGAGCTCATCAGCCAGACACTCGGCAATGGTCTTGATATTCCTGAAGGCAGCCTCGCGGGCACCCGTGCACAACAGCCAGATAGCCTGTAAAGTTAGAAAAATTATGAATTCATTGTAATGCATTATTTGGAATTAATAGAGCAAATGTCTCTTCAGTTCATACGCCAAATGTCGGTCAATTACACATTGTGACGCTACGGATATAGGATAGATGTTTATTATAGCCAAGCGTTATAAGAACACAGCCGCTGCTCGAACTGTGCGCCATCGTTGCTGGCCAATTGGACACCAAGACGTATGTACACAAAACCCACCTGGTTGACGCGACGCAATGGCGACACATCCACAGCCTGACGACGCACGGTACCGGCACGACCAATACGTGTGGAGTCCTCACGTGGTCCAGAGTTGATGATCGCGCTCACCAAGATCTGAAAAACAAATCCAAATAAATATTGATAAGAAAACGAAATACAAAACTGCACAAAATGCGCTCACTGGGTATTTAAATTGGGTGTAGATTTAAGTTCCAAGAGAGCAAGAAGAGGGTGAAATCTTCAGGCACTAGGATATTAAAACTTCATTTAATATTAGTCCATTTAAGATAGATGCTCAGTACAACCTGGAATTATAGCTGCCTGGCATTGAGGTGGACTATACTGAATTACTGGTACTGATACTGATACTGTTGATTTTGACTTTATTAAGGTTCGCATCTTTTAGCCAATGCCCTTAAGAGGAATAGTAAATCATGGGCTTTGGTGTAGTCCAATTGAATACCTCATCAGCGTGTGAATCGCTCAAGCGGTTTTAGTTTTGGACATACCTCGAAATTTCTGTACAGATCAATGCTTGATAATGTAGTTTTAAGTTCCAAGAGAGCAAGAAGAAAGTGAAATCTTCAGGCACTAGGATATTAAAACTTCATTTGATATTAGTCCATTTAAAATAGATGCTCAGTACAACCTGGAATTATAGCTGCCTGGCATTGAGGTGGACTATACTGAATTACTGGTACTGGTACTGATACTGTTGATTTTGACTTTATTAAGGTTCGCATCTTTTAGCCAATGCCCTTAAGAGGAATAGTAAATCATGGGCTTTGGTGTAGTCCAATTGAATACCTCATCAGCGTGTGAATCGCTCAAGCGGTTTTAGTTTTGGACATACCTCGAAATTTCTGTACAGATCAATGCTTGATAATGTAGATTTAAGTTCCAAGAGAGCAAGAAAGAGTGAAATCTTCAGGCACTAGGATATTAAAACATCATTTAATATGAGTCCATTGTTATTTAGTATGCTCTGCACAGCATGAAATATTAGCTGGCAAGCATTGAGGTGGACTTGGCTTGAAATATATACTTGTCTTAAGTGTGTCTAAGAATTATATATACATATATATATATATTTGCTTCTATATCTGCCTAAATTTAATAATTTTGTGGTTTTAAGTTCCAAGAGAGCGGAAAGAGGGTGTGTA
This sequence comes from Drosophila melanosoma, assembly GCA_035042045.1. Taxonomy (NCBI): domain Eukaryota; kingdom Metazoa; phylum Arthropoda; class Insecta; order Diptera; family Drosophilidae; genus Drosophila; species Drosophila melanosoma. Next base: position 5,767,500 of record JAWNLY010000176.1, read on the forward strand.
ATCTTTGAGCACTAGGATATTAAAACTTCATTTACTATCAGTCTATTTTTTAAAATATGCTCAGCGCAACCTGTAAATATAGTCGTTGCCTGGCATTGAGGTAGACTAGAACTACGATTGTGTTATATTATTAATTATGATCAATGTGCAATTGTCGTTTCAAGTTCCAAGAGAGTATGAAGAGGATTATCGCTTCAAACACTAGGATATTGAAACCAAAGTTTCTCTGCGTGCACATTCTACCTGTCGCCCGCATTGAATTAATTTAGCAAGAGCGCAGTTTAGCATGGCACGATATAGGATGGCGATATACAGTATAGGATAGGATAGTGCGCCTACCTGCAGAGGATTCTCGCCCGTTAGCAAGTGAATGATCTCAAAGGAGTGCTTGACGATGCGACAGGCCATCAGTTTCTTGCCATTGTTGCGACCCTTCATCATCAGGGAGCAGGTCAGGCGCTCCACAATCGGGCACTGGGCCTTGCGGAAACGCTTGGCGGCATAGCGACCAGCCGAATGAGGCAGATAGCGTGCAAACTTCTCCTTCACGGAAATGTAATCCTGGAGTGAAATGTCGTTGACGGTGACATCATCGCAGGACCAGCGACCGAACAGCTTAATCTCGGGCAGCTCAGTGGTGGCGACCAGATTTGTATCGACCACAACCTCGGCAGCATCGGCTTCCACTGGTGCCGGCTCCTCGAACGTCTCAACAGCTACTGTTTCAGCTACTTCGGCCATGCTGCAATGATAAACAAGCAAGGCCAATTTAGATGCATGTTCATTTTACTTACGTACGAATCACATTTATAACTATTATTGTTGCTTTGTTGATTTTTGACTTTATTAAGGTGTGCATCTTTAAGCCAATGCCCTTAAGAGGAATAGTAAATCATGGGCTTTGGTGTAGTCCATTTGAATACCACAACAACGTATTTTTCACTGTTGTGGTTTTAGTTATGGACATAATTGTTGAACTTTATTGAAGTAATCAGTAATCACATAAAATCGCCTGCTTTTTAAATGCACAAAAAAAAATATAAAAAACGAGCACCGAATTTAACCTCATTGTGCGTGGCGAAAAGAAAACAACGAGTTTTAAGAGTAGCTTAATGCATTTCACGTAGATTTCAATTGCAGCCGATGGCCGTCAAACTTTAGATGCATTTGCGTATGCTTTTATGTTTACACACTTTCATTTTTACAAAAAAAATCTTACATTTTTCACAGAAGAAATTGGTGTACGATGTATGCGCAAAGGCGTACGCCTGAAAAAGAACATGTTGTGGCAGTGCGCGTCAATGCCAGAAAAATTGATTTCCGGCCAGAGCGCAGGGTTGCATTTAAGATACAGGCCTGCAATGAACTCTGAATCGAATATTTAATATTTTAAATTGTTTATTGGAAAATTAAACATAATTTTACAAATTTATAAGAAGCACAGCTGTTTTAGAATTTAAATTTATATTATAGCGTTTGAAATAAAATAAATATGCTAACTAATATTAATAATCAAAATAATAATATTAATTTTGTGTAAAATTTTTTTTTTCGATTGACTATTGTTAGAAAAGGTTTTTTGAAAAATCTAATAACACAGTTCTCTAAAATATAAACGTTGACATGGCGACATCAGTTAGCTCAAAAGTCTGAATTCGATGAATGAATTCAAAGACTGACTTAAGAACTAATTGGAAAAGTTTTTAAGCAAAAATATATAGCATACTTTTAGGCTCAAGGAGAAAATGGTACAGAAAGCGCAATCTTAACGAAAAAATTATATCTTATCTTAATTCTTAGCCCAAGATAAATGAATATACAAATATTAATCCAGAGCCAGAGCTATAATTTGGGTAGGCTTAATATCATATAAATTAGCACACATTTAATCAAATATTTATTGCTTGAACGTAACTTAAGTTGAGCTTAAGACTAAATCGTACCACTAATGGCTTAATTTATAAGAAATATTTAGTTTCAATCGTAAATTGTTTAACTTAAATTATTAATTAATTATCTTGGATATATTGTACCTATCATCACAAAATGCTTTTACGGAGTACACGCTACCCAATATGTTAAATAATTTATATGTTTTCCCTTTGTTATTTAATGCAGTTATTAACTTCAGACGCACCCTACAATGCAACCATGTTATTTTAATATCGATAGTCTGCAAAATGGTTAATGCACAGCTCTAAAAATATTGAAAGCAACAACAACAATATGATTGTTGTTTAAATTCACCGGAGAACATACGTTCTTTGAATTTGAGACTGTAATTTGCAAGTAAACCCATTAAACAGTATTTAATGTAAATAATGACAACCGACGAGAGTATTATGGCCGAAATGCTGGGTATGTTTCGCAACGTATGCAGCTCCAATATATTTATTTTATGCTTTTTGAACTGCGCCCCGCTTGTTTGCCATTATTGTTGACGGCTTTACGGTTTTTTGAGCAGATCGTGCAACGAATCCGTCAAAGGAGCAGGTCGATGAGCTAGGTGTGCAAATGTTTTGCATTGTGGTCCGCAGCAATAGCCAACTGGTGCACAAGGCGCAAGAGATGATTGTGGCCAAAGTGCGGTCGACCAATGTAACCGAAGCCCATCGAGCAATTGCGGTAAGTGTGTACACACGCACACACAGACACACACACGCACATCCACATTTGCACACTTATTTGATTATGGCATTAGTGTTATCGTTATACGTCTTCTATTTCATTTCTTTGTTATGGGAATCATTAAAAATTGCGATTGGCAGCTGCTGGAGGAGTGCATGACACAGTGCGGCAATGATTTCCAGGATGAGGCTGGCAAGTTTCGTTTTCTCAACGAACTGATCCGTTTGGTGTCGAAGAAATATCAGGGCGCCGAAACGCCGCTGGTGGTGAAGCAACGCATAATGGAATGCCTTCTGCTGTGGACCACTGAGTTTCCGCAGCGTCTCAAGATACGGGATGCGTACGAGATGCTGCGCAAAGAGGGCGACATTGATCATGGCCAAACTGCCGCTGCATTGGCCAAGCGCGAGAGTGTGCTGAGCACCATTGATGAGGCAATGTTTGCCAAGCTGATCCGCAGCAAGGATCCGGAAAATTTTAAGCGTGCCAATTTACTTTTGCAGTATCGGATGGCGCAGGAGACGCGACGCAATGATCTGCTCGCCCAGCATCGTCTTGTCCTGCTGGAGGTGAAGGAGACAATAAAGCTGCTCAATCAAATGCTTGACACATTCAATCCCAGTGATCCCAGTGATGTCAACGAGACCATACACGATCTCTACAAGAGCTGCAAGAAACACAAGCCCATATTTCAGCACTTGCCCGAGCTGTTGGGCGAGTCCGATGCCCAGTTAATAGGTTAGTATGGCATTAGACTTACGTAAGACGTACATCAGTAAACAATTGCTTCATTGTATATATTTATATATATATATATATATAAATACACGTAAGTCGGTCATCATTAAACACTTGTTGCAATCTATGTATATGTATATGTATATAAATACTTAATTATTTCTGTTCATTAATATTGTGCAATTTCATAGAGGACACACTGGAGACAAATGGCGAATTGGTGGCGATAATGACGCGCTACAAACAACTGGTGCCCTCGCCCATTAGGAGCACCCCACCAGCCTCGCCAGCTGCTCCGGTCGTAGCTGGAACAATAACAACTGCTGCAGCAATGCCAGCTAAAGTTGCTGGCTCCAGCAATGCAACGCTGCTAAATGAGCTGCTCGGCGATCTACTGCTATGCGAAGATGCACCAGCTGCAGCAACTAATAATAATAATACTAATAATAATAATAATAATACTAATACAAATAATACTACCAACACAAAGCCCAATGCATTGGCGGAGCTCAGCGACATCTTTAGCAACGCTATGGTCGAAAGTGAGGACAAGCAGCAGCAAAACTCGGAGCACTTTCAGCACGGCGGCAGCGGTGAACTGCTTGAGCCACAGGTGCTCAGCCCCAAGAGGAGCGATATTAACAGCGATGCTATTGTCATGGACAATATGAGGAAATTGGGCAGTGTACGCACAATGCCCGAAATTGATATGCTGAGTGAGGAACTGTTTCAGCAAGTACTTCCCACACAGGAGCGGATGAGCAGCTTTAAGCGAGATTCCGAGAAGATAACACTCAATGATTTGGCGCGCGAGCGCATGAACGTCAAGCCCGCTGAAGATGATGTTCCACTGCTAAGCTCTGCTCTGCCAGCAGCACAGGCTTCCGAAAAAAAGGAACAGCAGCAGCAGGAGGAGGTGTCTAATGCAGCATCGGCATCGACTTTAGAAACAAAACATCTGAGCGATATAAGCATTGAACTGGATAATATTCAGGCGACGGGGGAGGAGCGTGTTGTGCTGGACGATGATGATATGCATTTGTGTCTCAACTTTACCAAGGATCGGCCCAGTCGTCATGTGTCCGTTATTGTGATATCGGCGCATAACAAAAGCCGCCAGCCAGTCAAAGACTTTCAGTTTGAGGCGAGCGTGAAAAAGGCAAGTAAATCCACTCTAGTTTCAATTCTTATAGACCATCTTTATTATACCGTTGTATGCTTGTAGCCCTGCAAAGTGCGCCTCTTGCCACCGACAGATAACGTAATGGCGCCCCTCAAACCATTTCGGCCAGCATCGCCAATTAACCAGGTGATGCTGTTACTGAATCCCACTGGCAATCCTGTGGACATCACTTGCATTGTGGGCTATAGACTGGACGATGATCCAGATCCCATCAAGGAGTCAATTGTGGCCAAAGGCATTGCCTATGTGCCATAGATGTCAATTAAAAGTGTCCACGTCGGAGAACTATCTATAGTCTTAATTGATTTCTCTGCCTCTGTCTCTTTCTCTGGTCGTATTCGAGTATTGAGCTCCATCCAAATGAATTAATTATTATTGTGTATTTGTATTTCCTATCGTTTATTGTATGCCTATAAGGTTTTATTAAATTGCATTCCCTCATGTACTACTATATTTATGTGACGATATATATATATATATATATATTTATATATATATATATATATATATATATATATATATATATATATATATATATATATATATAAACATATTTATATACATTAGCAATATATTATATAAAAAAGAAAAATCATGAAGCAAAAGCAAAAACACTTTCTGTTTTGTGTTTTATAATTTTTTTTCTTACCAATTGGTAAAGAAAGAGAAGAGAATATCTTTTCGCCAGTTGGATAATGCAGATCAGGATGGACTCCATTTATATTTGTAGAGCTAAGATTAATGATGCTAAGGCTATGCATTAGACGATTTTAGTCGACAATCTCGTCTTTGAAGGACAGTGCAGTAATTGCCTTGGTGTGGCCCGTGTAGTCTCGTACGCAAGTTTTCGTCTCCAGCTTCCAGAGGCGTGCAACGCCATCCGATGAGGCTGTGAATAACCATTTCGAATCGGCACTGAATGCAGCGTCCCAGATCCAATAGTTCTTTATGGTCAGCTCGCGCCACTTACTAAAGTCGCCCGTCTTCCAAATGCAGGCGCTGCCATTGCCGGATGTAGTCACCAGTAGTCGCGAATCGGGACTAAATTTACAGCGCAATATGGAGCGATTGTGGGCCTGGATCACCTTCTTCGGACTGATCGTGCTCAACATCTGGCCGGGACTGATGCTCAGCTCCCAAATGTAACAATTTCCCTTGTTGTTGGCGGCGGCCATGTAACGGCCATCTGGTGAGATGGCCACATCCTGTATCGAGGCTTCCAGTTCGGGTACGAGCTGTTCATGCATTTCGGACTTAACGTCCCACAGATAGACGCCCCCATTTTGGGATCCCATCGCAATCTCCACTTGATTCGGATGCAGGCAGGCGGCATTCACTGGCGCTTGGCAATCGAAAACGCGCGAACAATGCGGAGGTGCCGAGATCATGTCCCAGATACGCACACGATGATCCTCACCGGCGGTAAACATCCATTTGCCATCCTCTTGGAAGCCCAGACGCGTCACATTCTTTTGTACAGCATCAAAATTGATTACCGGCGCTGTGCAATTCGAGTCCAAGTCGTACAATCTAATACATTGATAGCCGCAGGCGGCCAGTCGCGTCTTATCCGGCGTACGATCCAGCGCATTCACTTGCTAAGTATTTTTAAAATATAAATAATTATAAGTATACATAAAATGTGGAAAATTTGTTTTCTTTGAGTAAAGACCCACCGACGTCTCAACGAAGCGCATGGTTTTTATGCAGTTGCCGGTGTGCGCCTGCCACACTTTAATTGTGTGGTCATAGCCACCGGTGGCCAGGATTAACTGATCTTCTGTCGCTTCCATTCCAGCAAACGCTTTGGATGTTATTGCTTGTTGTTGCTCCCGGACATTGTCTTGTTTGACAATTTATTTATGAATTTTCATCCTTACTAGAACTGCAGCAAGCTATCGATACATGACTTATCGATATTAAAACAATATATATATAACAGAACTGTTGCTACTCCACACATAACATACTGACTCCACCACATTTTACGTTTGTGATTTCGTTGGTAACTGCATCTCGTTTCCATGTTTATATGTTTTGTAGTTGAATACAAAAATTATTTTGATTTTAAATTTCCATTTATTTTGCTTATGGTATTTTTTTCAATTGAATATTAAAATTACATTTTGTTGATCGTAATGTTAAAAGTAATGATAATCATGTGTTTTGTGGTATTTGTTTTATAATAAATATACTAGAGCTAAACGGTCTCTCGGTCTCCCCAGATGTGCAATATTCATGTGTTGAGATATATATGCATATGTAATTATATAAAATAAACTCTGAAATCAGCGCTTAAATTTGACAAACATTTACAAAATCTGCCTCAACTTTAAAAACCTAACAGTACACACTATAGACTATAATTTATGAGTAGTTGCACAAAAAAAAAAAACAAAAATAAATAAAATTAAAACCAAACTTGTTATATCTTTATGTGTGTTAATATTAATTTGGTAATAAATACAGTTCGCCACCGAAACATTCAATTGTATGTTGATTGGGGGTGATGAAAGTGCTTATAGGGCGGAAGAGATAATACATATACAAAAGGTGTTGTGCAGCACATTCGCTCCAGATTCCGGATTCAGTTCTCCAATGTGCGATGCGATTTATGTCTCAAAGTACTTGTAGATAGCGGTTACATAGGACATCACCTGAGTCCAATCTGGTCGCTCAATTTGACACATATCATTGATGTTCTGTCATGCAAAAAAATAATATCAATAATTAAAGAGAGTATAAAAGGGGAGTTGCATAAAAACCAACTTTTGTTTGCAAAAGATGTAAGATTTGACTATAATAAATCATAATAACGGCTAAGCTGAGCTATCAAATAGAATTGAAGATAGAGATAGACATAGAGATAGAGATAGCTACATCCATTAAACTTCTTGAGTAAGTCATGTCAAGTCAGGGATTCAAGAAAACTGAAGTTAGCTAGTAAAATTTAAAAAAAAAAAAACCAGTCTCACAGCTATTGTTTTTATATAAATATTCAAGTTCTTATCTTCATACGGCTATTTTACTGCTCAGGGGGGGGGGGGGGGGATGGCTCCACAACTCACCAGGGTAGTATTGATACCAACGGATTCGGCAGCTGCAAAGGCGAGTGAAAAATTTCGCCATTTATTGGCCTGACTGAGGGTGTCGTAAGGTATCGAATCCGGCAGATAGGAATGTAGAATGGCACAGAATGCCAGCCCATCGTTCCACGATGAGCTAAAGTTCGTGATGTCAATGTTGCGATAGCCAACTGTCTTATTCTGGCACCACTTGAGCAGCGCATTACGCTTGGAGCCACCATTCTTGGCCAGCATATTGAGCGGATCTTTGCGTTCGCCTAAACAAATTGATTGCAGTATTAATATATAAATATATATATATATGGAATATATTGCAATTACCGCTGTAGGATTTTGAGACGTTGCCAAAACTGAGACTGGTCACCAGGGCGCTGCTGTTGGGCGTCTGTGCCGACGGCGTTGATAGGCTGGGCTGCTGCTGTTGCAGGCTGCTAGGTGTGTTTGGTGTGGAGGGCGGCGTTGACGTTGCACTTGTCATTGACTGTTGCGACAATTGCTGCTGCAGCTGCAGTTGCTGCTGCTGTTGTATTGCTTTGGTAGTGTTAGCTGCTGTTGATGTTGTTGTGGATGTTGTTATAGTTGTTGCTGCTGTTGCATTATTAACGTTTACATGGAGATTGCTGCTTTGCAGCACGGGCAAGCGAAGCTGTTAAAACAAAGAGATATTTGTGCCTCTAAATAAATATTATATAGCTTTATATATATATAATTAAAACTTACGCTCTCATGCCAGTCTCCGGATACGGGCAATATAATTGGCGTATTGCCCGTTTCGGGTGTGCCGCTGTTTAAGCTGGACGTGGAACTATAATGCGATTCGGTCTCATCCGATTTGCCCTGCTATTCGAAGCGAATGTAAGGAGTAGAAAGAGTGAGAATTTAAATGCATCAACCCAAGAAGTGTGTATTTTTATATTATGAACCCATTGAAAATATGTAGCAAAACGAAGAACAGCCAGAAACAAGCATCACTACAAGATTGAGAGACTTTAAATTTGGATTCGCGCATATCAAGTTTGCTCCATTTTTTCGAGAGCTGCCCCCGTTGCTCGACTATCTAAATATTTCAAAACCACGATTTTAAAGAAAAAATACTTCAAATTTATACATGATAAGCATAACCATATGGTGAGTATAAAATGGTGTTAAAATTGTAAATATTTGTGACAGCTGGGCTCAGGGTATATACAGCATCCTAATTTGTTCTTGTTTGCTTACCGGCTTATTGTTTTCAATGCTCTCGATGAGAGTTTTGACGGAGAGCCGCGAATCTTGGCGACTGAAGCTGAGCTTGCTACGCCTGGAGCTTATTTCCTGCTGAACAGTGGACATCACCGATTGTTGCGTCTCCGTCTGCTGCAGTTCTGTGGATGGTTGGTTGAAGAGTAATTAACAATTAACGATTATCGGTGATATCCTCTCTGATGTATTGTATTAGCTTACGCTGCTTGGTTAACTTGTCCAGCTGCTGTTCGAGCAGCCGAATCTTGTCTTTTTGCAATTTGTTATCGAGCACGAGCTGCTCGCGCGCGCTGAGCGCCTCAGTCTTGAAATCGTTTGCCACACGCACCGTCATCAGCAGATCCGCCTGAAACTGTTGCCATTCGTCAGCGTCCCGTTGCCGTCGCTGTGTCTCTGTGTCCAGGCGGGATTCGGTATCGCTTAGCTGCAGCTGCAAATCGCTCAAATGTCGCTGCGACTCGTTGAGCAACTGTTGCAGCTGTGCCTTGTCCTCCTGATGACACTTGCACTGTACCTGTAGCTCGGTGACGCGTTCCTCCAGCGTCTGACAATCGCCGGCCAATTTGTCCTTTTCGCATTGCAACTGCTCCAGCCGATACTCGAGATGGGAGACGGCGCATTTGGCATTGTTTTTGGCCACCTTGCATTCTTCGCTCAGGCCGGCAACTTGTTCGCGCAGACGCCGCAGCTCGGCCTGGCTGCGCGACCATTGATCCTGCAGCTCGGCCAATCGCTCCTCGAGCGCATCCTTTTCTCGTCGCGATGCGTCAAGTACATCGCTTAGATCGGTCTTATCGCCGCGCGCCAAATCCGCCTCGAGCTCTTCAATTTTGGAGCGTGCATTCTCCAGCAGTGTGCTCAGCCTACTAATCTCAATAGCACGCTGTGAGATCTCCTCTTTGGCCACAGAGAGTTGGGCATCGCTTTGTTTGCGCTCCGCATTGGTCGCATCCAGCTGGGAGTCAAGCAGTGCGTTCCGTTCACGCTGACGCTGCTGCTCCAGTTGGACGGCATCGCGCGATTGCCGCAATTCCGCCAGCTCAGCGTTGAGCTCTTCCTGCTTGAGCATGAACACTTCCCGCTCCTCTTGCGATGTCTGTATCAAGTCGAGCAGTTTCTTCTCACGCTCCGTAGTGATGACCTCGGCGGCTGTTGCCGCTGTTTGTTTGGTGTCGCGCAACAGCAGCTCCTGCAATGTGCTGATCTGTGTACGCGACTCGTTGAGCTTCTCGGTTTGGCGGCACAGCGACTGAAAGAGCACATCCTTCTCCTCAGCGAGGCGTTCGTTCTCCGTTTGGGTGTCGCTCAACTGTGTCTGCAGATCGGCCAGCTCCTGGAGTGTCGCCTGTAGTTCCTCATTTGTCGAGTAGTGCGTCTCTTCCATTTGTATGATCTTATCCTGCAGGCAAGCTACTGAAATCTCACTTGATGACGACTGCTTATCCCAGTCCGGCGTAAGACACGGCGTACCATCATGCGCCGATTCGTTTATCTATAAATATATAATTATATTTATATATATATATATATATATATATCGGTTAGTATTATGACTTACATTGGGCAATGCTATGGAGGCGGGCGCTGAGCTATGCAAGCGCTGCGAATCTTGTATAATCTGATGCTTCTCCGCGTCCGACAACGGCGAATTGACAACGTCCCGCAAACGATTGCGCAAAGATTCATTTTCATATTTCAAATTGCCAATTTCCATTTGTGTTTTCTCCTGTTGATTCTGAGAATGAGAGACAGTGACAGGGAGAGAGAGAGAGAGAACAGAGGCAGGTGAGTCTGTTTGTTGTTTATTGTTTATATGTTGCTTCTAATTTCTCATTGCCATTGTTGTTGTGGTTGTTTTTGCTGTTGTGCTTGGTGACGCAAATCCCAACATCAAGTGCAAATTGTATTTGTACAAAATTTCCCAAGATATATAAAATAATATTAAACTGAAAACTCGGTAAAATAATAAATAAATACAAAAAAAAAAAAATTAAATAAGAATTATAACATTAAAAAATTAGTTTAAGAAATATAAAAAAAAAAACAATTCAATAACAACAAAAAAAAACTAATTTGTACACTTTTTCATATAATTTTGTGATTTCCCTTTTTGTGCAGTGTGCAGTGCTCTTTTATATATAATTTGTAATTTACTATGTCGGAATACTTTTAACAGTGACTATATTTCGCAATTAAAGAAGCGTTGTAATTTTTAGCATAGTATATTGCATATAGAAACATATTGAATATCAATAAATATTGGTTAAAGTAACGAAGCGCAACGCCCCCAGTTCGAATACCAGCAATAGCAACAACAACAATAATAACAATAATTATAATAACAATAACAATATAAACAAGAAAATTGTTCAACAATAGTTGACAGTTGATTTTGCGGTTAATTCGTCGGTAACGACAACAGCGACGACTCGGTTTCTGGCTTGGATTGGATTGGGCTGGAGTCGAGCTTGATTTATTTGTTACCTGCATCTTGAGCAGATCACCCTTCAATTTGGTCACCTCGCTTTGGTATGGCAGCAGCTCCACGATGCGCGTCTCCAGCTGCAGTTGCTCACATCCCAATCGTTCCAGCTGTGTATGCAGCTCCTGCATTTTATTGTTAGCCTGTAATTTGTAAAGAGTTTTAAGATTCTCGAGTCTTTTCAATTAAATTTAATTATCTAATTCTTAAGAAAGCATTGAGAGTGTACTGGGTGTGTGCAATGCTATGGTGTCGGTCCGTCTGTTCCCGCGTCAGGCAAAGTGCCAAAATTGGGGTCGTGTTCACTAGGACGCTATGAAATGGATAAGCGCAAACACATATCTCCTGCAATTTTAAAGCTACAATCATCATATTGGGTATGTGGTTAGCTATGTCATTCAAAGAATAGAATCTATTAATTATCGATGTAAATCGATCATTTTATTATGCCTACACCTACCCTTGTAATCCCCAAACACTGGAAGAAGTACTTTCTCTAAAAACTCTTCCTCATTTTTTTTCTCCACGCCCAAATGCGTCCCAAAAATTACACAAAAGCCTATATTTATATCTATGTAAATTACTAGCAACTTCCATAAGAAACCGGTATTTCTTGACACCTGTTAATAGATTGGATTTTTGACAATAGTTTATGCCCGACTTTGCAACGTTCTCATCACTTGTTGTTGTTGATGTTTCTGATTTACCTACCTCGAACAGTTGCTTCTGCTGTTGCTCGTTGTTGATGATTTGTAGCTGCTGTTGTTCTTGCAGATGTTGTTGCTGCTGCTGTTGTTGTTGTTGATAGCTGCTTGCGGCAACAGCTGCGACAGCAACTGCTGCTGCTGCAGCAGCTGCGCTGCTGTTGTTGCTGCTATCGTTGCCTGTTGCGCTCGGGTTTGCTGTTGTTGCTGCTGCTGCTGCTAATTGCTGGTAAAAATCTGCAGCGGCAGCGGCAGCAACGCTGCCATCTTGCAATGCGGCCAATGCGCTATTGCTGCTATTGTTATTATTGTTGCTGTTGCTGCTGTTGTTTGTTGTTGGTGTTGGCACTGCTGCAATTGACGTCATCAATTGTTGTTGTTGCTGCTGCTGCGGTTGATGTTGCTGTTGTTGTTGTTGTGGTATTTGCTTTGGTTGCTTTTGTCCTTTAAACTTAGATTTCTTCGCTGGCAGCGTATTGCTCAGCAGCTGTTGTTGTTGTTGCTGCTGGTGGCGTCGCTGCTGTTGTTGTTGTTGTGTTGTCAGCAGCAATGCAGCCTCATCGCCCACATCGACGCCTCGCTCATAAGTCGCGTCGCTGCTTGCATAAAATTGTGTTGCTGTTGTCGCTGCAGGGTTGTTAAGCTGTTGATTCTGCTGAAGCGGTTGCTCATGCGCAGTATTAAGTGATGTGCTAGACTGCGATTTCTGTCGATTGTTGTTGGAATTTTGCTGTTGTTGTTGTTGCTGCTGCTGCTGTTGTTGTTGTTGCTGTTGTTGTTGCTGGTGCTTGTGCGATGAGTTGTTGGAGGAGGCAGAACTCGAGGTTCCTTGTCCTCTGCGAAATAATGATTTCAATTTAATCATTTTGTGTATTATTTTTGTAGCTTTATTTTTATCGTTTGCCGTTTCTTGCAGAACGTTAATCATTAACTTTCAACTTTCTGATTTATTGTTTGTTTGCCTACTTCGTCTTTTTTATGTTAATTTAATTATTTATCGTTGCACTTAAAGGAAACAATTGCAACGTCGTCGTTCGTCTTGTCGTTATGATCGGCCCTTAAAATTAATCGTTATCGCTATTTATGCTATAAATTAACACAAATCGATATTAGTTTTAACACTCTGCTCATTTGGCTATGTTTATGTGTATGTATGTGTGTGTGTGTGCAAAGAAGAAGAAAGTTAAATTTGAATTTGTGCAACTAGCAGTTTTGCAATGCAAGTAGCAAGGAGAAACCGAACGATGAATGAAAGTTCAAAGCAGATGCCGAATAAAACAACACATAAAAAACTCTTGCATGCCGCCAACAGCTACCAAAAACAATAACTCGTTTATATTGCTGCTGCTCGCTTCTGCCTGCTGTTATTGTTTTTGTTGTTTGGCTCTGACAATCGCTTGCATTGTAGTTGTTATTTCTAAGCGGCTCTGTGTGCGAGAATTCAAGATGGCAAGAGCGAGCTAGTGAGAGAGCGAAAGAGAGTTGCATACAGTAACAATAACAGAGTACTGTCATGTTTACTAACAGCGGTCGAGTCAGCAAAGAGATAAAAAAAACCAAAAGTATGAATTAAACAAAAAACAAATATCATGGACACCTCTTCATTAGTACGCAGTTAATAGAAAATATGTATGCAATTAAAATATGCAAAGCAGAAATACAAACAGAGACTAAAACTGCAACGTCAACGTCTAGTTTTAAGTCGTATGCAACTACACCCATGCATTCATACATGCATATGCTTTGTAAGCGTATGTGTATGAATAATTTGTTTGTATTTGTTGTGTGCTCATCTGGTTTATTGTCATTTTCATTCGTTTCATTTTTCATTGTCATTTTGTGGCGTGTTGATTACTCATGTCGTAAATTGAACACTTGAACAATGTGCAATAAGTTGGATAAATAATATATATATATATGTGCACACACACAAAAAGAACACATCATAATAACTTTTCAAACCGGCCGGTCCTATGTTAAATATTAATTTGCTTAACATTTGCAATTTGCAGTTCGCACATTTTGCTGTCAGGTGCCGTCACAATTTCCAAGAGAAGAAATTATTCTTGAATGAGAAATTGTGATCTAAAACTACGCAATCTGTTCATATGAATATGTTGCAGCTGCCCACACAAAAGAGACACACACAAATGTTGTTTATTTGGTTTGAAGGCTTTGTGCGACACATTTAAATTGAAACATAAACATAAAAAATGACATCATGCACGCAAAACTGTATTTTTTTTGTCGCAATTTTCGTTAATTACATTCGAGTTTTATCAGGTGCGTGTGGGTAATTTATACAAATACATATGTATTTTAATACGAGCGGGTTGAGGTTTATCTCTGTTGTTTGCAGCTTGATAAGTGCCTTGCCATTAGATGATTACAAATATGCCAAGAAGCAGTTAAACGAATAATGTGCTACGTGAACCCATTAGGTGTATGAATACTAATTATTAATGCGGATTATAATCAAATAAATCAAATATATTCACAGCACGCGGGTACATTTCGCGCACGTTTTGCAACACTACGGGAGAGTGCAAGCGTAGGTCAGACTGTAATTACATTCGTTTGTGTGTTTAACTAAATTACACATAAAATTGTAGCTGTTGTTAGCTCACTGTCATTGTCAATTAAATTAAAATCAAGCAGGAGCAGCAGAATGTCATGCGTAGAAGAACGAGAACAATAATGAAACTGAGAGGCTGCTTAAAAATGAATTGAACACACACACACATTCATGCAAGCAGAGTTATTCATAGTAAATGAAGACACGTACACACACTCGGCCTTTTGATATATTCACACCAAATAACTGTAAAAGGTTTTTTTGCACACACACACAACATACTAAACACTGTGTTAGCCATCGAAATAGGTATGAGCGGGGAGGGGAAGGGTAAGAACAAAATAAACGACAAGAGAATAACAACACAGCGCGCACGAAGAAAAAAACTGAGTTAAGCAACTGACAACAAAACGCGAACGCGAAGCGACGCGCGTTTTCTGAACAAGTCAACTATGTGCAGTGTGACCGTAGTTAGCCAGCGCAAAACAGCATAATGTTATTGCGTATATGGATAACAGCGCATGCGTAGCGTGTTGACCAACACTGATGATAGCAAGTATTTTTCAGCACTTGACAGTGCGCGCGTTCAATGTAAATATATAAAAAATTTCAAATTTCAGAAGGCGACTTCTAATTTAAATTTAAATTTTAATTAATTTAAATTTTAAAGCCAAAATATTTTTAAAATTTTATTGGGTATTGATCATAATGCCGTTTATAAAAGGTATATTGCATGACAATCTCAATCAAGGCTCTGCACCAGATGAGAAGCCCAACGAAAGCACAGCAGACACGGATATGCTAGCAACAGACTTTTTCGACGGAGGCCACAAATTGGATCGTCCCTAACAACTTTATGGAGTAATTGCGGCATAAATATCGTATCCAGTAATACAAACTTTACAGCTCCAACCGACCGTAAGTTTTGCGCGAATCTCGTATAAAATATTTCAAACATTTTTTGCTCAATTCGATAGAAAACAGCAAAGCCAACACAACAATGAAAAATCGGACGCAACAAAATAAGATGATCAGAAGCAAAATCTTAGGCCTTAAGCCAGTTTGTTTAAGTCATTGATTGATTTAACTAACTATATATAAATATATATATTTCGGTACTTCCATAAATCGATCATCATTCAAGAACATAAACCAACACGCGGCATCAAAATAGCAACTCAAACTAATTAAACATAAACCATAAAAGTGCAAAAAAAAAAATAACGATTCTGGGGTAAAAAAAATTAAGAAAAAAAAGCTAAAAAATTAAAGATTTATTTACAGCGTGCTTTAAATGTCGCCATTTATTGTAAACCAAATAAATGCTGGGAATAAAGCCTTCTTGTTTATACGGATTAGGTTAATGATAAAGAAAAACTAATTTTTCCCGATTTGGAAATTTGCACCGAAGGTGCATTTCTTTCTGCCATTTCTGTAAATCGCCATAAAAATAATAAATGATACTATGAAAACTAATTATTAAAATCTAAAAAAGACTCCCTCAATTAACAAATCAAAGAATATGGCGATTTTTTTTTAGACATTTTCTATTATTGAGGAAAACATTTCTAAAAAGTATAAATGCGATGCATATGAATTTATGCTAAGTATTTATGTAAAAAAAAGACTAATGTAACTAATATACAATAACATAATTAACAAAAAAGCTGATATAAGATTTAACTTATCAATGAAGACGCATAGACAACACCTGGAAAGCTGACATATTTTTCTTCTAAATTTGAAAAACATCTACCCTAAAATTTAAAACCATAAATTTAACAATTTTACTCTGTATAATAAAGTATAGAGATTTTGGACGAAAATTTTAAAAAGTGTATTTTACAGGTGTGTTAAGTTTCTTATGTTTAAACATAAAAAAAATCAAGTGTTCTTCACTGGTCTCCACCCCGTTTTGCGGATTGGATATCGAGGAGCATTGGGGAAGCAGTTGGGTTACATTGTATCGATTTCAGCCATGATTCTTTCTGCGAGCATATTCCAGCCGCTGATGATCTGGCCTATAGGCCAATCAACCAAGAAGCCGGCCGGCCGTTGCCTCAAAAGCCTCCGCTCCCCTTAACTGCCTATCCCTTCACTTCCCTCTCCATTCATAGTCATAGATGACAGTTCAGTTTCATTTTCTTTGATTCATTTTCGTATTCTTTGGCATTTAGCAGATACATTCAAGTCAGTCACGTCAGGCAACAATCAACAATCCACAATGGACTCATCAGGTAGGCAGCAGCAACTGATGTCTGATGTCTTTTTTACATCATCATTGGCTTTGGCTCTAGACCGAATTATTTATCTACGGTAAGCTTTTCTGCGTGCATGTGCTTATCAAAGCGGACAAAACCATCAGCCCCACCAGCACCGACAGCACCATGCGAGGTGAGACGGCTGCTGGAAGTGGTTACCGGAACCACAAAAGCCACAAACCGCGTCGGCTACACATATATGTATTTATGCACATGTTTATGAGTGTATGTGTGCACATTTACGGTATTCAGCTGTTAAATGTCTAGGTTTTTGTATATTTGTATTTGTATACTATTTGAGCTTTTCATCAGGGTATATTGAAGTTCTGCTCACTTATGTTACAGACAGAAGACATCATCCCTGATATCGTTTGATATATATACATATATGTATGTATGTGTATTTTTGTCTGTGTGTAATAGCGTACCAGTCTTAAAACTACGAACGTCACTGAAATCGATCAAAATCGATTTGAACAAAGACCTGTGAATTGAGTGTGGTCCACCAGCATGTGTCTCCTATATATATATAGAATCGCCCAATACTTTTGGTCACCCTCTTATTCTGAAAGTAAATTTCTAAAATTTATAATTGCGGCTTCCTAAAAACTACGGTTTGCATTTATACATTAGACTTCACATATACAAATTCATATAATTTAATTTAAAAACATTCAAAAAGTTCTCTTGTTTAGAAATTCTTTTCTTAATAATAATAGAAATATTTCTAAAAACAAAAACATAGAAAAAATCTACCTTTTTTGTTTTCTAAGATAAATAATTCGTATAAACTATAATTGAATGTAAAGGATATATGCTAGACGCATACTCTCTATAAGCCCATAATGCTTCTTGTTTCTTTTTTGGCTTTTTTGGTTTTGGCCAACTCGTTGAGGTCTATGACCATCTAGTAGCAAACGTCACTTATCGCTGCTTCGGGGCGTCGTGATAACCGACGCAGTGGGTGCTCCATCCTCTTTCCCCCAACGCACCATTTGTTGATCACTCGACGGCACTAACGGATCACATTACGCCAGAGAATCTAGAGAAACCCAGTGGGCAGTTAACTTGGACTGTCAGACAGTCGGAGCATGACATAAGTATATTTTAAACAATGTAGATATACATTGTTGATACCTTCCCTCAACTATTAGATACCCTATTTGTGTTATCTGATTGCAGAGAAATTTGATAGAATGTATATAAGTTGGTAATACATATTCCTATGTTATTTGAAGACTTTGGCTTAACAAAGTGATTTCTTTTTCAAATTCAAAATTTAATAAAATAATATTGTGTGATGTTTGAATCTAAAAAATATTGGTTTATATATATCATGATTATTTGTATACAAAAATTTTGCAAAAAATACACAAACAAATTTGAAAAAAGATGCTTTTGCTAATGAAACTTGATCATTTTGTTCTTATGTAGTTGTTAAAACTTCTTATAATAATATAAAAAACATAAAAATAAATTAAATTTAATTTTGTTGCATATTAAATGAAAAATACAATCTTGACGTTGTCTGCATAATACATATATCGAATATTGGTTTAATTCTATTCGTGTCTGTTATTTATATATATATATAAATAAAATATATATATATACGAGTATTTGCAGTTACATTTGATGCGCTTAATGATTGTAGGGTATATAAAAAATGAGTTTAATGGTTGTATAGTATATAAAAAAAAAGAAGTCCAGTCCAACGGGCATTTACTCGTGTGAACGGCTCGTTTGTTCGTTGTTTTACTGTTCGTTTGTCGCTCTGTTGGTCTGTCGTTTTGCGTATGTATGTGTTACGCTTTGGTGCGCCTGATCTACCCTACAAATTTTAGGTGTGCGAGAAAATTGTCTGTTTAGAAATTTTAGAATTATTTTCTAATATTAAGAAAAACATTCCCAAACTGTAGAAATGCTAAGTTTATAAAATTAAATTAAATTTAAAAAAAAATAAAAAACACTGTCAAACTGTAGAAATGCAAATTTTTTAACATTAAATTACATTAAAAAATATTAATAAAAAAAAAACAAAAAGAATTAATTTACTGGCTCTACTTTTATATTGGAGTTTGCTATCGTCTGCCAAAGATATATAATAATCCTTTAATTGTACTCAAATAGGAAACAACACCCTGTGGAAATTAGACATAATTTTTATAAATTTTCGAAAATTCAATATTAAGATTTAGAAATGGAAATTGTAGTTTTTAGAAAGCTGCAACAATAAATTTGAATAATTTACTTTCCGAATACTGAGGTAATGGGATAAATCGCAATCCAGAGTGAAAGTTATGTAGTCTACTAATCGGCAAGCAAATCTGATGTCACTTTAGTGTAATTAAGTGATATTGTACTAATATCAAGCATGATGAACTTTAATCAAGCAATTAACTTAGAGTTTTCGATATAGCGACTTTGGGTATAGCGTCTCACCAATTCGTTGTCATTGCTTCGTCTTTCCCCTCCACTCCTACAATCCAGCTATCAACATATTCTCACACATACCGATTTCCATTCCCATTTGGAATTCCTTTCCCTTTTCCATGCTTTGGAAATAGGCTTTGTTGACATGTGTAGATTTATGATTGTGTGCGTGTGTTTATCGCACGTTTTGTTCGCGTTTTTTTACCATATGCTAAACATTTCGCGGCGCTTGTTTAATGTGTGCTTTTATTATTCGATTGTTCAAACTTATTATAATAATCCGTTTTCCTTTCGTTTTACGACGAAATATTTTTAGAAAACGGTTTCATTTTTTGCCTGAGCTACAAAAATGGAAATTAACTTTTTTTCTTTTCTTCCATATATTGTTTGCTATTTGTTATTGTTGTTGCATTTTTAAATGTATGCATTAGTTGTTAATGATTTACGTTTTGCTTGTTATGGTTTGTTTCTTAATTTTTTTTCTCAATTTTTCGTAGTGGCTGCTGGCTTAGAATTCGAAAGTGAAGTCAACGAAATTTCACTCAAATTATTTAATTAATGCGTTTTTAATTATCAGCCTGTCAGCAAACAATCAACGTATTGTGAGAAGAGCTGGCAAACAAAATGCTATAATTGTTAAAAACTTACCCGCAAGAGATGCAATCCAAGAAACAACTGCAATCAACAGCAACAATAATCAATCAACGACGCACAAGCACATGCACACAAATATATATATATATATATATATATATATATATGTATATATATATATATGTGTGTTTGTAGCACTTGCACTTTGTGTTAGCTTTTTGGTAAATGGCAGCACTTAAACTAAAATGCCGTTAGATGAACACGCTGTTTAACACTCTTTCTCCTAAATTTTCTGTTGAACGAAAAACATTAGGAACAGTAAGTAGAAAGATGATCACATAAATAATTAATATATTTATATTTATATATAAATATATGTATTTATTTATACACAGCTGCGGCTGCAGCCACAGGCGGCGCGAACGTTAATTGCATTAGAAATTCGTATGCGTGTCGTGACTGGAAGAAGCCTTGCAACACAAAAAAAAAACGCAACTAATGCAATCATTTGCGGCTGGAGCTTATTTTAAGCATTTCTTCTTTGGCACAACAATTCCAATTAGACGAGAGCAGCGCAAATGTCATTTGTCTGCAAATCCCGTTATTTCTCACACACACAAACACACGCGCATTATCTACCGCTGCAGAGAGAGAGAGGGAGATGTGGTCTTTGTGACCTCGACTTGATAGCCAATTTATATTCATCAAATAGATTTCGATGATGTTGAGCGGTCGTTGTTGTGGTTCTTCTTCTTGTTTTATTTATAGACCAAATGCATCGCGACACAAAGCGCAGCAATGACAACAGCAATGGGAAAGACACGAGAATCAACTGTTAATGTTTTTTATTTAATAATTCCTTTTCAATATTACTTATATGTATTTATTTATTTGTCGCTGGCTTTGCAGCTGGAGTCTGTGTTGTATGTTTTAGCAGCCTTGGCTTTTAGATTGTTTGTGTTTGCTGCAGCCGAGTCGGTTTCTGTTTGTCTGCGCGGTCAGTGTGACCGTTCTGCACTGCATACAAAATACCAATACAATATTTGCACATAATTTTGACCATTTTACTTACAACGATTTTGCAAAAGGAAAAACATAAATATTCAAAAAACCAATAAATGTACTAAGAGGGAAGGCTTAGTCCTTGATTCGGTTGACGGTGCTCGAGTCGAAGGGGACCTCCTCCACTTTTGAAATCCCCGAAATACGTATAATCTTGCCGGTGCCCTCCACTTTAATATGCCTAGCGAATTGTTGGGCCGGCGACAAGGACAGCTCATCCTCCGTTTTGTAGCCATAATGTTTGGCCCAGTCGTTGCGACCCGTGAAGACCATGTAACACACGAGGCCGAATGCCTGCCACGCCAATATCGCATATCCAATGCTCAAGCGGCGTTTCCACAAATCTGCACGATGCTCCGGTATTGGATTTGTATTGCGCCGCACAAAGCGACGCAGCCATTTCATTTCGAATAGCGCCATTTTCTTGGACTGAGCGTTGTTGTTTATTATATAAATGTTTTCCAACGCGTTCTTCACAAATATAAAATCAGATGTAAAAAAGCAACGAACAGCTGTTTGCTCGTAAGATAGAGCAACACTGTCTTTGACAGTTGCCAAGATAGTTCGATTTGTGATCTACAAGTATTGTTTAAATATTTTTTAAAAATAATCAATAAGAACTTTGTAATTTGTAAGAAGGGAATTGAAATGTTTTTTATCCTTACCTTTGAAAAGCATGTGTATTATTTAAAATATTTCTTGACCAGCTGTTCATATTTTATTTTTGCGGCTATGTGGCAACTCTAGTCGGCAAAAGCCAACGGTGCTTCATGCGATTTTGTTCTAGTTATAATATAACACAAAAACAAGGAAGAAAAAAAAATCAAGAGTTCATATTAATTTTGCAAAGCGATAAGTTGATGAAAATACATAAAGATTTACGTATGTAGGCAAATTTATATAAAACTATGTATATGCGGTCGATTAAGCTGCAATTAAGTTTTTATTTTTAGCCCATAGATAATACAGGAAGCGAATTTCTGGCAAACTGAAAAAATATGCCTACTGCGCAGCAGTCGCCACAACAGCAGCAGAATGTGCAGGAAAGCAATGGAGCTCATGAACCAAAAGTGAAGGATGATAATATGCCAAATTTATCAACGCTATCACTCGATGAACTGAAGCAGCTCGATCAGGATCCTGAGTTCTTTGACGATTTCATTGAGGAGATGTCCGTGGTGCAGCATTTGAACGA
Organism: Drosophila melanosoma; assembly: GCA_035042045.1. NCBI lineage: Eukaryota > Metazoa > Arthropoda > Insecta > Diptera > Drosophilidae > Drosophila > Drosophila melanosoma. The sequence continues at coordinate 5,789,683 of JAWNLY010000176.1, forward strand.
GGAACTCGATTCGATGATGAATCAAGTGGAGAACATATCACGTAAGGTACATGATATCCATATAAATATATTTATTATAAATGTGTACGCAGGTGAAAACGAGAATAAGGGCACACATCTGCTGGAGTTAAAGCGGCGGCTCAGTGATGATTATACGGCATTAAAAATTCTGGGCGAGAAATGTGACCAGCTGAACAAAAAGTATTTGAAGAAATCAGAGGAATATGCACCGCAGCACATCCGAGTATGCCATGCAAGAAATACATTGTTTTTTTTTTATAATTATAGTTATTTTTATTATGACCAGGAACTGTTGCAAATAGCCGCCTCAAATGCGGACGCCGACTGTGATCGTCATGTGGAACATTTTCTAAATGGCAAAATCGATGTGCAAACCTTTCTCAGCACCTTTCAAAGCTCCAAGAAGACCAGCGCCGAGCGCAAGGCAAAAGAAGAGCGACTGGGCACACAACTAACTGCCTTGGAGCGTGCCGGCATCTAACCTAGGGATGAGAACTGAAAATATTTTTACTTAGGTCCCAATATATATAGAGATAAAAAAAACCGCGTGTGAAATCTAGTTTATAGCTACTATATGCATAAATCTATTTATAGAATTTATATTGTTATAAGGCAATCAAAATATGTTTCTTAGCCCGTAGGCATTTTTGTGCGACATGCAACAATTGTATTGTAATTGATGATCCAAGAGAAATAATAATGTGTATGACTTAAATATATAAATATGTTTACATTTATTATTTAAATAACATTCGTTTGAATCGAGCATCGAAACCGATTTTTATTTAAAATAAAAAATATATTTAAATAACTAAATCATTACATTTTATAAAAAAAAAAGATTCGGCAACGTCAGCCTTTTAAATACTGTAAGATTAGTGTCAGCCCTAAATACGAATCGAATAACGATAGGTGGTAACCAGTGCTGGTTAACATCGTAATGTAACACATAGCTTGGCCGCCTTTTTGCATACAAGTATCCTTGGCATAAATAACATAACTGAGATTCTTTAACAAATCGGATAAAATATAATTTCTAATAGTTAACATGGTTTATTGCACACTTTGCGGATCGAGTATCAATGATGAGCTCAGTATGGGCAAATTCCACACACTAAACAATTTACATGTACACGAGCGATGCCTGGTGAGAAATGAAATAAAAAAAATAAAAAACCAATTATTTCACGGAAATAATCGAATCATTTTGCCTGCAGTATTTGAGCTCGAATCTATCTCAGCGCTTCAGAAGTAAATGTGCTATTTTATATTTCGATATCAATGATATTAAAGCCGAAGCAGAACGCGCCAAGAAATTGGTAAACATTATTTATTATTTTATCGCTGTTTAATTTACATATATAAAAATATATACATTTTAACATCTTGCAGACATGTTGCTATTGTTCAAAGAAGCACGCGAATATTGGCTGCTGTAATACGAGCTGTCGTCGCAATTTTCACACCGAATGTGGCAATTTGCATGGTGCTCTGAATCAATTTCAGGGAAGATTTAAATCGTTCTGCAATAGGCATGTTGTGTCATTTAAAGACCGACCCAATCCGAATGAGAAGTGTGGCATATGCTTTGATGAGCTCATCGGCAAGAAAAAAAGATTTAGCTGCACCAGCCATATACATGGCAAATGTTGCAAGAATGGCTGGTACCACAAATGTTGCCTTCAGCAATATGCTAATTCCTCCGGTTATTTCTTCAAGTGTCCCTTGTGCAACGATAACACTAAGTTCCTATCCGTTGTTCAATGGGGCATAAGTGTGCCGCAAAGGTAAGTTTCCTGTGGCCAAATAAAGTGTCTAAATTGGGTTGTTTACTGATAATTTAATATTGTTTTTGTTTTTGCTTTTGCCACAGCGATGCCTCTTGGGAGAATACAAATATGTATGAAGATCAGATGATGCTGGACACTACGTGCAGCGCCCGCAATTGCGTTAATCCTAAAGGACGCGATTCAGATAATCTGCCATTGTTATACTGTCGCTACTGTGGTTCTAATCCGATGCATTTGAATTGTACGCAATTAAAATATGACGAATATCAATGCGATACGTGCTTGTCGGTGATGGAAGTTGCTACTAACGAGGATGATGAGGACGATGATCTCGATCCGGTTGAAAAGCTATCTGCCATAAAAACAGCTAACTGGCAACGCGCCGCAGAAATCTGTGGCAACACAGGCGTTACTATATCGGTATCCAATTCCAAAAATGATCGCTATAAATCAAGTTCCGATTCGGATTCGGATACGGATATAGATTGGAATGAATTTAAGGTGCTGTTCAACAATACAAAAAATAAGGACAGCAAGGAACTAAATAACGCGGTAGCTAAACAGGAAACAACATCAAAGACAACGCAACGTTATTCACTACGTAATAGAAACGAGCCAAAGATTGATGAGGTGACACTATCAAAGAAGGAGGAGCCACCCTCTGAAATAGAAACAGAGATAGAAAATGAGAAGAAGACCGATAAGAAGGAAGAGAAGCAGCCAATAGCCTCTATCCAAACAGTTCGATGGACCTCACCACGTAATCATTCCTTCATTACGAGGCGCAAACGCTCCCGTTCTAAAAATTAACTACATTTCATCAAGTGTTTTTTTTCTTTTGCCTAAGCGAAGTATTGAAATTAACATACTGAAATTTATTCAGAATTTATGGATTTAAAAAAATGGAACACATTTTTAATATTAATTTTTAATTTTAATTTTTATGTTTTTAAAAATGTTTTTTTTTTATAGAGTAGACAAGGAAAGGCAGATGAAAATAAAGCCTATCGCTTTTATTTATAGCTAACCGAAAATATGATTGATAGCTTGTGCACATAACTAATGTTGAACATTTGAAAAATATGTAATATATCGCCAAATAAGATTAAAAATTATGGTTTTGCTTTGTAACATAATTTTTAAGTCAAACGGTGCACAACAAATATATCGATTGTCGTTTTCATTGACATATGCTAGTCAATAAAGACGGTAAGTTGCAATAACCTCTGCAGTATTCGAACTAAACCGATATTTTTATCAAGCAGTTCAATCGATATAGACAACTGGAATCTTTAATATGAATATCGGTTATTGCATGTTTTTATTTTAAAAGTATAAATTATATTGTATTATGTTTAGCTCAAAGTTAAACTAGACGTGGTTGAATTTTTTATTATTCTATTGACTTTATTTGTAGTCTTGAATCATCGAGTGTATGTTAAGTGTTGTAAGTCGTCGAACATATTTATATATCGCTTACACACATTCAATATATCGATGTATGATTTTTTACACCCGTACTTCATTCCATATATAAAAAGAGGGGAGAGAATTGCTAATTTATTGTGCGTATGAATTGTCAGTTTTTGCTGTACGTTTTTTTTATATTATCAAATAAAATACATAAGCGTTTGCCAAACTTCATCTGTACTTCCAACACTTACCAGCAGCGACAATAACAACGAAAAGTCGGCAACCGTCTGACATTTAATTTCATTGCCGCCATCCCAACCAAACTGCTGATATTAACTACACGCAAAGGCAGAAAGCGTAAGGCAAAAGCAGCAACAACAACAACACCAGTAGCGACAAGAGCTTTAACGCCAGAATCTTATCACACGCAGCTACGGTCACAGTCAGCAGAACAACGGTTTATCATAATATTATTTAAGCAACTGGCAGCAGAGCGAGCGAAAGGGAAAGGAACACAGCCAGTGTACAAGTGTGTGGGACTGTCTGTGTGTGTGGTACAACAACAACTGAAAACAAATATTTTCAGAAAAATTTTGCATTGATTAAGTTGGACGCGTCAGCGTCAACGTCGCTGCTAGCGTCAAACTCAAAGTCGTTTTACTGTTAATTACAACAATAACTAGGGGAAGAAGAAGCATCAGCTCAAAAATGGCACGGCATTTTGATCATATATTCAAGCTGCTAATAATCGGTGACAGCGGTAAGTGCAAATGCATATATTTCCCATACACAACCATACATTTTCTTTTTTTACATGGATGCATTTATGCTTGTTTTTTTTTACCTGCCCAACAATGCTATAAATAGTAACAAACCATAAGGGAACAACGACAACAACTATTAGGACAAAAAAAACTGCATTAATTGTGCTCAATTCCAATTTGTCTGTCTGCCTTGTTCTTCTGATTTTGTGTTTGACCGATTTCTTTGTTTGTGTTTGCTGTGCCCAATCAGCTGTTTTCTTGCGTTTGCCTCTTTCTCTATTCACGCACGACGAACAATTATAAATCTTTCTCGCTCCCTCTCTCTCTCTCTGCAATTTTTTGCGTGCTCTTTATGCAATAGATAATAATAGCTGCACTTCGCTCAGTGCATAAATATATGTATATGTATATGAAACACTATTCTAATTGGATAAATTTCAAAATGGAAAGCAGAGAGGAATTAAGAAAACAATCAAAATTTAATGGAAAATAAATTTCGCAGAATTCAATTGAGTATTAATTTTATGTGAATATATATGTGTTTTCTTTATTGTTGTTTGCCTGTTTAGTTTTAAGTTTTTTGTGCAAATATACAAAATGTTGCCAGATCCAAATTTCTACTAATTACAAAGTGTAAAGAGAAAAACACATAAAAAATTAAGTTGTCGATCAATTGTAATAAATAATTTTTATTCAATGCAAACACACACAAACCTCTCAGAGTTCAATTAAGTTTTAAATATTTATATTTTTATATATTATGTATTTGTATGTATTAATTTAAAGGGCGTTTTGTACTACGCTAATTGTAATTAGAGAGCGGCCTGCTAAAAAGTAATAGGTTGTGGTTGTTTTTGGGTAAACGAAACTTGCACATAGTGATCTACAGCTGCGGCCAAAATAGTAATAATAAAAAAAAATGAAAATATTCTTTAAGAAATTATGAATATTTGATTTGAACACAAACAATGAATACTTAAGATAAGTATTCATTCAAAGATGATATACCTATAAAATCGACCAAATTATTATAGACGAACCGGCGTGTTTAATGGCGAAAAACGTGTATATAGGAACAGGTTATGCACTGGATGATCGTCTTAGATACTTTCGAGACCCTCGGTCCCCATATAAACCAGATTTGAATTTCTCCATTTGATTTTTTCTCTTTTAGATTTTTTTATTTTATTTTTGTTGAAGATTTTGAGAGGCCTCGATTTTCAGCAGTTCAATTGATCACCACAATAGAGCCATATTTTTATGGAATAATTTTAAATAAGCAAAAAAAGTAACTATTATTATTATTTAACTCAATAAACTCGTAATAATATCGTTCAGTTTTAAGAATGTCGATTAATTTTACTTGAACTATTATTATTTGCAAAAAAAAAGCCTAAAACAGAAGATAAAAAAGTAATAATAAAAAGTTTCCTGGAGATATATCGAAAAGGAAATATAGTGGGAGCCATGGAAATATTGACCATAGATTAGCAGTGCATTAGGCAGCATTACTATTATCCTGACCGCTACTGTATGTGAAAAAATAAACTATTGAAATAAATGCCGTAGTTGGATAGAATTGCTTGCAATCGTAATCACATTTATCAACAGTATTATTTAAATAATTGCTATTAATTAATTGTATTGTCGTTGTTGTTACAGGTGTTTCTCAGATGACACATTCTCAGGCAGTTATATAACAACGATTGGCGTCGACTTCAAGATACGCACCGTTGTGATCGATGGTTTGAGAATCCTTTGCGAATGTCCGGCGCTGGCTGGAGGAGATCCAACACAATTGCGATGTGGTCAACAAAGTGTTAGGTGCGTATAGCTGCCAATACACATGGACTGTAAAAGAGTTGTGTTCATGAGGACAATATGCATTTTGTATAAAATACATTACAATTCTTTTAACAACGGTTAGCAAACAAATTTATCTGATTTGCATCATTCAGATAATGAATCGGAAAATGTTGTGCCATATTATAGTTTTTATAATTATAGTTATTTTTATTATGACCAGGAACTGTTGCAAATAGCCGCCTCAAATGCGGACGCCGACTGTGATCGTCATGTGGAACATTTTCTAAATGGCAAAATCGATGTGCAAACCTTTCTCAGCACCTTTCAAAGCTCCAAGAAGACCAGCGCCGAGCGCAAGGCAAAAGAAGAGCGACTGGGCACACAACTAACGGCCTTGGAGCGTGCCGGCATCTAACCTAGGGATGAGAACTGAAAATATTTTTACTTAGGTCCCAATATATATAGAGATAAAAAAAACCGCGTGTGAAATCTAGTTTATAGCTACTATATGCATAAATCTATTTATAGAATTTATATTGTTATAAGGCAATCAAAATATGTTTCTTAGCCCGTAGGCATTTTTGTGCGACATGCAACAATTGTATTGTAATTGATGATCCAAGAGAAATAATAATGTGTATGACTTAAATATATAAATATGTTTACATTTATTATTTAAATAACATTCGTTTGAATCGAGCATCGAAACCGATTTTTATTTAAAATAAAAATTATATTTAAATATTAAATTAACTAAATCATTACATTTTATAAAAAAAAAAGATACGGCAACGTCAGCCTTTTAAATACTGTAAGATTAGTGTCAGCCCTAAATACGAATCGAATAACGATAGGCGGTAACCAGTGCTGGTTAACATCGTAATGTAACACATAGCTTGGCCGCTTTTTTGCATACAAGTATCCTTGGCATAAATAACATAACTGAGATTCTTTAACAAATCGGATAAAATATAATTTCTAATAGTTAACATGGTTTATTGCACACTTTGTAGATCGAGTATCAATGATGAGCTCCGTATGGGCAAATTCCACACACTAAACAATTTACATGTACACGAGCGATGCCTGGTGAGAAATGAAATAAAAAAAATAAAAAACCAATTATTTCACGGAAATAATCGAATCATTTTGCCTGCAGTATTTGAGCTCGAATCTGTCTCAGCGCTTCAGAAGTAAATGTGCTATTTTATATTTCGATATCAATGATATTAAAGCCGAAGCAGAACGCGTCAAGAAATTGGTAAACATTTATTATTTTACCGCTGTTTAATTTACATATATAAAAATATATACATTTTAACATCTTGCAGACATGTTGCTATTGTTCAAAGAATCACGCGAATATTGGCTGCTGTAATACGAGCTGTCGTCGCACTTTTCACACCGAATGTGGCAATTTGCATGGTGCTCTGAATCAATTTCAGGGAAGATTTAAATCGTTCTGCAATAGGCATGTTGTGTCATTTAAAGACCGACCCAATCCGAATGAGAAGTGTGGCATATGCTTTGATGAGCTCATCGGCAAGAAAAAAAGATTTAGCTGCACCAGCCATATACATGGCAAATGTTGCAAGAATGGCTGGTACCACAAATGTTGCCTTCAGCAATATGCTAATTCCTCCGGTTATTTCTTCAAGTGTCCCTTGTGCAACGATAACACTAAGTTCCTATCCGTTGTTCAATGGGGCATAAGTGTGCCGCAAAGGTAAGTTTCCTGTGGCCAAATAAAGTGTCTAAATTGGGTTGTTTACTGATAATTTAATATTGTTATTGTTTTTGCTTTTGCCACAGCGATGCCTCTTGGGAGAATACAAATATGTATGAAGATCAGATGATGCTGGACACTACGTGCAGCGCCCGCAATTGCGTTAATCCTAAAGGACGCGATTCAGATAATCTGCCATTGTTATACTGTCGCTACTGTGGTTCTAATCCGATGCATTTGAATTGTACGCAATTAAAATATGACGAATATCAATGCGATACGTGCTTGTCGGTGATGGAAGTTGCTACTAACGAGGATGATGAGGACGATGATCTCGATCCGGTTGAAAATCTATCTGCCATAAAAACAGCTAACTTTCAACGCGCCGCAGAAATCTGTGGCAACACAGGCGTTACTATATCGGTATCCAATTCCAAAAATGATCGCTATAAATCAAGTTCCGATTCGGATTCGGATACGGATATAGATTGGAATGAATTAAGGATGCTGTTCAACAATACAAGAAATAAGGACAGCAAGGAACTAAATAACGCGGCAGCTAAACAGGAAACAACATCAAAGACAACGCAACGTTATTCACTACGTAATAGAAACGAGCCAAAGATTGATGAGGTGACACTATCAAAGAAGGAGGAGCCACCCTCTGAAATAGAAACAGAGATAGAAAATGAGAAGAAGACCGATAAGAAGGAAGAGAAGCAGCCAATAGCCTCTATCCAAACAGTTCGATGGACCTCACCACGTAATCATTCCTTCATTACGAGGCGCAAACGCTCCCGTTCTAAAAATTAACTACATTTCATCAAGTGTTTTTTTTCTTTTGCCTAAGCGAAGTATTGAAATTAACATACTGAAATTTATTCAGAATTTATGGATTTAAAAAAATGGAACACATTTTTAATATTAATTTTTAATTTTAATTTTTATGTTTTTAAAAATGTTTTTTTTTTATAGAGTAGACAAGGAAAGGCAGATGAAAATAAAGCCTATCGCTTTTATTTATAGCTAACCGAAAATATGATTGATAGCTTGTGCACATAACTAATGTTGAACATTTGAAAATTATATTATATAACGCCAAAAAAGAAGAAAAATTATGGTTTTGCTTTGTAACATAATTTTTAAGTAAAACGGTGCACAACAAATATATCGATTGTCGTTTTCATTGACATATGCTAGTCAATAAAGACGGTAAGTTGCAATAACCTCTGCAGTATTCGAACTAAACCGATATTTTTATCAAGCAGTTCAATCGATATAGACAACTGGAATCTTAATATGTATATCGGTTATTGCATGTTTTTATTTTAAAAGTATAAATTATAGTGTATTATGTTTAGCTTAAAGTTAAACTAGACGTGGTTGAATTTTTTATTATTCTATTGACTTTATTTGTAGTCTTGAATCATCGAGTGTATGTTAAGTGCTGTAAATCGTCGAACATATTTGTATATCGCTTACACACATTCGATATATCGATGTATGTTTTTTTACATCCGTACTTCATTCCATATATATGTTTATATACTGTGTGTTAGTAATAGTTTACTCATAATATGAATATTATTTACGAATATGAATCTAAATAAGTAAAATAAATAAATAAGTAAGCAGTGTCGGTGCAAAATAAGCCAAATATAATTAAAACACACAAGTGTACATATATATGTGTGTGTGAGCCGTAATTCGCTGGCCCTTGTGTGCGAGAAAGAGATAGAACAACGAAGAAAAAAGAGGGGAGAGAATTGCTAATTTATTGTGCGTGTGAATTGTCAGTTTTTGCTGTACGTTTTTTTTTTATATTATCAAATAAAATACATAGGCGTTTGCCAAACTTCAATTGTGCTTCCAACGCTTACCAGCAGCGACAATAACAACGAAAAGTCGGCTACCGTCTGACATTTAATTTCATTGCCGCCATCCCAACCAAACTGCTGATAATAACTACACGCAAAGGCAGAAAGCGTAAGGCGAAGGCAGCAACAACAATAACAACAGTAGCGACAAGAGCTTTAACGCCAGGATCTTATCACACGCAGCCACGGTCGCAGTCAGCAGAACAACGGTTTATCATAATATTATTTAAACAACCGGCAGCAGAGCGAGCGAGAGGGAAAGGAACATAGCCAGTGTACATGTGTGTGGGAGTGTCTGTGTGTGTGGTACAACAACAACTGAAAACGAATATTTTCAGAAAAATTTTGCATTGATTAAGTTGGACGCGTCAGCGTCAACGTCGCTGCTAGCGTCAAACTCAAAGTCGTTTTACTGTTAATTACAACAATAACTAGGGGAAGAAGAAGCATCAGCTCAAAATGGCACGGCATTTTGATCATATATTCAAGCTGCTAATAATCGGTGACAGCGGTAAGTGCAAATGCATATATTTCCCATACACAACTATACATTTTCTTTTTTACATGGATGCATTTATGCTTGTTTTTTACCTGCCCAACAGTGCTATAAATAGTAACAAACCATAAGGGAACAACGACAACAACTATTAGGACAAAAAAACTGCATTACTTGTGCTCAATTCCAATTTGTCTGTCTGCCTTGTTTTTCTGATTTTGTGTTTGACCGATTTCTTTGTTTGTGTTTGCTGTGCCCAATCAGCTGATTTCTTGCGTTTGCCTCTTTCTCTATTCGCGCCCGACGAACAATTATAAATCTTTCTCGCTCCCTCTCTCTCTCTGCAATTTTTTGCTTGCTCTTTATGCAATAGATAATAATAGCTGCACTTCGCTCAGTGCATAAATATATGTATATGTATATGAAACACTATTCTAATTGGATAAATTTCAAAATGGAAAGCAGAGAGGAATTAAGAAAACAATCAAAATTTAATGGAAAATAAATTTCGCAGAATTCAATAGAGTATTAATTTTATGTGAATAAATATGTGTTTTCTTTATTGTTGTTTGCCTGTTTAGTTTTAAGGGCGTTTTTTGTGCAAATATGCAAAATGTTGCCAGATCTAAATTTCTACTAATTACAAAGTGTAAAGAGAAAAACCACATAAAAAATTAAGTTGCAAACACACACAAAACCTCTCAGAGTTCAATTAAGTTTTAAATATTTATATTTTTATATATTATGTATTTGTATGTATTAATTTAAAGGGCGTTTTGTACTACGCTAATTGTAATTAGAGAGCGGCCTGCTAAAAAGTAATAGGTTGTGGTTGTTTTTGGGTAAACGAAACTTGCACATAGTGATCTACAGCTGCGGCCAAAATAGTAATAATAAAAAAAATGAAAATATTCTTTAAGAAATTATGAATATTTGATTTGAACACAAACAATGAATACTTAAGATAAGTATTCATTCAAAGATGATATACCTATAAAATCGACCAAATTATTATAGACGAACCGGCGTGTTTAATGGCGAAAAACGTGTATATAGGAACATGTTATGCACTGGATGATCGTCTTAGATACTTTCGAGACCCTCGGTCCCCATATAAACCAGATTTGAATTTCTCCATTTGATTTTTTCTCTTTTAGATTTTTTTATTTTATTTTTGTTGAAGATTTTGAGAGGCCTCGATTTTCAGCAGTTCAATTGATCACCACAATAGAGCCATATTTTTATGGAATAATTTTAAATAAGCAAAAAAAGTAACTATTATTATTATTTAACTCAATAAACTCGTAATAATATCGTTCAGTTTTAAGAATGTCGATTTATTTTACTTGAACTATTATTATTTGCAAAAAAAGCCTAAAACAGAAGATAAAAAAGTAATAATAAAAAGTTTCCTGGAGATATATCGAAAAGGAAATATAGTGGGAGCCATGGAAATATTGACCATAGATTAGCAGTGCATTAGGCAGCATTACTATTATCCTGACCGCTACTGTATGTGAAAAAATAAACTATTGAAATAAATGCCGTAGTTGGATAGAATTGCTTGCAATCGTAATCACATTTATCAACAGTATTATTTAAATAATTGCTATTAATTAATTGTATTGTCGTTGTTGTTGTTGTTACAGGTGTGGGCAAATCATCGTTGCTTATACGTTTCTCAGATGACACATTCTCAGGCAGTTATATAACAACGATTGGCGTCGACTTCAAGATACGCACCGTTGTGATCGATGGTTTGCGCGTGAAGCTGCAGATATGGGATACGGCCGGACAGGAGCGCTTTCGTACCATCACCAGCACCTATTATCGTGGCACTCACGGCGTCATCATCGTCTATGATGTGACGAACGGGGAATCCTTTGCGAATGTCCGTCGCTGGCTGGAGGAGATCCAACACAATTGCGATGTGGTCAACAAAGTGTTAGGTGCGTATAGCTGCAAATACACATGGACTGTAAAAGAGTTGTGTTCATGAGGACAATATGCATTTTGTATAAAATACATTCAGATAATGAATTGGAAAATGTTGTGCCATATTTTATCCATGTTCAAACTTGCTTTCCCAACCGAAGATATTGCTGGATATGCTACTAGCTAACTTAAGTTTTTATTTATTTCTGTTGCTGACTTAAGAGCATTTGTAAAGAAGTTAAATTTATGTGGCTATGCAATTGTTTATTTGTTGCTTGATTCTATCTTCTATCTTTCTTTCTTATCCTATCCTGATATAATTTAATAGCTCAATTAGGGCTTTATTATAAAATTTAAATTTTACATCTTTTGCAAACAAACTCAATAGAGATATTAATGTTCTCTTTATTTCTCCTATTTAACTGTCCAGCTTAATATGGCCAAAGATGTTTATAAAGAAACAATATCGATATACCTACAAATTATTTGTTATGCGTTTTCAAAATAATATTAAAAAAATGCCTAATTTATTGTCTTCATATACATTTTACTGCCCAGGTGTGTGTGATAGTAATATTTACTAATATGTTTTTTTTTTTGTAGTGGGCAACAAGAATGATGATCCGGATCGTAAAGTTGTCATTACGGAGGATGCGCAACGTTTTGCGCGTCAAATGGATATTGATCTGTTCGAGACATCTGCCAAAGATAACCTCAATGTGGAGGATATGTTTCTGTCAATAACGCGGCAGGTGTTGAAATGTAAACTGCGCTCCGCCCCAGATGAAAAAACTACTGTCATCACTTTAAATCCAACCGGTGGCAAACCCAAAAAATGCTGCTTTTGAAAGCGACGCCGGAGCAGCAGCAGCACTAAAATGATGATAAGGATATGTTGTGAGGGCGCGTAGTACAGGTTCAAATGGCACACACAACACACACACACAGATAGACAAACATATGTAGCTTACACACACACATCCAAACAAGACATTTTTTTTTTGGTTTTTTTTCTGTTTATAATTTTTTTGTAACGCCTCTAGAGCCGTTAAAAATATGTAAAGCGCAATTAATTCTATTTAGCAGTATATATACATGTATACATTTATATATATTTGCATATATGTATAAATATATATAAAATATTATAAAATATAAAAAAGAAAACACAAAAAAAAAAAAAAAAAACAACAAAACAAATTGCATATTTATACAAGAATATATTTATAATTGAAACCGAAACACAAATCAAAGAAAAATTGTATTTACAATAATGAGATATGTAACAATAATTGCGAATACGCAGCAAGCATCAGAGATAACGAGACAAGAAAAATGTAAAGAAATTTATACGGTTTTGTCATGTTTTTAAGGAACCTACTTATACACATACTCATACATATATACATACATACATTTACATAGATTTTCTATAGTTGCAATCTGTTTATTTGCACTCTGCAGATCAGTTAGCTGATTATTATACTATTCTTAACACACATACAGCAGTTCCACAAAAGTCAAAAACTAATTAACTTAATGACCGACCGTCATTTAACATTTTACTCACCGTTCAGTTGTGTGCACTATACAAATTATATATATATATATATATACATACATAATCGCTATAAATTAACAAAAAATTTTTTTTGTTTTTTTTTTTTGTTTTGTGGTATCTAAATTAGTTTGCTATCGTTTTCGAGAGGCCAATTACATATGAAACTGATATTTATATTGCATATGATAGTATTTTATATTTGATATATATGTATAGATTCATAAATCCAAATGGTATACAGATTTGTTGTGTTTTCTGCACCACATCTGATAAATGTTTAATGGACAGACTTTTAAATAGATCGATCGCTTCACAGAGTTTGGAATACTACATTTACCAAATTTAGAAACGTTATGTGTTTTATGTAAGCATGGTCCACATTAATAATCATCTATACATACCATATATTTCACAAGATTCAGGAAAGCAAGCAGTATGACGGTATCAAATAAATTAACTAATTACATTTTTTTAAATAACGCTGTTAATTCTTTCTCAAAATATTGCCAATTTCTTGTCTGATGAGTTTGGAAATTTGCATTAATGCAAATTATGTTTATCCCTGATTGCTCATCTTTGGATTTAGTCTTAAGTCAGTTTTTAATCGGATTTCAGATTTTTTTTTTATTTTTTCGCGAATTGGATCAACAAGTTCTTAACGAGTCTTAACTGCTATCAAACTTGAGTTTAGTTTTGTTTAAATCAAATTTATTTTTATTCTGTATTATTGCCATGTAAGTCGTAGTTTCTTAACATTCGTCAGTGAATTAGATGCAAGTTAAATTAACAGTTTATTATTTATGTTTTGAATTCGGGCTGCAGGCAGTGCGGCGTTTGCTCAGATGGGGGCCACGCCTCGTCTTCACTAGCTTAATGGTATTTGGCCACAGGGAAGGTGCGTGTCTGGCGGCATGAAACGAGTGCATCACCCGATTGTCCGGCCGGACAACGGCATACGGCGAGATGGGCCTTCGGCTCGCAGGTGGCACCCGTGGCACATTTACCAATGCACGGATCGACGCACTGATAGTTAATACAGGCACGGTGATCCGGGCACTCAGTGTTGCTCAAACATTCACCCTGCAGGACAAAAAAAAAATATATATATATATTTTGTATGAAATGGTTAGTAAAATCGGTGTAAGTACAACTAATTTATTGTGAAATTCTTTACATTTTGGTCACTAATGTTTCTTTTAGCATTGTTTACTGGATATTCAATTCTATCTTAAGTTTTTCCTTGTAATCCTAGACATCTTCAATATTTTTCTGAGCATTAAGCGCATTTATAAGAATATGTGAGGATTTCCGATTGATATATATATTCAATTCTTAAATATTTTGCAAGCAAAATCAATGGGGAAATTTATTAAATTTCTATCATTAAATTATTAAGCGAGACTCTTTCGATTTTCATTAAAATATGCCTAGACATAAATATATTAAATTTTGGGCAGGATATTTATGCCTTTGCCCCTATATAGAACTATGAGGATATACTTACGCGTGAGCAATGGGAGAGCGGATTACCAGTGTGGCCGGGCAGGCAATTGCAGACGGGTCTCTCGCGTCCCGTATTATCGTGGCCGGGCACACAGATGGCATTCGTGCCGCACGGATTCGGTGAGCAAAGATCCTCCTTAGTGAATGGGCGACAGTGGATGAATGGATCGCCGGTCATGTCACGCGGACAGCTGCACACCGGTGTCAAGCCGCGTAAATTACAATCGGCACCGATGCCACAGGCGCCAACGCATGTATCCTTGCAGATGCCATAGAAACAGGCCGGCCTGCCCGCCGGACAGTCAGAGTCGCCGTAACATTCCGGGCGGCACTCTGTGTACGGACTGCCAATGTAGCCCTTGGGGCACTCGCAAACCGCTCGATGACTGGCCACCGATTTGCAGTTGGCACCAGTGCCGCACTGTCCACACGATGGCACGCACTTGTAATTGCTGCACATATCCCGGCTGGAGCAGTCGCCATCGTGCTCGCACTCGTGCCGGCAACCACTCAGCGGATTGCCCAAAAAGCCATGCAAACAGGAACAGGTCGGCACCCCATTTATAATCTCGCATTTCGTATTAATACCGCACGGGCTCGGATGGCATTGTTCCTCTGCAAATATATTTAAATATTATCCATTAGTTTATTTTAATATTATTATATATATATATATATATATATATATATATAAATGTGATTCGCGGCCAAAGTAGTGCTGCTTCTCAAAGTAGTCTATAACAAAAAATATGACTTATTTTGTGATTATAAATTGCAATAATAGCCAAATTTAATTCTGCTAGAGAAGAAATTGTTAGTTTCTCAACTGGGGATGTCCCTGATTTTATTTAGTTTTTAGAATTATTATTTAACCATAGTGATAGGTATATTTATTATACTATAATTTTAATCGACTCAATTTAAAGTCTTCAATTTTGTTTGTTAATTATTTTATAGCTAAGCTATATATCTTTTCATGTTTACTTATGATCAGTATTTATTGTTTGTATTCAAATTAAAATGTTTAACATTTTTTTTTTTAAACCATATATCAACTATTTTCCAAGCATACAGTGTGATAAGAAAGTTTTTTGATACAGACGGAAATTATTCTTTTTTTTTATTTCCAATTAACAATTAGCTATTCAAAAGCCAAATTATCGATTTTTTGGACTATCAAAAATGTTTTTTTTTAGACACAGGCAGATTTCTTTTTCATTTCTTTTGTCTCAAACTTTGCAAATAACTAAGAGCAAAAACTATTTTGAAGTTTTTGTTGATGAAAGTGTTCTTTTCACCATCGCTGTTTAAGGATGTTGACCGTCCAAGAAAATTTTAGAAATAGCAAATAACTTAAAAAACTTAGAGTTAAAACCCATCAGATAGATGTTCTCGGAATAAAACTGACTGAGATTTACAAATATGATTAAGCATAGTAGATCAGATCCATTAAAGCCAACTGTTCATTAATTTTGATTTCATTTTGATAGGCAGCTTGATTTTTTTTTGTACTATTTCTCCATAATCTTTAGAGAATAATTTAATTGGTTTTGATATTTGCAACGCATTATGAGAGACTTTTTAACCTTATTAACTATAAAAATATAATGTTTATTTTTATGGATATTTTAATTTTTTTTCTATTATGACCGTTTTGTGTGCCCAACAAATGTTCCTACCAAAAAACAACTCTTTTAGAGTAAAGCTTAAGCGATAAAAAAGATACGATATTAACAGATGAACTGCTCGGGGCATTATTAAATGGGGATTTCAATTAAATTTCAATTTACAATATAAACGATGGAAGAGTAAAGTAATCTACTTTATTAGTGAGAATATTGAATGGTATATAATAATGTTTAAGTTAATGCCAACAACAAACTTTAATTAAAAACAGCAAATTGCTTGGTGCATTTTTATGGGTATATATATATGTATATATATACACCCATAATTTAAAATGCATTTTATTTACCTCACCGTCGACAGCACTTAAATAAATTACTAATTGGCATGAATATTTAAATCAACACTGATTTATATGCATTTGCAGCTTGCCCATAAATTGAGGGCATACCAAAGTAGATGTGTATATGTATGTGTATGTATGTATATACATATATATGTACTTGCATTCCGTATTGCAATTGAGCTGACCATGCAATTTATATAATAAATAACAAGGCTATATGCACAAATGGTTGATGATAGTCCAGCGGTCAGTTTCGAGCTGTGAATAGTTTGGCTGTCATCAAGGGAGCAATTCGAATTGTACAAATAGCACAAAAAAAAAAAACAAACCCCCCAAATAAAATAATAATATAATTATAGATCATGAGCAGTTATGGTCGGTTGCCTACTGGCAAACAAAAGCGAAGCCAAACACGCGAATCAAGTTGACCAAATCTATAAATAAATATAAGCATTTAGCTTTTAGTTGACTTTCTTTCTTACACATTGCCAGCGATTATGGCACAACTTTTGTCATGGAAACAAATACCAATTTCGAAACTTGTGCCGCATTATAATCATCAGCAATGAAACGGCCAACGAGAACATGGAACCAACAACTGGAAAGAGGAGAACCCCAAAAACATGAAAACCAACTGGGATGGCCGTAGAAATGAAAGCAAATTATAAGTAAAAATTATGCGCATAAATGAGCTTTGACTACTTATGTATTTGAACTCGATGATGGGAGGGGTGAAGTTGGGGTCGTACAATGGGGTGGCAATGCTGGCCATTGCCGATTTATTCAGGGTACATTTCAAGTGACCCGATCCCACAACGGCCCCCAATTATTTGCGCTTTGTTATAGTGCTCAAGTGCGTGTGAGGATAAGTGCGAGGGGGAGCGGGAAGCACAGGAAGAAGAGAGAGAGAGAGAGAACCGTGCCGGACCCTCAAGGGGGTCAGTGCCGGTATCCAACGACCTGCACATGAATTACATGACCCAGCATAAATCACACAACAAACAAAACATGACAACAACAAAAGCCAAAAACATGAACTTAAATTTATAGATACGATACTATTTCTATATAAGATATAAGATATATTTAAGCTATATATACTGAATATTTTTATAGATGTCATTTAACAATTCTCAGTATTATATTCGCACATATAATGTTTCTTTAATATATTTCAAGTTTTTTTTTAAATCTATATTTATACTTAACAATCGTACATCGATTTTTTGAAGACATTGATTTTATCTTTTAAAATTCTATTCAAAAACCTGTCCAACCAAATTATTCGAACATTGCAAGAGTGCGGAATTGTGTGTTAATTGTTAACTATTTATTTAGTAGTCAAGTGATGCGATTAAAATTCAATATATATATATATATATATATAATATATATGTATAATATTTCTGTTACAGTCGACTTGCTTCTGGTTTTGCCTCACCCAACTTGGACCGTCCTTGATCTTGACAATTACGAAACAAAACATCAGCTAATTACCATAAAATTACAACAAAGTCAGTGCGTGGGTATTGCATTGGGCGTTGTTGTTGCTCTTGTATTGCATTATATTGTATTTTATACAGCACAATTATGAATGCAAATCAACCTACAAAACATACAGGTATACAAATCTATACATCGATTTAGCCCGAAAATGGGTGTTTTTGGTCAAAACCAGTTTATTTGCTACATAGCAAATAATAGCAATCACAAAAACAACAAAATAATGTTATTTGTTTGTGTGATAAATACGTAAGTAATTGACTTGAAAAATATTAATTATGCATAAATGTATAATGGATATATTATTGGGATATTATTAATATCCAATTTGAATGGGACGTCTCCGGTTTAAGAGCATAAATAACCGAGTCAATATAGCAATGTCCGCTTGGCATAAAACCATTTTTTCTTAATGCAAGATTTTTTTGGCTCTCTCTCTCTATATATATATATATATAATATTTTTAACAAGACCAATTTGACTATTTGTGTATTTTAGAAACTAAAAAATATTTTATGTTTATTTCCTAATATTAAACAAACTGTTTATTTCAGAATTATATTTCAGTGAAAAGAACAGCTTAAAAAATTGAGAAATTATTTTTCTAGAAAATTCTACCCTATATTTAGATCAACAGGAAACTTCTATATATATATATATATATTTTTTTTTTTTTAGAAAACTCATACTTGGATTTTAAAAATATGCTGTGTGGATAATAAATGCACGATGATTTTTGAAAATGCCGTGCAACATTTCTGCTGGGTGTATTTAGGTATTAAATTTTTACCTGGATCATCCAGACGGCAGGAAGTATAGGGATCTCCGTTGTAGCCAGCCGGGCAGCTGCATACAGCCACATGATTTTTGGCCTACAATGGCAATTAATATATGCATATATAGATATAAATGTGAAGTGCAGCAAGGGTCATATAAATATTTACTTACGTCACAGTTGGAGCCAATGCCGCAGGTACCCACGCATGGGTTAACGCAACGATTTTGCACGCAGTGGAGGTCACCACGACAGTCGACGTTGTCCAGACACTCGCCACGATTGCAGTGGGTAAGCGGATTACCGCTAAAGCCTGGCGGGCAGGAGCAGACCGGACGGCCGCCGGCAGCTTCCTGGCACACGGCATTCACACCGCACGGATTGCCATTACACCCGTACGTATCGGCAGCTGATGGCAGGGATTTTTGATGGGATGGGGCGGGACGAGAGAGGTGTGTATTATTGCATAAAGGTGTTTTCAGTGCCTTATGTGATATGATTTAATTTGTACATTACAATAAAACTCATAACTACATATTCTATAATCGGTGTGAATGTGTATGTATGTGTGGGTGTGTGTGTGTGGGTGTGTGTGTGTGTGTGGGTGTGTGTGTGTGTGTGCTGTTAATAATGCCTTAGATTGCACGTTGTGTTATTTTGAAGTGAAGTGCTTCAATTAACGCAGCTAAACGTGGATGTTAAATTTATTTATATTTTTTTTTTTTATTTTGTTGTTGTTGTATTTTGTTTTTTTTTGTAAATACCACGAGTGTAGACGGGATCTCTATAGATGACACGCTGCAGGGCTCGGCCATCGCCATAGGTGTAATACGTACGATATGAGCAATTGACACAACGTTTCTCAAGCTTTTTACCTATGCCACTTTGACAGCAGACTACCAGTAGTATCACCACAAGTCCCACGAGCTCCCGATGCTGTAAATAGAAAGGGTAAAAAGATTAAATATATGGTATTTATCAGATTATATGGTATATGATTATATGCTGATTTGTATCAGTCGTCGTTTCACAGCAAGAAACTAAGGTACATATCGAAATGAATATCATATTATAAACATATATGAATCATGAATCATTATATATATATATCTATCTATTTTAAAAATGTCAATATCAAAATAATCACAAATTTAAAGTGCAAAAGTATAATTTTTAAATTCTAAAAGGATAACTTAAGCCATGGTCAGAATGCTCTAGCCGAGATAGCCCGACTATATATATGTATATACATAATGATGATTTACTTATAGTACGATCTACCTCATTTAGTCCCTAAGATAGACGTGTTAATTGGGAGCAACAGATAGTTTTTCGGTATTTGGTACAGATAAAAAATCAATATATTTATGTGGTCATTCGGCTTGCACAAATTATTATACCCATTTTGTAGGGTATTTATTGATTTATAAATGTTTAACAACATATAAATAAATCTACAAAGTAAAATAACGTGTTTAATATTATGACTAATTTCAGGGCAGTGCGATATTTTGAATTCGATTTAGCTGGGCTACTTTTAAATTTATGCTTGGACAGCAGCTGTTACCAATTTTGGAATAAGTTTATTGCTCGTTGGCCTATTTAGAAATGTCATCGAGTTAAATTAGCTCGGCTGCCGATAATTAGTTGTCCATGACACATACAGTGTGTTCAACTTGTTCTTGCCACTTGGATTAGTCAGTTTGATTTCTGTTTAAATATAATTCAAAAATTCAGTCGAATTATGCTAATTGTTTTTTTTATATTTTTTTTATCTCGAATGGGCATAATATAATTAAGTTGTACAGCAGCTTCTACATGGCCAAATTTAAACTGTTGGTGGCCCAAAACAAATCAAATATTGGCCAAGCATAATTTGAATCAATCATAAATCAATCTATGTGTATAAACAGATATATATGTGAAGTGTTTATATAGGAACTACCCTCACCTCATAGCCCAATAAATTGTTAAATAATTTTAATTAATAGCATATAGCTGAAAATTTTACCAAACTACATTTCTGGGAGAGACGGTGAGAAGGTAATCATTTAATTCAACTTAAAGTGTATCTTAGATAATTAATTAAACTTTTCTAAATTTGAAAAAATCTAATTTTTATATTATCTTCTTATTAATTGTCATATCAGATACGATTCGTAGTTGCAGAATTTATTTTTAAAAAGTACTCTTTTTTTTTCCTATGCAAATCAATTTTAAAACTATCCTGATAAAATCTGTCACAGATATCCGTACCGAACTTAATTAATATGTGTGAGTTATTATCCTTACACTTGCACTAAGAATTATCAACATCTGACTATTAGATCCTATATACTTTATAGAAACGATCGGTCGAAGGCTGAGTTCTTGTTACCAGTTATGCGTGTTGCTTAAGTTATTTTGAAAAAATAAATTATCAAATTTTTTTAAGGGTATGTAATCTTTTCTATGTAATGCTGGCAGCTATTACGATATTTTTACCCTATTAACAACTTATCGCAAATGTTTTAGGTATATTTGCCATTGATTGAACAATATTTGCTTTTCATTTTGTTTACTTTTGAAAACAGTTTTGTTTCACATTTGATGGATGTGATTCATTGGCGATTGGCCATCGACAAGTGCCGGAAGCAAATACTTTTAACTAAACTCAAACTGAGGGATTTTCCAGTGAATCTGTCTTTGCTTTAACTATTTTCGATATTTCTTTTTCGCTTCGTATTCGAGATACATAATTGAAATATTTTGCTCACGTAGCGTATTAATGCATTTTTTATGTCTTGTCTTTGTGTGTAATTTACAAAACAAATAAACAATATATATTCTTAAGCACATAAAGAAAAAAATATACAAAAAATAAATCAACAATTCCGTTTTATTTACAATCACTTGAGTGCACTCACCATATTTTTTTTTTAGATACAGTACTTGACAACAACAAAAAATAATAGTTTATATATACAAATTTTTCAATTGTTTTTGTTAAAAGGAAGATTATTGATATTTATTATATTAATTTCACTTGAAGCGCTCGATTCTAACTGAAGCGCCTTCGAAATGGACTTGTGCTATTTATAAGCCTGTCCCGTCCACGTCTCAATCTCAGTCTCAGTCTCAGTCTCCAAAAAGGTCGCATTGTTGAGAACAGCTGAAAATTGAGACAGACGCAATGTTGGCGTCATCAGCAATCTACGATTCAGTTTAAAACCCAGTTGACTTGACAAACTTGGCTCTGTTTGGCACTCGGAACTGCTTTGTTGTTGTTTGTTCTGTAATGTTTTTGATTTTTTATTTATTTTCTTCTCGTTTTTTTTTTTTGTTTTTTTTTTTTGTTAGCTAAAAGTGATTTGCTGTTTCTTGACTCAGTCAGTCGTTTATTCATTCATTCATTCGTTCATTCATTCATACTTGTCAAAGAGCCCAGCTTAGCCATCAGGTTATTTATACAAAAATTTATCGGAGCGTACTTGACAACTTGACTTCGGTTAGGAGGAGGAGGAGGTTCTCTACTATGTGGGCGTTATTATTTAATATTATTATTGCTTATTGTTCACTTTGTTACTGTTCGTGCGCTAAAACTGGCTTTGTTTCATCCAACACCTAATGTGACTGACTATTATAAGAAATCATATCCATTGTGTGAACATATTTATGAATCTTCAACTGATTCATAACGAAATGATATTTATATTTGTATATTTATTTCATTGGTATATGTTTTGATCATTATTGTACCGATAACGTAAGATTTTTATATATCATATTTACACTTTAGAATATTAACCTCAAATTAAAATTTAAAATCTCAAATCATTAATCAGTTCTTATATATATTAATATTTGGAAATATAATTTGGCCACCAAATAGTTTGAAATAATCGTTGGATTCAATTTCATCTGATTCTATTAAGATTTGACTTGCACTGCCTTTTGTTTATATTTGTAGCGCAATTAACAAGCTTAGAAAACTATTATTATTTGTTTATCACGGCTTATTTACTTAGAATTTTTCATTTTTGTTTTATTTGTTTTACATTTGCTATACGAAATGAACACATTTTTTTTTTTGAGTTAAGAGAAAATGTCGAAGCATTCAAAGGGCTTAGATAATAAACCTAATCTTGTTTCTTCTTTTTTTATTTACTTAAAAGCTGTTTTAGATAGCAATAAAAAATCAAATTCCAGCTCGACATATTGATGTTAGTTTTTTTGATAGTATTCATTATTTAAAAAAATATATATAAAATTTCTACATATCCATTTTATATTTTTTTTTTTAGGAATGTTAGAAACAAACCAAGTTTGTACAGCAACTTTGCAGTTGTACAGAGGTGGCATACAGATCTCAAATTAAGGTGGAGTTTATCCGGATTGCATTTTTTCTCATTCAGTTCCTGTCGATGTTAAATGAAATGTTCATTATTTGTCATGCCTCCGAGAAGGTGCAAAATGAGTCCGAGCAAATGACAATGGCGATTTACAACTGCAATTGGCTTAATATGCCTGTCGAGCATCACCGGATCGTGTTAATTATGCTAATGCGATCACAGCAATCCGCGTTCATTAGAGCAGTACAATATCTGCCAGTAAATATGAGTACTCTTTTGACGGTATGTATTATTATGAACTACAAATAAAACCAAAGGCAATAATTAAAAACACTTTTTACAATTATAAATTGAACTTACCTCGAAACTGAAATGGTAGCCTTGCCTTAATTTTATTTCTTGAAATATTACTATTTTTAATTTAATTTATATATTTAGTATCGACTAATATTAATCATTTGGTTTTTCAAATGGTTAACCATCAGTCAGTGTATTTAATCTTCGGCAATCTGAACCGATCTGTTTATCAGACCAAAGCCCGCATAAGTCTATTAAAGGCTGCGCGATTTACGGTTTGCCAGTGACTATAAATTAGCATTACTATTCAAATGCCCAAAGCATTTAGACATGAGTTCATCGCCTATGATTGATATTTGAAGCACTATATCTTTAATCATTTTTTTTTTATATTTCCATAAATACTTTATTACCATTTGTGGGTATGTAAGGCTCTTAAGCGTAAAGCTAACAAGTTTAACTCTAAGGCAAAGCATTCTGACTCAAGATCCAACAGTTTTGTATTGTCATACACTGACAAGCCTTTTGGACAAGTTTACAATATTTTAGCCCTTGCAAATGGTTTAAATCTTTTGTTTGATCTGCAAAAGAATGTAATCTTCGCCGTGCCGGGTTTTTCCCGGTTTTAATCTCAAGATAAATTACCAACCATAAACAAAAAAAAAAAAACAAAGAAAGTTCAAATATAGATAAACATATATTTGACGGTATGTGATGGAGTATATTTAAAATTTCAAATATGTACACAAAAAACAAATCGTCAGTTTGCCAAAAATCGTGATAAATAATTTTACCAAACAAATGTAGCGAATTAAATGATATTTATAATAAGCCGCACAGAACCAAAACATAATAAAATCTATAAGCAAATAAATAAATATTACAAACTATGCTTGGAACAACAGCAAAAAAGCTTGAAGAATGATTGAAGAAACAAAACAGCAAGTACTGATACGTGTGTGTGTACACAGACGCAAGCATATACACATACGCTTACACAACATCAATATACACACAATAAAAAATAACCGTTGCCAAAATATCTGCCGGCGGCTGGCTTTTTATTTCTGTTACTGTTGCTGCTGCTGCTGCTTTTGCTGCTGTTGTTGCTGCTGTTGTTATTGCGGCTGCTTCTGTTTGCGCTGCTGCTGCTGCTGCTTCTGCTGTTGTTGCTGCTGCTGCTTCTGCTGTTGTTGCTGCTGCTGCTTCTGCTGTTGTTGCTGCTGCTGCCTCTGCTGCTTCTGCTGCTGTTGATATTTCTGATTGGGAAAATTTCACAATATTCGTAGTGGCTTTTGGCTTGGGTTGGGTTGGGTGTTAGACATCTTTAAAATACAATGTTAAAAATAATGTGAATGCGTGTATGTGTAAGTGTGCGTGTGTTTATGTAAATATATCAAAATGTTGTGTTGTCTACTTAATTTTAAGTCTGACCGGACATCTGTAATGAATTAAGTCATGTTAATAGTTTTGCTCATTTCCGTGTAATTTAATTTCCGTCGGCCCAAAAGACAACATATGCTAAAAAAAAATTGTAAATTAAATAAAAGGCCTAAATAAACACTAGAGCGTATTTGGTCAAGTCGTTTTTCTTGTTGGGTATTTTAATTTTGTTTTTGTTCATCTTCACTATTAGCACAGGCATTTGAAATAATTATATAATAAATTTCCTAAATACAATTTTTGAAGCGCGAAGCGGAAGTGAGCCAGAAGTAAGGCTAAATCTAGATATTAGAAATGTTAGCTCATTGAATAACTTGGGCTATAATGTTGGTTAAGAATTTGAGAGAAGGAGAGAAAATAGTCAAGGTATTTGCAAATTCAGTAAAATCATGACTGAAATTCTGGCGTTCACTCAAAGTCAAAAAACGAAGACTGTATAATTGTCTTATAGCCATTATAGCCATTAATAACAAATAGATAATAATAAAATTAAATATATTCAGCTACTTTATATGTGGACATTTTTTTAATATTTGTAATTGCCCATCTTCTAAGTCGGCAAAGTTTTGCTGTTTTGTCAAAGTCGCATTTTATTTGAAATTTACAATTTCAATTGTCATAATGCCAGTTGGTAAGTTTCACAAGCATTTCGATTTTCAATAAAGAGCAAACCTGCAATTGACATTATTCATAAAATAAAAATGGGTTCGAATGCCAGGCTAGCACCTATGAAATAGCTTTCCCATGGCCTTGGGATGCCATTGTGTCCTTTTTTTTTTGTCTACTTCCTACTGTCAATGTCAATGTTGCTGCCTGGTGGCCATTTAATTATGCGTCTTGTACAAATCTTTCGGATTACGCAGCTCATTTGTCAAAGAACCAAGGTCGCGACCAGGTTGCCCACTGTTTTGGCCAAAGGCTGGCAACTGACTCTGGGACTGAAACTGAAACTGCTGGCGAGAGCATAGCTACCTCCCAGCTAGTGGTAGCTCCGAGGGCCAGGCCTGTTCATAATTTATGCCGCCTAAATCAATCATATTCAAACATGCTGCTGTGCGGTGTATCTGACGGATGGCTTAGTCCATTCTATCTCCAGCCCGAAAACCCGATTACCATTGACAAATGTTATGTAATCAATTTGGCATTATTAATTTGAATACACGCCGCGCTTGACACCTGTATGCGACACAAGCACCCTCCTCCAGCGCCACTCAAATACCAACATCCTCCCACTTCCCGATAACCAATCAAAATCTAAGTCACCATCCAAAATGCATCACTATTCCACTCTTTGGCTAGTGAAACACGCTTTTAATTCAATTTTATCTGATTCTATTTTGATTTGGCCTGTATGCACTGCTTTTTGTTTACATTTGTAAATAGGGCAGTCAATCAACTTACAAATCTAATATTTACCTAGATTTTTATTTTTGTACATTTGTTATACAAAAAGAATACATTTTGATTCACCAGCTTTCTACATTTAAAGCTTGATGAAGTTTATATATGTTTAGATATAATATTTTAGGGAGTTTAAATAAAATGTCAAAGCACTCAAAGGGCTAAGATAATAATACATAATTTTGGTTCTTGTCTTTTATTTAATTTAAAGCTGTTCTCTATATTGTTAATAAACATTAAATTCCAAATTCTTCAACATTTCCATTTAAATTTTTTTTAATAGCATTATTTAAATAAAATGATAAATTGTTCATATTCATGTTTATCAATACAAGCCACTAAATTGGTAATCCCAATATTTCATATTATTTATTGGGAATTTAATTATATACTTAAATAGATTATACATAATTTAGAAAGTAGCCATTTGGCAGTCGGAGAAAATTCATGAAAACTGCTCAGATGGCGTGGCGTAGCTGAAATGGGTATTTCCAAGAGAATGTCCTTATTATGGGTGGATGAATGGTGAATGGGTGGTGTTGGCGGGACAGTGTCAGCTAATTTAATGACAATTTGCATTAGTCGGATTGCTATAAAAGGAGCACACGTCCACGACTGTGGCACAGTCAAAGTGCAACAGTAAAAGCAGAAAAAACAAGATGTTCAGCGTTGATTCGACTAAAGCATTTTCATACCACTGGTTGACGTGGCGCATATTGGGATACCATTCACCATCCGGGGATTCGTTCATTGCACGGCATTATTGGATCTATACAATTATCATAAATTTGTTTTGCCCTGTTGGTGCAACGATTGCGTTTTTATTAGAATTCGTTAAAACCGAATTATTGACAGATTTTTTTAAGGGATTCCCAGTGATGATCATGTTAGCTGTGCAGATACCAAAGCTGATCAATTTTTTACGTATACGTCGCCGTTTATTGGATATCCAAGGTATATTGCGCCATCTGGATGGTCGCCTGCAATCGCCCGAAGAGTATCGGATAATAGAGGATAATGTCCGCTGGATGCAGAAACTCTTTCTATTGGTTTTATTTATTTTGTTCGGGACCATTGTACTCGCTAATTGCCTTGTGCTCAATGAATGGACACAGGTGTTGCCATATACTGTCTGGATACCGTGGGATTGGCGTCAATCACTTTCTCACTTTCTGCTTACGACGTTTTTTCTGCATATTATCCTCATCTTGATGATAATGAGTGGGGTGAGCACTGATACCTATTCGCCTGCCTATCTCATAATAGTCGCTGCCCACTGGAAGGCCCTGATCATTCGCATGGCTAAGGTGGGGAATACAAAGGGCACAAGTCGCGACCAGAGCTATTCGCAACTTATTGAATGCATTGAGGATCACCAGATTATATTGCAGTATGTATATGAAAATCTTAATTCAAATTACTTCAAGTCATTGGAACGTTATTTTCAGATTGCGAAATTTGCTAGAGGATAGCCTGTCATTTGGCTGTTTCTTACAATGCTTGTTTCCAGCAGCTGCAATGTGTACAGAGGCGGCATACGTATCCCAACTTAAGATGGATTTTTTCCTTGGTGTACATATGCTTCTTCTCTTCGTTTCGTTGTTAAATCAAATGTTCATCATTTGTCATGCCTCCGAGATGGTGAAATATGAGTCCGAGCAAATGACAATGTCAATTTACAACTGCAATTGGCTCAATATGCCTGTCAAGCATCGCCGGATCGTGTTAATTATGCTAATGCGATCACAGAAATCCGCGTTCATTAGAGCAGTACAATATCTGCCAGTGAACATGAGTACTTTTTTGGCGGTATGTATTAAAGTACTCATTTTTTATGAACTACAAATATAAACATTAAACCATAAATTAAACTTACACCTCGAAACTGAAATGGTAGCCTTGCCTTAATTTTATTTCTTGAAATATTAATTTTTTCAATTTAATTTATATATTTAATATCGAATATTAATATGTTTAAATAATAGTTCTATTTAATATTGGTAAATCTTTCACTCACTTTGCAGGTTGTCAAGGGAACTTACTCAGTGTACACGTTGCTAAATCAAATGAATTCATCGGGTTAAATGGCAATCGCATAAGAAGGGCAGAAAGATTATAATCAAATTGAAAATTCTTGTTAAAATTCTCATGTATTTTGTACACACACTCGCACACAAAAAAAAAGAAAAAAAAAAATAATTAGAAATAAAAAGGTAACAGAAAAATATGTGTACGTCCGTTCAACCGAATGGTTACCGTTACAACCGTTGAGGCGCAGGCTTCGTGTCCGGGAATTTGCCGAGTGTGTGCTTGCCGTCATTTTTATTCAGCTACATCCGGAAATGCGAATTTCATGCAAGTGTCACCAACTGGATTTCGGCGGAAGCCGACTTGCAACGGGCTCTCACACCAACTATACTACTTTATATGTACAAAATTAAATATCTTTACAAAACAAGTCAAACTGAAACATCTAATTAAAAAAGCTAAACAAACAAATTCAAAAAAAAAAGACATTGGTCTGCGCATGATTTTATCTGGAATATGTATTATTATTATTTTTATTATTTATTCATTTATTTACTGTCGACGCAAAAAATACAAAAAGAAAAATAAAATGTTTTATTTATTTTAATTCGTATAGATATTTATTGCAAAATTGTTTCACGAAATGTGCTCAAACTGTGATTGGGGTTTGAATGGTTAAACATCAGTAAGTGTATTAAACATTGGCTAGAATTATTTTCAACATTTATTATTTTGGTTAAATGTATTTGCATGCATGTTAACGGATTTGAGGGTCTGTGATTTGTACGATCCTCTGAACTCGGCCAGGAGCGGCCCAAAACTCTTCTGTAGACTTTTGAAGTGCTTATTACATAATCCTGCAGCTCATTATTAAATGGCATTACATGGTAATTAAACGAAAAATAAAAATCGAAAAGCTTTGTCAATATTGCCACACACATCCGCATGCCCCATGCCCCATGCACATTTGCTTCAGTTATTAATAAGCGTTTAAAAATAATGAGAATTTTTAATTGTGGACACCTCTGCGGTTGACAGCCCGGCTTATGCCAAAATCAGAGCTTATGATTTCAGCTTAATTATATTTCTGCAGAAATGTTTTCAATAAAATCAAAACAGAAGCCAAACTTCCCTAAAAAAAAGAACAAAGCACCAGACATGTGTATGGATTGGGTTTGGTGACTCTGATCAAAGCCCACAGAAGTCGGTTAAAGGCTATACAATTTACCATAAATTTACCATGCATAAATTATCATTACTATTAAAATGGCCAAAGCACAAACATATCAGTTCATTGCCTATGATTGATATTTGCAGCGTATTTATCTTTAATTTCCATAAACACTTTATTCCCATTTGGGGGCATCTTAAGCGTTAAACATTCTGAATCAAGATCCGACAGATTTGTAGTGTTAGACCCTAGCAAAACTTTTGGACAAGCTTAAAAAAAAATGTTAGCCCTTTCAAATGGTTTTAATCTTTTGTTTGATCCGCTTTTAATCTCAAGATAAATTACCAATAATCAAAAAAAAAACAAAGAAAGTTAAAATATAGATAAACATATATTTGACGGTATGTGATGGATTATATTTTAAATTTCAAATATGTACACAAAAAACGGATCGTCAGTTAACCAAAAATCATGATAAATAATTTTACCAAACAAATGTAGCCAATTAAATGATATTTATAATAAGCCGCACAGAACCCAAACATAATATAATCAATAAACAAAAAAAATATATATTATAAACTATGCTTGGAACAACAGCAATAACAGCAAAAAAAAGCTAGCACAATGCTTGTAGAAAAATAACAGCAAGTACTGATACACACATACACACACACACACACAGACACATACAAATACATACATACGTAATTAACACAACAAATATATACACACAATCGAAAATAGCCGTTGCCAAAATTTCTGCTCTTAATTTCTGTTACTGTTGCTGCTGTTACTATTGGTGCTGCTGCTGCTGCTGCTGTTGTTGTTGCTGCTGTTGCTGATATTTTTGCTTAGGGATATTTCACAATATTCGTAGCGGTTGTTGGCTGTTTGACCCCAGCACCGCTAGCCCCATTGTCACCCGACAATCTTCCACTTGTTGCGGCTGTTGCTGCCGCCAATCGTTGCTCCTGCTGTTGCTGTTCCTGCTGCTGTTGCTGTTTTGTGCTGGTTGCTGACGCTGTGGCTACTCCAGCAACTGGATGATATAAATGTGTGCCATAGTGCACGGCGCCCGGATGGCTAAAGTATGGTATAATAGCTGGCGAGACTGGACTATGTAAGTGATGGTGATGATGTTGCTGCTGTTGTTGTTGCTGCTGCTCCTCAACGTAGTTGGACAGCGGCCCAGCTTGGGTGTGATAAAATTGCTGCTGATGTTGTTGTTGCTGTTGCTGCTGTTGCTGTTGCTGCTGTTGGTGCTGCTGGTGTTGCAGGGTTGCCTGATACGGTTGGTAATGCTGTATCGTCTGTGGTTGGTGGTGTCCTAATGCGTTCGCAGCTGCCAATCTGACAACATGAATTGGTGGCTGTGATTCATGCGCTATATTGTAAGCGGCCTTTGGGTTATTATTGCTAAAACGTGGCAATATTGCAAATTGATGTTGCTGCTGCTGCTGCTGCTGGTGTTCGGATGGTGACTGCACATAAATGGGATTGTAGTGAACGATGGGCAGTCCTTGATGGTGCTGCTGCTGCTGCTGCTGCTGCTGTTGCTGTTCTCGTGCTGCTGCTGCTGCTGCTGCTGCTGTTGTTGCTGGAGGCAGCAGCAATGTGGTCGTGGCCGATGTCGTTGATGGCGCTGATACGAAAGGAGTTGCTGCCGATGGTGCGGCAACATATTGATGTTGCTGCGGCGTTTGCTTAAGGCCCAATCGCACCAGTCGCGTCTGCTGCTGTTGCTGTTGTTGTTGCTGTTGCTGCTGGTGTACCGGATATGCTGCAAAATATGAGCAGAGTTAACAAAGTTATCGCATTCCATATAGCCAAGGGCGCTCTATAGTTGCCCTGGCTGCATAAAATGAACACTAATTGCCAAGTTGAATGCACATGGCACAGTTGTACGCCCCCCTCATCATCCCCAGCAGTAATTTTAGTTTAGTTTTTGTACATTGTGGCTTTTGGGCTTTTGTAAAATTTCAAGTATAATTCCAAGCATTAAAAACATTTTACTACAATATAGTTAATAAATATGGTTTTAGTTTGTGAAATGAAATTAATTTTATAGATGATATTTATATTATTTGTTTCACTTAGAACTTGTTTGCTTAATGAATTTGTTTGATATAAATTTTATTTTATTTGAAGTCATTTAAATAATCATAGCAAATCTTACGCCAGTTTGTTAAATTTAAAATTCCAAATTTAAAATTGGATTTTTTCCTTTTTGTTTTAATGAATGATTTAGTATTATTAATATTTATGTTAGGGTTTGGATTTGTTTTTTGCATAATATAAACTTAATGTAAACTCAATTCGAATTTGGCTGGTGCAATAACTAAACTGAAATTTTTAAATTATTTACTGTTTTTAAGCAATGAAAAATGTTTAATATAAAATTAAAAAAAAAAAAATTAAGCGAAGTAAACTTAAGATTTACTCGGGTCTTTTGTCAACTATGGGAATAATAATAAAAAAAAATTAAGCGAAGTAAACTTAACTTTGTCAATTAAAAAAATACTAATAAAAAAATAAAGCGATTTAAACTTAAGATTTACTCTGATCTTTTGTCAACTATGGGAATAATATAGGGAATAATTGCCTTCGGTTAGGTTAGGCTTAACGTAGATTTAATTTTATTAATAATTCCCATACATGATGGCAAATAAATTTATGGTGTCCCGTTAATTAAAATATTGTTAGGGGTACTCACTGTACAAAGAGGTGGTTTGCTGACCAATTGGTGAGTCGGCAAAGATCATTGGTGTTTGCTGATAAATGCGCTGCAGCTGAAGCTGTTGTGGCTGTGCCTGTGGATGTGGATGTGGATGTGGCTGTGATTGTGGCTGATAGACGAGTGATGGTTGATAAAGGGATGATGGCGATGTGGTTGCTTTTGGATACAGAGCTTGAAGTGGATGTTGATGTTGCTGATGCAGTTGTTGTTGTTGTTGCTTTTGCTGTTGCAGTTGCTGTGCGGCCGCTAGCAATACGTTGGCTG